>WJXA01000291.1:0-334227 GCA_014282245.1 Rhododendron simsii
CCTTCCCGAACTCTGAGACTGAAAAAGTTTTATACTTTCTCTGGAGCTTTCTTTTCTGTGTTCTTGAAAGCAATGGAACCATCTGTGGTACTTTGGACTTGGGATCCCTGATCAATACCCAATTTCCAGAGTTTGAACTTGGTGGTTTAAAAGTTCTGTTCTCACTCCTGTTTGAATTTTTTGACCCTTGAAACAAGTCAGGCTTGACTTGCTTTAGAAACCAATCAGGAACTCTTTCACCAAAGTGAATTCCTCTTGTTTGGCATCTTCTTGGGCCTCTGATGTCTGACCAATATTGGCTTTCTTCGAAGGTGGTAGCTCTCTCCTGTGAATAGGTGGGACAGGGCTGGTAGGCACATCTCTCTTTGATGCTAACCAAGACTTGCTGTCATTTGGCTTTGCTTGTACTGGAGCCATTCTTTTCATTCCCATCTCCCTAGGGAAGAAACTCACGCCCTTTCCATCCAAGTCCTTAAAAACCAGATAGTTGGCTCTGCATCCCACACATAAGCATTCCAAAAATGAGGCTTCTAACATGGGTAAATGGTTATTACCTGAGAACCTCTGTGGAGGCAAACCTGTGTTAGTTTGCCTATAATGATTTTGCCTTATCCCTGTGCCTCGAGGATGGCCAGCATATGGCCTACCTCTTCCATACTGGATGACATTCATGTTAACTGGCGCCTCCTTGTCTTGCCAATACTTCTTGACAGTTCTAGCCAGTGAAGTGGGTACGTTGGTGTTAACTTCTTCCACCTTTAGAAAAGGCACTGCATCTATTCCTATAGCCTTTTCAGGGAATTTGATTCTTCCTTTCTTGATTTGTTCCTGAATCTTGTCACGAAAAACATTACAAGACTTAGTCGAATGAGACCAAAAATCATGCCATTTGCAATAAGTCTTTCCATTCTTCTCTTCTGCTTTTGGCAACTTCATATTCGAAGGTAGCTAATGATTTTCTTTCTTAACAAAAGTCAAAGATCTCATCAGCTTTAGATATATCGAAAGAGTACACTTTAGTGATTTCTTTCTGCTTGAACTTCTGCCCTAGAGAAACATTCTTTTGAATCAAGGGCTCACAAACACAAGGATCGTGTTCTATAATTTCTGCTGCATCTATCTCATAATTAGGATCTCTATAGTATGTTGGGTAAGAGGAATGTCTGTCCATATCCTCCTCTAGCAGTGATTCATATCTAGCAACTTTATAAGTTAAATCTGCAAAGTCCCTAAACTCTGTAGAATCAAACCTTTTCGAAGCTCTCTTTCTAAACCATCTTGTGCTAGTCTCACAAACTCTGCTTCTGGCAGATGGAGTTTGCACTTGGTTTAGCCCTTTTGAATCTAGATATGAAATCTGCTACTTTTTCATCTGATTTCTGCCTTAGCCTAGCTAAGTCTGCCATAGAGACTTCAGGCTCAACATTAAAGAACTGTGTATGGAATGCTCTTCCATTTGAAACCAATTAGTTATGGAGCCTGGTGGCAAATTGGTGTACCCTGCAAAAGCTGACCCAGATAAGGAATTTGGACATAGCTTCAACTCATGAAGCCATTTTGAGCCAAGTTTTTACACTGGGCAGAAAACCTAGCGATGTGTTCTATAGAGGACTGTCTACCATCTCCGTAGAACAGAGTAAAATCTGGGATTTTAAATTCTCTAGGAATCTGAAATGTTGTGTCTACCCATTCTGGATATGGTTTTCTATAGATCTGAGGTTGTACCCCCCGAGTTCGAGGTCCACAAACTTCTTGTATGAGACCCATAACTTGGTCTCTTAGTATTGGGTTACCTACGAGGAAATTTTGTTCTTTATTTTCTATGGGTGGTTTTGGTTCTACAAAATCATCTCCATGAACTTCCCTTATCGTGTTAAGATCCCCTTGGTTTTCTCTGGGAAATTTCTCATACCAAGACTGTTGCATTCGGCCAACTGCAGCATTGACTTGAGCAAGCCTATAGCTTCCATAAGCTGTTGTCATGGGATTTTTGGTAGTTGGAAAATTTTGTCGTGAATGTTGTGGGTTATCACTTCTTTTCTCGGGTTTATAACCTCGTTCTAACTCTGTGTCATCTTCCATCCCCCCAAGTGTGGGTTCGAAGAGAGGGTTGACACTTTGTCTATCTCTAGCATTTCTTGGAACCCCAATACTAATACCATGGGCCTGTTTTGGAGGTTCCCAAACAGGTTTTGTAGGCTTTACTGGCTCATACCAAGATTGTGGTATTTCCTCTGGGTACATCTTTTCCTTACCTGTCCTAGATCACACCTTTCCTTGACCCGTATCCTCTCCAAGCCTTCCTTCGAAGGGACTTTGGTGAGTGCTTGAGTTAGCATGATTATCTAGCCCAATATTCCCTGGACTATTTCTCACTGGTTCTGGGTTAGGGAACCTACTTCTTATGCTTTTGATCATGGCTCTTTGGGTTTGAGCCATCTCTCTAAAAGCTATCATCATTTCTCTAAACATTTCCTCCTTATCATGGTTTTTTCCACTGGCTTGTCCCTCCTGAAAATTCGGAGGCACTTCACTGGGAGGTACTTCATAAGAAGGCTCTTCATAAAAGGGCTTTTCTATTCCCAAAACCAATTGAGGAAAAACAGGAATGATAGGTGTACCTGGTTCTACAGCCTGTTCTGGCACAGCCTGTTCCTCTGGTACTAAGTCACCAATGGGTGTCCCTATTTGATTTCGAAGCCTTGGCATTTTGACACCTTTGTGTCCCACCGGGCGTGCCAAAAATTGTTTGGGCTGAATTAGCTCAATCAAATGGCAAATGATTGTGTGCGGGCGTGCCAGAAAAGAAATAACTTCAAAAAAGAAATTACTCTTTTCAAATTGATTTGAAACAACTAATTTGCAATCAGGCAACTATGTTATCCGTTCGATTACCTCAACTAAGAGGATTTTTCCTTACGGTATCAACCAAATAAAAGATTGACGCGCTTCGAATAAGAAAAGATGATTGAACACAAACAAACCTGAATTTAATCAAAGGTACGTTTGTATACAAACACTCTTAAGATTCTATCAAGAATAATGCAAAAATATAAGCACACTGAATTTAATCGAAAGTGAACTTACAAACGATTATTCTTTGGTAAGAAAAAACTTAAAGGAAAATAAGAAAACTTGAATTTAATCGAAAGTAATCTTACATGCAAATAAATCTTCAACTTACAAAAGGTCCTATTCTAAACTAATCTAAACACTAATCTACGATAAATCTCTGAGCAATCATGTTGTATGAATTGTCAGATGATATGAATTTTTGTGGGGGCCTCTCTCTTCATTTGCTTCTCCTATTTATAGACGATGGGCATGCCTTCGATCTCCACTTCCCACGTTAATCTCCACGTCCTGCTTGAACTGTCCATTTCCCCTTAAAACGGTTAAAGGGGCCTTCGAACGGTCACTTTGATACTGGTACTTGTGGTTTCTCTTTCTTCATGCCTGAAAATGGGGTTCGTGGCCTCTTCATGGATCATAATACTCCTGCTTTTATGCAACATGGGTTAGTGTTGCATGATTGACTCAAATGATTTCCTGCAATCACAACTATCTTCTGTTATAAATCAAAGCAGCAGTGGCACCGTTCGATGATTTCAAGCTTTAATCAACGGTTAAATTCCATCATGCTTTAAGATCATTTGTGTTTGATAATAAAACGTCGTCGGTTCCAATCAAAACGATACCGTTTAGTACTAAAATAACGTCATCATTAAACTCCGTAATCCTCTGCATCTCGAGTCTAATTAAGACATGTTCTGATTGGTCACCACGCTTTCCGTTGACACGTGTATTTTTCTCATTGGGTGGTATATTTTAGGATGTAAACAGGCACATAGCTGCACATCAGTCAGGGAGCATCTTTTCGAGGGTAGGGTCTATCTTTTTAAAGGAGTCAGTATTGTACCAGCTGATGAGAAGTTCAATCTGGTACTGTACCACTACAAAATGTGTTTTATTGATGATACAAGAGTAGAACATGTATATATCACATGTGATAGGACACCCCTTCATTGGGCTTACAATGTAAGATTACAAGATATCCATCATTGTGCCAAGAACTATGTGCAATTGATAGGTACGTTGTTCTATGGCTATATTATTTACATAGTACACTTAGACTACTGAGCAAATAAAAGTCCACCAATATTTATTTCCAATAAGTTAATTTTTTTCCTTGGCTATATGTGTTATTTTTCAGATGTGGTTGGGTTGGTTGTCACTGTCACTGAACATCGAAGTACTAGAAATGAAGATTCTATGATGAGAGATGTGGTTTTGCTTGATAAAAGGTACTATAAATCATTTGTGTGTGTAAAATCTATTACCACAATTTGAATTTAATCACTATTCTGTATTGACAAATTGATAACAGTATGACATTTGTTCAACTTACTTTGTGGAATGAATTTGCAATGAGAGATGGGATGCGTCTCCTTAAAACAAAATAATATTTTGTTTGCGACGGGGTTGAAGCTCGATGATTTTCATGGTAATACTTCTCTGAAGCTGTATGATTTTTTTTAATAATAATCTAAAAAACTGATTAGTAATTTTGATATTTTAACTTCTAGGTCCGTACCTTAGCACTTGCAAGAAGAGCAAATTATACATTAACCATTCAATTTGTACATACGGGATTCCTGAATGGTAAGTTGGATATTGAGCGAATCAATTTGTATGTTTTTTAGTCTTCAACTGTATGGAGATTAGTATTTTTTGTTCGGATTAATTGTTCTAAAAAAATCGTGCTTATCTAGGTTTGCAAAAGACGAAAATGCACAAAAGTCAGTAGCATGGAACCGCACACATGGATTTTCGCTCCCACAGGCATTAATAATTTCAAATGCCAAGAGAATTCGAATAAACCAATTTGCGTTTCGGGCCAATGTAAGATTTTCCCCTACATGATTTCATGGTTAATATTTTGGCATGCATCATTATATAACTATACTTGAAATTTTATTGTAGGTAAACTATTATTGCGTTATTGGCCGCATTGAAAAAATATATGTTGAACATCTATGGATTGATTTATGCAACACATGCTATAACCAAGTTGACAATCAGTACGGCTGGATTATGTGTAAACGTTGCGACCAAGAAGATGTGCAGACTGTAACCAGGTAATCAATCCACACATCTATAATGAGTAATATAACTTATATGTAACACATATAAAACGGTTGAAATTTGCATTTTTTGTAGGTATAATGCAAAGATGGTCGTGAAAGACTCTACTGGCTCAATGAAACTCTTGGTAAAGGATACGAAGGCAGAATTCATCTTACAATGTGTCCATTCATATCTGAAGAAATTAATGTTAAAGGTAAATACTAAAAAACTCTATACATAAATTACACTGTATATAGAATTAAAATAATATATTAATACCTTTATTTGTGATGTTCGGCTAGGATAATGGGGTGCAAATGCTCAAAGACTATATCTCTCAATTTTATGAATGTCCATATGTGTTTATTATTCCTGCTCCGAAATTTGGATGCGTTGACCATTGTGCTCCTGTGGTGACTTTTGTATTAAAAGTTGATTGGTCCAAAGAATGTTGGCACATTTTCAAAGGTAACAAAACGATTTAAATTATTGTAGTGGTGATAACTTATCATTTTGATTGAATTGTCAGTTCATATTTATTTGCAATGAATTTTAATAATTCTTAATCTTATTTATATAGGAAAGTTGAGAATTGGCAAAGAGGCATTGGATTTGTCGTGATAAGAGCTTTGTCAAGACGTTGAAAATTCCATAATGACATTTTATTTGTTAGGTTAAGTTTTACAAGAATATATTTGGTTTGACGTACTTAACTTTTATTACGTGTGTTGGGTGATATATAGATTTTGAAAATTTGTGTAAATCTTGAATATTATTTGCACCTCAAATTGTCTTGCACATATACCAAAGTTTAATTTGTTCCTACCTATTTTTTTCAATATGTCCTCCTTTTGCTCATTGTTCAAAAAGTATCTTTAATTGTATTCAAAATATGTTGCGCCATGCCTTCAGGCACGGGCATTCACTAGTAGTCCAATATATGTGGAAGATATGTATTTATACTCATGTAGAGAGAGAGAGAGAGAGAGAGAGAGAGAGAGAGAGAGAGAGAGAGAGAGAGAGAGAGAGAGAGAGAGAGAGAGAGAGCCCTCCATTCCGTTTTGCCGTTGAAGTTTTGCTAGAGGAATGAAAATAATATACATTGAGCTGATTTTTAAAAAATACTATATATTTATGAATTTAAATTTTTTAAATTTTATGAGTATTTTCTGTATTTTGTCATGCCTGGAATGGGCCCACATAAAGCTTTGGGAAAGAACTGTGGAAATGGTGCGGTGATCCTAGATTTAATGAAATACAAATTGGTGATTGTACCATTTTGGTGGGCTCATGCCATGGCTCGGAGTCGATCCCGTTCCGCCAAGGTCCCTTTAAAAATAACTACTTATTTTGAGTTTTTGGGAGGGAAATAAAATTTCTTGTTCCGGGTTCTTAGAAAATAAGTATTTCTTCGGTGTGCCATTTTTTATTGCTTAAATCTTTCAATATGAACCTCAAAAATAAGCAATATAAATCTTGTTTTATAAATCTCAATTAATTCTATCATACAAAGTTTCCAAAATCATGAAGTTGATTATAAATTGAAAGATATAAGCAACCAAAAAATAACACAGATTTTAAAATATAGAATTAAGAAGGCAAAATAAAAAAGTAAAAGTTAATAAAACATAGAGGAGTTTTAAGAGATAGGCCCCGTTTTTTAGATTCGGCACCCAAATGGTCCCGCACAATTATTTGCATTTATTGTTCCAACTATGCCCCTTCTTTCCTCACGCGCTTGATGCACGCAGCAATGCACGGAGCTAGAAGGCACTAGTATAGGAAAATTATCAATGCTCCATGAACATTGGTGCACCATTAAAACATTGTTTAAATTTTAAAAAGTCATTTCTTTTGTTGTAGATATTCATTTTTAAAAAATAATTACATTTTTGGAACCTACTCAATGATGTCTACTGAACAAGATTCATATTGAATATGAAATTATGTAAGATTAAAAAAATACCCTTGGCTATGAAAACTCTCTATGAAAACTGTTTCTATAAGTACTATCTATGAGAACTATCTATGAAAACTGTTTTCATGAGAATTGTCTATATGAGAACTGGGCTATGCGAACTGAAACATATTTTAGTTCCCAAAGCCTTACCACACACTAAAATATACAGTTCATACAGCCCTAATACACACAGTTTACAAAATCGAAAATATACAGTTTTTATAGCCACACCACACGCTAAAATACACAATTCACATAGGGCTTTGCAATTTACATAAATAGTTCACATAGACTCACTACACACTTCGCATAGTCCAACCACAAAAATCTCATAGCCTCACCACACAGTTCTCATAGCCTCACCGCACACTAAAATAAATAGTTCTCATAGATAATTCACATAAGATTATTACAGTTCACACAGACTCACTACACACTTCACATAGTCCAACCACACAATTTTCATAATCCCATCACATAGTTCTCATAGCTAGCTTCACCGCACGCTAAAATACAAAATTCTCGTAAACAATTTACATAATATATACTTTGACAATTCACATGGACTCACTACACACTTCACATAGTCCAACCACACAATTATCATAGCCCCACCGCACGCTAAAATACATAGTTCTCATAGACAGTTCACATAAGACTTTGAAAGTTCACATAGAGTACTCACTATACAGTTCACATAATCCAACCACACAGTTCTCATGACTACACCACTCGCTAAAATACATAATTCACATAGACTCACTACACGCTTCACATAGCCCAACCAGACAATAGCCTCACCACACAACATGCTTACAATATACAATTTTTATGTTGAATAGGAGAAATTTTGTACGAAGAGCTGAACTCTACAACAAAGCCTAGTCTCGAAAATTCTAAAGTCAAAATACTTGACAATGGGAATGATATAATACAATACTGTATAAGAATGTTGTGAGCCAATACATGAATGAACAAGCTTACCCATTTCCTAGGTTAAAGATAACTCACTACTGTACAAAAATCTGAGCTGCCGTGTACTCTTGTCCAGCCTCCTCAATTTTCTCTCTGTTTTTCATTTTTGGAATTTTTGAAACCCAGGCCAGGCTAGAAGTTTGTGAAGGGGGGAATAGTAGGAGAAGATGGGTCAGGGACTCAGGGGATCACTTCGAAGACGACGACGAGTTGTTTGGCGGCCACTTCGAAGATGACAATGTGTTCGGCGGTGGCGACACCGGCGGCGTAGGCGGGAGGGGTTCTCGAGGCTGTGCTGGTTCGGGGAGGCGAGAGAGAGGTCCACGAAGATGGCAATGGTGAAGAGGGAGTTGAATTGTTGGGGGTAGCACGAGATCCATTGTAGAGAGGAAAAGGGTAGAGCAAATTATCACAGCATGTCGATTTGGGTAAAAAAGTCAAAATGCAACATAACCGAGCCTAAATAGGCTCGGTAATAATATTCAGGGTTGGGATCAAACCGAATCTAAAAAGGAGGACCGGCCTCTAATTTTCTAGATTCTTATTGAGTAAAAAATAATAAATACTTATTTTGTTAGTGGAACGGACCTGTGGATGGGCTCGTGCTTTTTTTTCCGGGGTGCTTTTGGGTCAATTTGCCTCGTAAGATTATCCATGTGCAACTGTCCCAGTGTGCACAAGCACAAGTCTCCTTATTTGGGGAGTACTCTTGTCCCTAGGAGCATCCTACTAAATATTTAGCACAGAGGAAATAGAGTCCGGCCCATTATGATTGTGTTTTATTGGTGAAATAAGAATTATACTCGTATGTGGTATATGGTGACTGTTCTGACTGATGGTTGCAGTATTTCAAGAATATCAAATATTTAGTAATCATTATAGTATTGTCGCAGCCAGAATTTTTTTTGTGCATTCGCCGGCCCTTATCTCGTGTAGGAGATAGGGTCAAGCGAGAGAAAAGAAGTGATCCAAGTTCCTCGAATGCAATGTAATTTTAAAGAAGAGCTTTGTGTTTTTTTTTTTATAGAAGAGGAGTTTCATATATATAAAAGATTGTAGAAAATATGTTTGAAAAATATAAAATGAGAAAGAGTTGAGAAAGATTGTGATCGAGCTCTCAATGAACTGCGTCTGCCTATGTATCCCCGGGGCGAGGAAGAATCAGGCCCGACGTAGTTCGAGATAAAAATGAGTAGAAAATAACTCTAATCACCACCGGACTTAAAGTTTGTAAACAAATTCCCAGAGAAACACCAATTCCATGAAATGCACACATATATATTAGCCTCTTGCATGTGTCTTTACATATACCCCTTGCTTCACAACTTAGTTTATCAAAGTTAATCATAACCATGTCATACTTAGGGTTCCTCATTACAATCTGCAGGACCCTCCGAGTAATCGTCAACTATTCACATCAACTTTCGTTATTCAATTATTCACCATTCCTAGAGTTCATTTATATCGTGATTCTTCAAATTCCAAACCCCATCCGAATTACAGTAGTGCTATAAGGACGGACGGTTCCCATACTGAAACTGTACTGAAAGCCGTGACAAGCGAGCTCCGGCCACCGAAAGGCCGATCCGAGCGGTCCAAAAATTGTAAAAAAAAAAAAATACAAAGGGCCACACGAGAATCAACAACTTCTGATATGTGTAGAGTGCTTGATCCAAACACCCTATTTTTTGTGTATATATGTATATATGAAAAAATAAGGTGTTTGGATCGAGCACTTACGCACGTCGGATGCTGTTGATTCTTGTGAAGGCCCACTCAATTTTTTTTATAGAATTTTTGGACGGCTCGGATCGGACGTCCGGTGGCCGGATCGAGACGGCCCAGCGCGGCCGTCGTCGGTAATGATATTGGTTGTCCGACTTAACATGCAGATACATGTCCACAGTATCCCTGAAATCAATAGAAATGATGAACAAGCTAAACATGCTTATAAACGAATAGTTTCAATGTTCATGTTAAAACTACTACTATCTAGCTAACGAGAATCATAATCAACATGTAACTGAAAATCATAGGCAAACAATATGATTTAACATGTTAATCCATCAATCTAATCTAATCATGAGATTTTAGGAGTTACACATTCATCTTTTTAAGAAAAGCGAAACGACAACAAATAGACGTGTATTGGAATATCATATTCTTGAATAAGACAATCTGATATATGCATATATATCACTAAATGAAATAAATATCAAACTCTTTACACATTCGTACAAATAAATTTTGGCACTCAAACTTGACAAACTTAACTTGTGTGTTCAAACAAATGTGAATATATCGTGAAGTTCATCAGTTGTTACCACAAGCAATACAAGACAAGAACATGGAAGCAAATGATTTCTTTGATTTTTGTGCTGGCCCAGGTGGTACTAGATCTCTTGGGACACAAATGTGGTCGTCATCCGCACCACTTTCCCTCGCTTTCTCGCACTCATCCAAGAAGCCCTTGAACGCGTTGTTAACGTATTCAACGGCCTGGCCAACGGTCATGTTCTCCACTAGTTTGTGAGGGTAAGTGTCCTTTTTATGGTCTCCACATATTGTTGCTGCCATTTGCACCAGTTCTTCTTGGAACTCAGTCAATTTAGCATCTTCATTTGCGTCCACTGCTCTTAGCTTCACTGGTTCTGGTAATGTAACTGCAAAATGGAGAACAACAAGGCTCGAAAAAGAAATTATTTTCCCAATTCCAAAGCATATAAAACAAACAAGCTAAAATATACATCAAGTTAATTGAGATTGACCCTTTTTTTAATCGGCAATTGAGATTGAACCCTGCTTGTTTAAAGCTCGTTTGATCTTGGCTTGTTAGATAAATACGTCAAATATGTCAAGTTTAAACCTATTTTGAAACTCTTTCATTTCTACATTTGTCTCAAACTTGAAATGATAAGTCTATATGCAGATATATGAAAACAAAGCTTTTTGAGTTCGGCTTATGAGTAATAATTGGTGCAATTGAAGCTTCATGTGAAAATTACTCAAAAACATAAGCAAGTCAAGCTTAAACAACTTTTGAATCTCTTGTAAAAATTTGAAGTCAAATGTGATCAATCTTTACTAATCGGTTCTCCTTGGCTCGTTTAGAACATATCAAATATAAAGCAGTTTTGGGTAGCCCCGACTTCCATAGGTCCTTGGTTCGACCTCCTAATGACAATTCAGGTCCTTGCGCAGGACAAATTAAGGGGGGAGAATATTGATAAAACGACTTCTGCAAGACGAGGAAAGAAAGCATCGGTTCGGACACATGAATAGGCGATTTGATACTGAAAAATACACAAGACCATTCCTTTATTGTGGAAGGAATGCCCAACTTTGCGTGCCTTTAGTTAGTTAAGTTTAGATATGTGGGAAACAAAAAATTTTCAATGAGGCCAAAGTTATGTGGATTTACCTGGACAATCTGTTCTTGGGCTACTTAGGCTGAGAACACCTTCAAAAGTACCTGCCCATGCGTCTCGCTTTGTCAAGAACTCTTTCAGATTGAAAATCTTTTTAACAGTTGCCGGAAGGGAAGAATGCTCAAACTCTGACGTCGGGAACGGTCCCGAAGGCCCATGCAACACTGCAATTCGAATACAGTTTTCAATTGTTATTGAAATATCCTTGAAGCTAGTATTGCTACACATAATAGTTATTGAATTTCCCTGAAAGCAATGCCGCACTGACTACAAAAATAAAATTAAGTGATTTCTTTGCCAAACCCAAAAAAAAAAAAAAAAAAAAAAACAGAGCAATTTTACAAAACGACGTGGCTAAGAGTACATGCTATTAGAAAGTTCTCAAAGAATAGGCATATTTCTTATGCTCGAATTTTCGAGAATAGAAGTGACAATCCAGATTCCAGAGTAGGTTATTTCAAGAATTGAGAGGGATGTGAGGGCTTATGGTAGGAGTACTTGGAGGAAAATTAGGAAATTTGATGCTAATAGAGATCATACGAGCTTCATGGTCTATCAGATTGCAGAATTTTTGACAGTCAGTAATAGTCCTTTCTAGGTTGTTTTGTGGATAGTTGGAGCCATGATCTCTCCTTATTTGGCTCTCTGCTCTTAGGATTTGTTTCTCTTCATTGCTTGTATTCCTTTGTTCTGGGATATGCTCCTGTACACTTGTAATTGGCTTGGTTCAATATATTCTTAATTAGGGAAAGAAAAAAAAAAGAGCAGCAAGACTACCAGTGTGACAATAGTGAGAAACTTATTCAAGGCGGAGCCGTCCGTCTTAGCAATCAATAATACGAATTTATAAAAAAAAAACTCTTCTACCGAATAATTTTTTTAAAATTCGGACCGTCCAAAATACTTTATTTGCGCTTGATTGAGCACCGTAATGAATATTAATGGCTCCGCAGTAAAGAAGTTTTTCTCGTGACAATAATGCTACATGAAGTCATAGCACATGGCTTTGCAAACCGTTCGAGAGGTAGGCCCGACAAGTCCAGCATGGTATGGCTTTGCTGATAAAGCCTCAATGGTACGCAACTCATTTCCGCTGCACCCAAACCAAAAAAACATACGTACATCTAGTATTTGGTGTACGTAATTCATTCATACCTGCTCCACGTTCAATCCATGGAGAAATCATGATGACCGGAACCCTAACACCGAGACGGTCGAATTGAAAGTTATATGGCTCGGGGCCCACAATGCCGTCAGGACTCGGAACTCCGGTGACAGGCGTTGGCACGTGATCGAAAAATCCGCCATGCTCATCGTACATAATGATGAATAGCATTTCATTCCACTGGGGACTTGATCTCAGCGCTTCATAAACTTCCTTGACGAATTTCTGGCCCTGAGACACATCATGCGAAGGGTGGTCATCGTTACCGGGTAGAATTTTCAAGTCATAGTACCTCTGTTCAACAACAACGTAGTTTGGTAGCTTCCCCTCTTTGCAATGATTCTTGAATTCTATATCGAACGGGCGAAAGTTCTTAATGTACTTCAGTTTTTAAGGTTCCTGCGAACAAAAACAAAATCGTATTTTGTTACAATAGTGGATGAAAGGATAGGCTAGCTACTTCACACATCGATGCAAGAGTATTGCCATCAACACCACATACCCATCTAAAGAGGACCGAACTCACCTATGCCCGGCCCAAGCTAAGGTCTCATTGAATGCTATGAGCACAAAAATAGTATGCTTAGTACCACCAAGTGATTGTGAAGACTTGAAGTCTTGAACCAAGAATTAAGCAAAAAAATTGCAAGTACTTATCCCATTGAACCAACTACTTAAATAGTTAAATTGGTTGTGAACAAAAGCAAATCATTTGTACCATAATGAAAGTATAAATATTGGACAATTGAAGAGGAATGTTAACAAGCCATGGAAATACTCTCTTTTTTCCCATACATACAGGCACAATGTTACCCTTTTTTCCCAAACACGCGCGCGCGTACAAAACGAACAAAAGAACTGCATGTTAAGAAGCCATGGCAATAACTTGTTGGCATAATATTACCCTTTTGTTTTCTCCTAGGTGGAGTTCTCTGAATAATTACTGGTTTTTTTTTTTACTCTCGACAAGATAAATATCTATATATCGTCACTACATTTTTTGAATTATAAACCAAAATCACAACTGAAAAAGGAAGTAGGTGAAATTCTTTTAAATTAGTCTAACCTTCCATTTTCCAATATTATTTTGGACTTCTTTACATAGTGATAGACACAAATTTTATAATAATCACTTTTCCGTGTGTCACATGAGGCGAATGTGGCCATCATTATGTGTGAGTTATTTAGAGAATTGATATTCACGCTCCCTTTTTAATTTTGATGCAGGCGCTCCACTTTCAACGTGAAGTTACTAGTAACTTCTTGAACAAAATAGAGCGCATACATCAAAAAAGGTAGCGCGAATATCAATTTCTGTTATCTATTGTAATACAATCTACTATGTTAGGTGGAGACTAGTTCTATGAAAGAATTACGTGCATGCATTAATCAAATGGAGTAATGTATTTGCTAATTTACCACACATCAAATATCAAATATCTACCATATTACGTATCTACTACCTTTGGCACATAACATATAATCTAATTAGACTGTGCTACCAAAATATAAACTGGATTATTTATTCAGGATCAAAATCTACCAACGGTATTTATGCTTTAATCCCATACGTTAGTCTCAAATAAAACTACACTGTTTGAACATTAGCTGGATCAACGGCCGGACTGTACATCCTACGATGCTCGCGAATACAAATACTGATTATTTCAGTTCTCACGGTGCCTGCGAATAAACTTTATTAACTTTTACCTTCACATATTTCTAGTGGACATATTCAATTCTAGGAAAATGCTAAGCACCAGATAATGTGTAAATGTACGTATTGATATACGAAAAAGATATAGTGATATCCGTGAATTTGTATTAATACCAATTGGATGTGTATTGCAATGATACCTATTAATATCAATTGACTTTAATTTTTCCATTTTTCGTTATATAAATCTGTTTAAAAAACATATCAATCGATATTTGATACACATGATTTTTGCCCTGCTTGTTATTCTCGACAAGGTAAAAAAAACTTGTATAGTCACGATCATCATCGGTGATGATCTGATTAAGAGCTCATTTGTTTGGTGCGATAAATAGTGAAAGAATTAAAGAAGCACGAAATTTTGCAAGTTTTGTAATACAATTTGACTAATTATGAGAGGATTATAACACCACATTTATGGTATTATATATATACACGCATTTACTAATTCATGTACTATTTATCTCTAGTGAATATTTAACCACAACGATCTTAAAATTATCAAATTAATGTATAGTCTAATCGAAAACTCATGCTTGTCAAACAAGCAAACATGACAAAAGCTTATGATTAAATCTGCTTCTCGCATTATAACTCATAAAATGTAGAAAACAATTAATGACTTTTTTCGGTTCAAATAATGAAGCAGTCTGTGCAATCTCGATCTTTAAGAAGCGATTTCAATAGTTAGATTTGTTTAAAATATTATTTTTAACAAATCTTGATGATTAATCCTTGAAATAGAGATTGAGAGCGGTCTTAACCGAACTAATAAATTTAGGAACACTCCTACCAACCACTTCTCTCTCACCAATGTGTGGGATCCATAATTGTGGGGCCGACACATATGTGAGAAAATAGTGGTTGGTAGGAGTGTACGTAGCATTGGTTGTAAAAAAGAAAATCTTTCTTTTTTCAAGCACTGCAAAAATAAGGTGGACAAATTTAAAAACATAAATATTCAAAAAGTAGAAAAATTACCTATAGAACAGAGTGGAAGGAGGGTACTGATAGTATATCCCAAAGCTATACCCACTTTCATCCAACGACTCAAATATGGTCTTCTGCGGAAACCCTTCTATCAGCTGCTTCGTGTTGTTACTCGTCGCCCCATGCGAAGTCGCCGAGTGCACGAACAACCTGTTCGGCTGCGTCGACGCCGGCACCGCCGCAAACCACCTGTCGCACACCGCGTACTCCGCCACCAGCTCCTTGTAAACGGGCACGGCGTTCGGGTCGAACCCATTCATCACCGTCGTCGACATGCCCTTCAGAAATTTCTCCGCGTTCTGGGCGAACCCGGACATTGTTGGTTCGAGATTTTCGGAAGCGGAGGAGGAGCTCCATGGCTGGCCGAATACCTTTTTTTTTTTTGGAATAACAGAGAAAAAACGAATCGTATTAACTTGTGCAAAATAATTCCTCCACAAGAAGGCCGTATCAGCAGCAGAAGCAGCAATAAATTGGCAATTAGCGAATTTTCTAGCTCAAAACAAAAATTTTCAAATTCAAAGAGATGGGATAATTATAAGGCCTCTTGGGCTAAATTTTTTAAAAGTCTTTTTGAGTATCTCCAATCCATCCTCCATTTTTTTTATATTTTCATATTTTATTTTTCTAAAACATAATTTTGTCCTAAAAAAAGTGTTTTGAAGGATGTATTTGCTCCAATTCGTCATTCATATCTTCATATTTTGGTCCTTCAAACCCTTATCATCCTCTAAATAAACCTTTTCATCTTCTATATCTAGAGGATGATATGGATTTGAAGGACCAAAATATAGGGATATGAATGAATGAACAATGGATTCGAGCAAACACATCCTTTAAAAGACCTTTTTGGGAAAGTAAAATATGGAGATGTGGAGGAATTAATGGATGGTGCATTGAAAATGTTCTGATACCATTATTTTTGTTTTGTTCTCTTAATTTTGACAAAGTTTTGGCAGTATAAATTTTAAGTCACATCATTTGAAGTTTCTAACTCCATGAAATGAATCAAAAAATTATGATAACATAGCGAAATTAAATCAAAATCTAGTACTCCTTTCATCCCATATTCTTGGTCATATTTTACTTTTTGTGTACGTAAACAATTGTCTATATCTCATAATCTATAATATTTTTTTCGATTTTAAAATTTTTTTTAAAATTATTTGAAATTTATAAAACAAGATCCAAATTTGATATAAAAAATATTACTCCCTCCGTCCCTTTTTAAGTGTCCTGCTTCGTAATTCTAACTTATTAAAAAGACATCATCATTATATCTTTCACATCAACTTTTTCCTCCACTTTCTCTACTTACCCATCATCATTACACTTTTACTCACTAACTTTTCAAAATGGAATCTACTTTTAGGGACAAAATAGACAATACACCAACTTTTACCTACTAACTTTATAAAATGGACACTTATTAAGGGACTGCCCAAAATGGAATACCGGACTATAAAAAAGGGACGGAGGAAGTATAAATTAAAAAATATAATCAATTTTTTTAAAAGTTCCAAATAGTAAACAGAACCAAGAATAAGGGGGAGTAGCAATTAAGAAAAGACAACAGGAAAACAGTGCCAAAAAGTTCACGAAAAAATAGCCCAAAGAGGGCCTAATGCATCAACAAAGTTGGCAAGATGCCAACAACCACACCACTTAGAAAGGGAGAATAAACATAAAATCCCATCTATCACCGATCGAATACCTGCTCGTAGATGGATTGGATGGAGTGGTCCGGGTCTGGGTCAACGTAGACGGCGTCTTTGCTGAATGTGATTTTGGTAGAGTTCGGGTCGGAGGTGGAGAGGAGGTTATATTCAGATCCGGTTACGCCATTGATTTCTGGGTTGAGGGATCTCATCCACCCAAGCATGTGGTCGAATGAACGGTTTTCTTGGACCAGGACTACAACTGTTTTTATCGGGAATTGGGTTGTCGTTTCGGGAGCCATTTTTTTTTTGTTAATTTTGGTGGGGCTGTGTTGTGATTTGATTCAAATTTGTTGAGTACCTTTTAAAAGTCGAGAGAGAGAGAGAAGGTGATGGGTGAAGAAATGAGAAGGTGATGTTGTGATTTGATTCAAATTTGTTGAGTACCTTTTCAAATTTGTTGAGTACCTTTTAAGAGCGTGTTCCAAAAGTTGTGTTTATAGATTGTAAAAAACTTGTTGAAGTTGATAACTTTTGCTTGTTGGGGTGGGATTATTGCCTAATCGCAATTCGCTACTCATCAAGAGGGGAGAGAGAGAGAGAGAGAGAGAGAGAGAGAGAGAGAGAGAATTGGGAAAGGTCAGATGAGTTTCAAAACATGTGTATGCTAGTTCAATATATTGTTGGAGTCGATATCTTTTCATTGCTTGCTGGGTTGGGATTAGAGGCTGTTCCAGTAAGGGTTCTTTTTTTAAAAGTTCTTTTTCTTCAATTTTCAAACTCAAATATAATGAAAATGAAAAATAATTTTTTGATTTTTTTTGCACCGTATAAAAGATCTCACTGAAATCTATAAAACAAGATCCATATTGGTAGGAAAATTATTTGTGTAAACACATAATTTTTGAGTTTGAAATTACCTTCTTTTTCTAAAAGTTACTTTTTCTAGAAACCGGAACACCACCTTATTCCCATCTCAAACTCAACAAACAAGAGAGAGAGAGAGGGAGAGAGAGAGAGAGAGAGAGAGAGAGAGGGAGGGAGAGAGAGGGGAGCGCCATGCAATTACGTTTGCAGCACGTGAGTGTGGTAGTTCCGCAATTGAGTAATTATTCAATGGTTGCCTCTTGCTCAAAAACGATTTCCTGAAAATAAAAAATGTCTAGCATACATGATACTTGGTCCATGAAATTGTCCATAAAAACAATGAATGGTCTAGATTTACATCACCATATCACTCCTCTATGAAAATGTGTGACGGACACTATAAAAAAGTTTAACCACTTGATGTCCCAAAACCACCGAGCAATTTTCTATTTTCAGGGGAACAATTCGGCTTTATTACTAGCACTAGCAGTATGAAACTATAAGTATCAGAATCACATAAAATTCAAAACAAGTTCACAACTGCTATAAATTCAACCCAACTAATAATAGCTTCATTGAGGAGAGAAATAATGACAACAAATACAAGGAAAATAACAAACACGCGCGAGTGGAAAAATTCGAACCCCTAACCTTCTAATGAGAAGCAGGAGTCACATCCAACTTATTCACGACTCTGCGCAATCTAACTCGTCCATTTGCGCAATCAATAATTGAGATTAGTTTTCAATTCAGATCGTCCAAAATACTTTTGGATGCGTGCGATTGAGCGCCGTAAATACTATTTACGGTAACAGCCGCAAAGAAGTTTAACTGTCTAAAATTTCGTTACTAGTCCCATCTAGAGTAATAATCTTCTTCTTGGAAAGCATTAATTAAGATGCATTTGGAGAAGTTCCCATCTAGTGAAAGCTGAATGGAATTGGCACATAATTGGGTATATTCCTTCAGTGTCGTTCGTTGGAAAGCAACAAGATGCATATTCTGAGATGAGGGTTAGATATCGCTCATGTGGAAGAGATTACGAAGGGAATCCTCAACAACTCAAAACCTTTTGACCAAATAGAGATAAATAACAATAATGATTGGAAAATGGAGATAGGTGCAATAAGTGGAAAGAAAAATGGGAAGTGTGATTTAAAGCAGGAATAATGAATATTTTTTGAGTTGAAATTTTTTTTTTTTCAAAAAGCAAATCAAACCATGATCTCGAGATTACACCATTTTAATATTTGATGTTACGATACTCCACATTATCCATCTCAAATGTCTTTTTGAGAGCAACTAGATATAGCGGAAAATCTTGAAGAAGGTAATAAATTTTAATTTTACTGTCACAAAATCTTGAAAATTAATTTTAATTAAGCCTTCAATTTAGTTTTGTATTGGAGAAGGTAATAAATTTTAACAGGGACGGATTCAGAAATGTCATTTAGTGCGGGCACCTTGTTAATCATAGTGATGAAAATTTATTTTTCTAGTTAACCATAATAAGATCGTTACATAATTAAGGCATGCAATACAAACTACAAAAATATATAACACATACTTTTACTTAAATTATGTAAAAATAAGTACAAAATCTCAGATAAAATTTGAGAGTATATTTTACATGAACATCGACAAGTTTTAGAATGATTGATATAGTTTTATTAATGATATTATTTTAAAATATTGATCTTAGACGGTTAAAAATAAGTACAATTAAGAAAGAATCGATCCAAGTAGACAAATAGTTCAAAAATCAATAAGTATAAATGCACCATATGACGAAATTGAAACATAAAATTAGTTTATATGTATATTTTCAAGATATATGCACTTGTTTATATGTAGTAGCACACTTAATTTCATAATTATGCAAATATACAAAAATATAACAAAATTATTTTAGTTTCGAGCGGGGGCATGTGCCCCCACGTGCCCCCCTTCCCTCCGTCCCTGAATTTTAAGGGGTTTCAATTTAGTTTCGTACTTGATTGTAAGATAATTTGTCGAATAATTTAGTTTCTTACTTAATCTTTTGATATCTCATCGTCTAATTTAGTTTTTACTTGATTGTATGAAATTTGAGTAGTTACAAATGGAAATTAAAATGAAGTCTTTTTTTTTTTTTAATCAGAGCAATTTCGTCCCATAAAATAATATTCAAAAATTTATGCATATTTTTCTAGATTTTTGTGAGACTCGAAATGGGCCCAAATGCATTTTTTCTTGGTGAATCCCTGTAAATATTCATTGCAAATAGAATTTCCGGTGATCTTAGCTTAGGTAGTTACTGAGTTGGAAGGAATGTGACTGTTCATTCTTGCTAAATTTTTCGGTTGGTATTTTTTTGGGTATGTTTTACCTTTAATAATTTTTTGTTCAACTTTTCACCGTGAATTTTAGAATTAGTCATGTTGTCTCGACAAGAGAAATAAAAAAAGTACAAAAATGTGGATCGAAGTTGGAAAAATCCATATAAGACGACAAATTAAAGCCACAAAAAAATACCAGCCATTGATGTTTTTTCATCTTTAGTATTTTTTTTGGGTTTTTGATCATACATATTTTTTATACTTAAAACTCTTCTCGTCAAGACAGGAGATTAATCCGAAAGTATAACATTGAATAACATAAATTCAGCAAAGATGAACAAAATTACCAAAACTATAGAAACTTATTTTATTCATAATCCACACCCCGCGATAACAGACCAGCAAAAAGGTTGCACGATGATAGGACCCAAAAGTGGCCACACGTGACAGACCTCAAACGCAGCTACACATGAGGGGGGATGTTAAGAAAATAGAGTCCCACATTGCTTGGGAGTAGAATGGGTGATCACTTAATAACA
This sequence comes from Rhododendron simsii, assembly GCA_014282245.1. NCBI lineage: Eukaryota > Viridiplantae > Streptophyta > Magnoliopsida > Ericales > Ericaceae > Rhododendron > Rhododendron simsii. The sequence continues at coordinate 20,745 of WJXA01000291.1, forward strand.
TCTGAAATCTCTCCACTCATTTCCAATTGACTTTAAGATGGATACCAAAAAAATTGAGAGAGTGAGAAGTGTATTAAAACCCAAATTTTTATATGTTTGGACATGCGAAACTACTGGTGTAGTAGTATTTGTCCACAAAAAAGGCCTAGGGTTGTAGTAAGCATTGACATTAAACAGAGGCGATACCTAGCTAGGAATAAAAGGATATGCTGCGTATGAATACTGCTCGTTCTTATTTAAATGTATTGGGAGAATAACTTACTCACGGCTCTTTAGTGAATAAATTATTTATTGTAGTGGACATTCTCATCGGCGCACATTCTCATTCGTCTGTCTCAACAATCAATGGTCAGACTTTTAACTCTTCCCTGAGAGAGTCTTTTTAAAATCTGGATAATCCAAAACACTTTAATTAGGATATATGCGCGAGATTGGTGCTGTAAAACCTAGTTTACGGAGCCTTCATAAATAAGTTTTTCTCACAATATAGATAGTGGTTAGCTGTGGTTTCCACATAATTCATTCGTGGATGCGAAACACATGTGTTCGAAATTGTACAATGCGGGTGGGGCCTACAAAATAATGAAAAGTCCACGAGCATCAAATGATTTATTTTTTTAGAACTCAGATGTGAAGGCTAGATTATACACCCCTCAATTAATATTAAGAATCAATCTCACTGTTCACACTAGAGAAGAACTTAGGCCCCGTTTGATAACAGTGATAGATGGATGAGATTCGTAAGGAGATGGGATTGAGATTGAGATTGGTAATGAGAAGGGATTGATAATGAGTATGTTTGTTTGGGATGGGATCGAATTGATAGAAGAAATTAGTAATAAGAAGGGATTGGTAATGAGAAGGGGTTGGGTTCGGACTACGAATACCAAGTCCCACGGGGTATTGCTAATACCCCTAAAGACTGGATTGGACATCCCAACGGACTAATAGTCCGGACCCTTTTTGGTTACCAAACAGAGTATTAATACTCCCATGGGATTAGTAATCCAATCCCAAGTCTCAAACCTCTTATCAAACATAAACACATTTGCGTTCAAATTTGAGCACGAAAATGTTTGCATGTAATATTAGTCTTCTTTTGGAGTCTAATGTGTGCACGAAAATGTGTGGGTCTTTTCTTAATGGTACATTTTTAGATTGAGCTGGAGTTCTTAGAAATGTGAGCCATTGCTAAGAAATTATTATGTTTGGTTATTCCAACGTGACCACTTTGGTGAACAAACATTGTTAATTTTAACAACCTTTTGATTTAGTTAGGCCATTGTGGATGATCCTAGGAGGAAGTCAAGCCTAATTAGTAGGCATTGATCTCCGGGCCAACCTCTTGAAATTTTGCCATTTAAAAAGTTAAAAAGTTTAGGAGATGATATAAAATAGAAAAAATGTAATGGCTTACCATCTTTTTGGAATGGAGAGAGTATCTCAAAACTAGGCATAAAAAATCGTTCTCCACTTTTAGGGAATCTGTTTCAACTTATCGGTAAACCCTTTTACCAATTTGAAACACTATTGCTTACCCATGCCTACGGCACTTGCTAACTAGTGGTTCAAACATTAAATTGATTCACGAAAGAGAATTACATATGCTTACGGTACTCCCCTAACTTATATGGGTGGAGGTAGATCTAGGCTTTGAATCAGCAACAATCCGTGGTGGGTGAACGTGAGTGGGCCGCAATCAGGAGGTGGTGGCAGGGATGGAGGGTGAAGTGATAACCTGAGTTTGGGGGTTCGCCTCTCCCCTCTTTGCTAGATAACCTAGGTTTGAATTTTTTTATTTTTTTTGATCCGACCAGGGTTTGAAATTTGAAATGGGTTTGAGTAAGACTGATGGCATTTGTGTAATAAACTAAGAAAGTATGGGCATTTTGTTAAGGGTAGGATTGAAGTGATCTCAACCATTGATCTAAAATTAATCTCGGCTGTTCGAAGAGACTTTATCTATTAAAAATATAGTTAAAAGATTAAGTGTTACAATTTTCAATCCGTTTGAACCGATGCGAATATCTTAATTAACTGATTATTTTACCATAAAGGGTCGAACGGGGCGTTCCGCTTTCTTTTTAAACATTCCTTTTCAAAAAGAAGGTAATTTTAAGCTCAAATATAATAAAGATGAAAAATAAATTTTTAATTTTTTTGCATCGTTTAAAAGATCTCAATGAGATCTATCAAACAAGATCCATATTAATAAGAAAATTATTTGCGTAAACACATGATTTTGGAGCTTGAAATTACCTTCTTTTTCTAAAAGTTCATTTTTTAGGAAACTGGAACGGCCCCGTAATTAATTTTTGACTCTAAAGCTTTCCTGTTAGAGCCCTAAGATAACTGTAGAATCAAATATAGTTAAAAGATTAAGATAAAATGAAAGCCTTAATTATAATCAAAAATTAATAATGACCCTTTAGGATAAAACGATCAAGAAAATAAAATTTTCGCACCTGTTCAAATGGATTGAAAATTGGAATAGTTAATCTTTAGATAAAATAATCAGGAAAATAAGATCTTCGCACCGGTTCAAACAAATTGAAAATTAGAACAATTAATCTTTTGACTATTTTTTTAATACTATAATCTCGTCAATTTTGTATCGGAACGGCGCCGCAACATTTTGAGGAGAGTTATATATATTAAAAATATAGTTAAAGATTCAGTTTTCAATCTGTTTGAATCAGTGCGAAAATCTTATTTTCCTCATCATTTTATCCTAAAGAGTCGTAATTATTTTTTGACTCTAAAGATTTCCTGTTAGAACCGTAAGAAAACTATAGAACCAAACAAAGTTAAAAGATTTAGATACTAAAATGAAAGCCTTATAATAAAAAATTAAATACAAACCTTTAGAGCGTGTTTGATTGCAGATTTCGTTTTGGGGGATTCGTAATGTGATGGGATTAAGATTGGGATTGAGAATGAGTTGGGATTATTAATGAGGGGATGAATAATTTATTCATGTTTGTTTTGCATAGGATTCAATTGTAGGATTGTAAATAACATGTTTGTTGTGGCTAGGATTAGGATTGGGATTGAGATTGGGATTGGGATTGAGGTGAGTTTTTTTAACTGGTTTTGTTCAATCCCATGGGGATGGGATTCGTAGTAACCACCCCGACCCCCGCCCCCCCGCCCACCCCCCCGGCCGGTATTGCTAATACCCCCATTTTGGGGGATTGTTTTGGGGGATTAACAATCCCATGGGACAATTAGTCCCTTCCACAAAAGTCTAACCAAACAAGGTATTAAGGGCTCAATGGGATTATTAATCCAATCCCCCCCTCCCAAACCTCCTATCAAACATGCCCTTAGGATAAAATGATCAGGAAAATAAGATCTTTGCATCGTTTCAAACGGATTGAAAATTGGAACACTTAATCTCTTAACTATTTTTTTAATATATAAAAGTCTTAAAAAATAGTTAAAAGATTAAGTGTTCCAATTTTTAATCCGTTTGAACCGGTGCGAAGATTTTAATTAACTGATTACTTTACCTCAAAGGGTCGTAATTAATTTTTGATTCTAAAGCCTTTCTGTTAGAGCCCTAAGATAACTGTAGAATCAAAAATAGTTATACGATTAAGATAAAATAAAAGCTTTATAATCAAAAATTAATTACCTTTAGGATAAAATGATGAGGAAAATAAGATGTTTGCACTGGTTCAAATAGATTGAAAATTGAAACACTTAATCTTTTAACTATTTTTTTAATATATAAAATATTTTGGGATCTGGGCGTTGAATGCACACTATTTCCGAAGCATGCCATAAAAAATTTGGCCAAACAATGTAAGTTATTACAAAAATACCATTGGTTTGTATGTGAAGGGTGGAGAAATCTAGACCGTTGGATTTGTTTGTATAGGTAGATAAAATTTGTGTCAGGAGAAATCTAAATTGTTGAGAAATGTTTATTAGATAGATTGTCGTTGTTGGATTGTCATTGTTGGATGATGACTGCTTGCAATAAATAATTGGTGTTCTGGTGTAGAACGTAACGGCCAACAAATAAGGACTAAAAGCCAGAAGGTGGTGTGCATTATTTAAGCCAAACGAGGCCTCTCTTTTTTTCTTCTTATACATGTAGTTAGGAACAGATAAGCATGTAATAATCTTATTTGGGTGTGATCATTTGTATAGATGGTGACACTTCTTTTTTATATTATTTTAAAAAGTATAAGAAGTAGTGCCACACATGCGAAAACATCTAATTATCAGTCAATTTCGTGATATGCACCCATAAATATTAATTAATTAACATAAAAATAAAATAGGTGTAAGAAAGTTTTGGCGTGTGGAGAAACTCCCTAAATTCCATTCAAGCTATGTATGTTCGGGACCAGATGGAACTAGAGAGAAAAAAAAACCTTTTATTTCAACAAAACCCAGCAAACGTTTAATTTGAGATGGAGTGCATAAGCTTCAAGGAAGTTATGAGATTGAGTGCGCTCTTCACCCTGATGCTTGCTTTTTGGGGAACTTTCTGGCCGGTCCTGTCTGGGTGAAGAATAGCCTATTAGGTCCTGCCCAAAGGGGAGTTGAGTTTTGTTCACCTTCCACTTAAGAGGGTGAGAATTGCCCTCTTTCTTATTGGTTGAAATAATGTGGGTCCCACCACAAAGTGATGTCATGCTTACCAACAACTGTATTGCATTGTAAACATGACATTACTTTGTGGTGGAATTCACACAATTTCAATCAATAAGAGGGAGGGTAATGTCACCCTGTTTTAAGGAGAGTGAACAAAATTGCACTCCCCAAAGAGCCTATAGCCCAGTAAGTCCTCTTCATTATTTTGTTGACAAAAATATCTCTTGTAAAAAAAAAAAAGTGATTGGAGAGAGACGATCCAGCCACCACCACGCTGCCACCACCCGCCACCGCCACCACCACGATGCCACCGCCGCCGCCGCCGCCGCCGCCACCACCCCCACCACCACCCCACTGGCACCACCGCCGCCGCCGCCACAACAACCATCACCACATCGCCACCACTCCACCGTGTCGCCACCACCATGCCACCAACGCCGCCACCACCCACACCATCACGCCACCGCCACCACTATGTTGTCACCACTGCCGCCACCACCACCACCACCACCACAATTAACAGTGTTAATTTTTGTCTCTAAATTAACAATTGACCCATCCAACCTCCTACACCGCCACCGCCACCACCACCTCCACCATCACTACCACACCGCCACCGCCATCGCCACCATAATCACCACTACCACACCGCCGCCGCCGCCACCACAATTCACAGTGCTAATTTCTATCTAAATAAACGGTGTTAATTTTCATATAAATTTACACCACATTTAACTGTGTTAATTGGCCCATATAACCTCTTATACCACCACTCCACCGCCACCACCACTACCACGATTAACAGTGTTAAATTCTGTCTAAATTTATAATTAATAGTGTTAATTTCTCTCTAAATTAATGGTATTAATTTTTATATAAATTTACACCACAATTAACAGTGTTAATTAACCGCGGCAAAAATGGCGATTGCAGTTCCAGACGGAGGTGGAAGAGGCATCACCGTCCATGGAGGCGGCGGACGGAGGTGGCGGCGGAGGCATCGACGCCCATGGAGGCGACGGGGGTGGAACGGCCGGAGGAGGAGTAGCCGGCGATGGAGCTAAGACCAGCGGAGGAGTGGCTGGTGGCGAGTCTGAGACCGGCAGAGGAGTAGCCGGTGGTGGCGGGGCTAACTGGAAGAGAGAGAGAGAGAGAGAGAGAGAGAGAGAGAGAGAGAGAGAGAGAGAGAGAGGTGGGCTACATTCACTTGAAACCCTAAAATGATGGGTTGTGTTCATTCTTTGCTATTTAAAGTAGGGTAAAGAAGTAAAATCATACTCATAGGACTTAGTGAGCATTGCACTTTTACTCCATAGGACTTGGTGGGCTATAAAATCCAATATTAGGACCGGCCCAGAATTAACTCTTGCTTTTTTAGTGTTGGGCCTAAGAATTTCGGCCTCCTGGCCAATCCTCAAAAGTAGGGGCCTCATATGGCCACTATAAAAAGAATTGTAGATAAATAAAGTTAAGGGGTAAAAAAATAACTGAACTTACACCTTAATGTCCCATTAACACATAAACTTGTATTTATTTCAATAAAACGCCTAAAGTACTCAACTGTTTTTTTTTGGGTAAAACAGCTTGAAATAAAAAGAGGCTAAACGAATATACAGCCTACAAGGGGCATACCCCAGGAGGACAAAGGAAAAACAAAAGAAAGAAAGAAAAGGTGAAAGAAAATACCAAGAGCCTAAGCCAAACGGCTACAAAGGTCTAAAGGTAATAGAACCACCTGTTTCCTACCCATCTGATAGAGGGATACAAAACAGATAGAAAAGGATTACACATTGAACAACCTTGCAACCTTGCAGCCTTACCGAATTTACGAAAAAGTAAGATAATTAGACATCAACTTGACTCAATCTAGACATTTAACGCGTGGCAAGCCAATGGCAGCTACAAACAGCAGCAGCAGCGGCAAACTAAAAGCAGCAGCAGCAGCACCAAGTAGCATACGCAGCACCAAACTGAGGTTTAAGAACAGTACACTACAGCAGTAGACCATCCTTGAACAGGTCATATCAGGTGCAATAGTAACGACCAGAATGACAGAAGCAGCAATTGCTGCCATATCAGGTGCAATAGTAGGCTAAGAAGTTGGTAGCAATCGTGCTTGGGGGTGCTAGATTGCTGTCCAGCATAGCATTGAAGTAACAGCAGATCGTTGATCAATAGTAGCCGATCGTTCTAGCTACTGATCAGCTCTGAAAACCAGCATAACAGTAGCAGCAGTTGCTGCAGTAGCAGCAACATGTTGTCACATCACAGGCAGCATGGTTTTCCAGAAAACACAAAGATAATAGCAGCAGCTAGAGGTTCAGAACAGGTTCAGAACAGGGCAACTACACAGCTAGGGACATGCCCCCTAGCAAAAGCATAGACAGCCCAAGGGACAACCCCCCAAGGGTAGGTACAAACAAACAAACAAACAAAGGACAGCCAGAACCTGCCTAGATGTCATACAGTATAAGGACTGCCTAACAGTTTAGAACCAACCTAAAACTGAACAAAACTTGCAGAAGCAGGCAGCTATAGCTCAGAACAGCATGTACACAGCCAAAACAGAACAATCCCAATTGCTCAACCTCTAAAAAAGGAAGCAATGAGAAGCAACCCAATTGCTCAACCAAGAAGCTAGGATATCAAAGCATCTCCCTATTGCAGTCAACAGCACATGATTAAGAGCTTAATTATGCTTCACAGTGCAGCAACAAAGCAATGTCAGAACAACAAAATTAAAACCCACAGTGGGCTGAATACGGACTAGCCACCTGGACGGAAATGGACTAGCAACAAAACAGTAGCAGAAAACAGAAGCTACATACTCTGCAAATTAATGTAACTGGCCTATTGCTTTTTCTGCTCCCCATCTAACTCCCTCGAGGCCTAACTCACCAAAATCTACAAGCAATAGGAAGGACCTTAACTCCCTCAGCACTCCCTTACAAGAAGACTCCCACTAACTTTTATCTCCTCTCTCAAAAAATTGGGGCTCAAGCACACATCTCACAGGTCTCACATATGCTGATACACACAGATCCAAGGGAAGAGGCAGAGAATTGAGATAACCAGATTTTAATTCACCTACACTAGCTGCACAAACAAACTAAATGTAAAGATTAAGGTAGATACCTTATAAGTAGAAGTATTAACAGTCAATTGTCTTCCTTTGTAGCTTGATAGCCACCTTCAAGGATGCCAATTCAGTGAACAGCTTGAGCATTTAGCAGTAATAGGAGGCATAAGAGGGTGGGGTTCCTGAAGGATTCTGAGCTGGACAGCCAAAGCAAGAGAGAAGGAAAGACTTCTGAACTGAACCTCCCAAACATAAAGGCTGCCTCCCAACTCCCTCCACTCTCCCTCACAAAATGTCTCCCGCTAATTATTACCTCCACTCTCAAGAAGATTGAGGCTCAAACACTTCTCACAGCTTCTACATATAGTGGCACACTCAAGGGCTCCAAGGAGCAAAAGTAATTACCGAGCATCTCAAATTCCAGAACCTGCTAGCCTCCTGACATCCAAACTTCAGAAACCTGCTAGCCTTCTTAAACATGCTCATAATGGAACTGCCATGAACATTCTCAGAACACAATTCATTATAGGATTTGGAAAACAAATGTATCAATTGAAGCAATAATCACACAAGCACATTATACTCCAAGCGACAAATATTATTATTCCATAGTTATTCCCCATTCTCTAACAAACCTAGTATCCTGTGAACCATTGGGCAACTTGGGCAATGACAGTAGTCTACCTTTAACCATGTTATAGATTTTGTGAACTACTAGTTCCCAGGTGCTAGATTTAGCTTGAAACTTCCTCATATTTCTTTCAAGCCAAAGGTGATACACCGTAACAGTGAAGACCAGTTTAGTAACAACATTCTTAAGGGATTTCCCCTTAAAGGTAGAGAGGTGTATAATCCATGCTGCCCAAGATTGAGGGGGCCACCTCTCATCAATCTTAGCCAGCATAGCATTCCAAACCTGTGTGGAAAACACACAATTAAAAAACAAATGATCATGGCTTTCACAACCATGACAAAAGCTGCATTGGGAATTAGGCTTAATCCCAAAAAGGACTAATCTATCCTCAGTGGAGAGCCTACCCTGAATGGCCAACCATGCAATGAAGCTGCATTTTGGGATATGACTAGAAAACCAAACAGCCTTATGCCAAGAGACTTTGGGAAATGGCTCCCTCAATTCTTCCCATAGAGAGGAAATGCTGAACTGGCCATTTGGGTTTAGAGTCCATCTGACTTGGTCCCTTGTACCTCTCATTGGAGGAAGCTGATCACGAACTTCGTTCAGCTCCCAAGATTGTGTGATTGGGAATGCCCATACAGAGCTGAGAATTATTTGGGAAACTTTGGCATTCAATGGAAGACCAGAATCATCAACTATTCTGGAACCAAACTTCCTCAACAAAGGGCCGAAAGGATGCCAATGATCATGCCACAGAGATGTGTTATCTCCATTGCCTATAACATGGAGTATGAATGGTTGGACTAGAGTTCTTAGATTAAGTAACTTTCTCCAAACCCATGAGGGATTACTAGGCATTTTAATACTCCAGAAGTTCCTTCCTTTTAATAAATAGGATTTAACCCATTGGCACCACATTGATTGTTCACCTCCTGATATCAAAAACCAAATATGCTTGGCAACAGCAGCCTTATTCCAAACCTCCAAAGATTTGAAACCAAGGCCTCCCTCATCCTTAGGAGCACATAGATGCTCCCAAGCCACCTTAGCCCCTGTTCTTTTAAGGTCTGGGCCAGACCATAAAAAGGCCCGAAGAATAGATTCAACTTCCTTGATGACCTTCTTTGGCAAGATGAACAAGGATGACCAATAAGTTTGCATCGAGAACAAAATGTTCTTGATAAGTTGGACTCTCCCAGCAAAGGTAAGGTCCCTATTAGTCCAACTTTTAGTCTTAGCAGTAATACTATCTACCAATCTCTTACAATCTACAGCTTTGAGTCTAGTAGATAGCAATGGAACCCCCAGATATCTCACTGGCAGGGAACCCTCCTGGAATCCAAGTTCCCGCAAAATAGTCTCCTTAATTCCCACATTAACTCCAGAGAAGAAAATGCTACTCTTCCCTGGGCTAGGAGATAGACCAGAAAGAGCCTCAAACTCTATCAATGCATCCTGAATGAGCTTGACAGATGGAAGTTCTCCTTTGCAAAATATCATAAGGTCATCTGCAAAGCAAAGATTGATCAATCTGTTGGTTTTACACCTCCAGTGGAATTGAAATTCCGGGAGCTGAGATTTCTCTTTAAGTAGGTTGGTAAGAACTTCCATCACAATGACAAAGAGGTATGGCGACAAAGGATCACCCTGTCGTAGACCCTTCCTACCCTTAATGTAACCCGTCACTTCTCCATTGATACAAATTGAGTAATTTGCAGTGGTGACACAAGCTTGTAGCCACTTGATCATGGTAGGATGAAAGTTCATTGCAGATAGAACATCCCATAGAAACTCCCACCTCACATTATCATACGCTTTCATTATATCAACTTTCATGGTACACCTAGGAGAAGGAGATGACTTATGATAGCCTCTCATGAGTTCTTGGGTGAGGAATACGTTATCTGCTATTCTCCTACCCTTCACAAAACCTGATTGGACAGGATCTATGAGTAAAGAGAGAACAGATTGCAGCCTCTTAGCTAAAATCCTAGAGATGCACTTGTATATGGTATTACAGCATGAGATGGGCCTAAAGTCACCCACCTTGGAAGGGTTAGGTATCTTAGGGACAAGGGCTACAATAGTGGAGTTAGCTCTGGTGAGCAATTGTCCAGACCGAAAGAAATTCTGGACTGCTGAAGTGACCTCCTTCCCAATGACAGACCAAGAATTGAGAACCTAAATTGAGCACCTAGTGTCAATATCTGTCCATTTACCAATGGAAAGTACACATCTAGCGTGTTTGGACGCTGAGATGGCAAAACTACATATGCTAAGATGGCATTTTTTGGATAAAACCAGTGGACATATGACCAATCCTCTCTCTATTTTGCAGAAGAGGAAGATTTTGTGGGTGTGGTAGTGTGAGTCGTAACCTATTGAAAAATCTACTCGGAAAAGTAGTTGAAATCTGATGAATTTGATTTCCACATAAGGCTTGGTGGTCATCGCAGGAGGCGGAGGAGGAGTCAGGGAGGTTGAATCGATGCTTTTACGGCCTCCTCGTGTGTATAGTAAGCCGCTTAATGGGCTGTTGTAGGTTATTCTGTCCGTTCTGACAATCTCAGTGTCAGAATGGTGGTGGTGGTGGTTTGAATAATCTCCTTTTAGGTGTATAATATATAGCAGGAAATGCATTGGAGGAGGAGATTTGGGCCAAGTCAACATAAAATCAGCCATCTCAGCATACAAATAGGCCACATGTGCAATTTTCATTAGCAAATGGACGGAAATTTACACCCGGTGCCCAATTTAATAATGGCTTATTAGTTCAGGTATTTATTGAAATAAATGAAAGTTTAGATGTTTATAGGATATTGAGATATAAATTCGGAGTTTTTAAAGATTCATCCTCAAATTCTATCCCCCGTACATATTCATCCCTGTCATTTTGAATAGTTATGTTTTCATCCTCGCTTTTAAATAATCCCAAAATTACCCTTTATTATATATATATATATATATATTAACTATTATATGACATGGATTTTTGGGGCTAAAAACTAATCTTGAAGGTCTTTAGGATGATTTTATGATAAGTTTTCCTAACAAACCCAAAAATCTGGGCAAAACCATTTAAAACCCCTCCCCCCAACAAAACTCCATTTATCCTTCGCCCCCCATTCTAGAATGCCCAATGTCGCCAGTTCACTGCCACCACCACTCACCGGTATGTTATGATTTTTTAGGTACTTGATGTTTTAAAAGTGAAAATAGCAAAACCCACACTCTACCTTCAACTATTTTCGGATTCAGATTCAAAGGCCTTCACCGCCCGACGACCCGATATATCCGCCCCACGGTCTTTGGTTCATCGCAAACCCCCGCCGCCACCATGGGGAAACTTGAAACGCGTTTGTTACTGCTGGAGAAATGTGTGCCATGAGATTTGTTCCTTCTTTACAATGTTCTCGAAGTTGTTAAAGAAGACATTGAAACTTGGGTATTTAATAGATCGATGAACTTGTATTCAAGTCCATGTTGAGATTTAATTATTTTCCTTCTGAACTCACCTTTAATTTGTTGATTTTTTTCTCTTAACAAAGCTGGGATTATGCATGAGGCTTATTATGTGTTCTTCGTTGCTCTTGAAAAGGGCTATTTTTCCAGAATATTATGGGTTTTCAAGTTTTGCGAAAAATCATGATTTTGGTTTATTATTTTTAATGATAAATTAACCATGAAAAAAATGGTCAGTTTGAATATTGTATATGTTCCGAAACAGTAATTTTGCAAAAAATAAAAACATGGTCAATCCACTATGTTCCAAAAAAAAGATTATTTTTCCGGAATGTTATGGGTTTTCATGTTTCGCCGAGAAATCATGATTTTGGAGTATTATTTTTTATGATAAATTAACCATGAAAAACATGGTCAGTTTGAATATTATATATGCTCTGAAATATTTTTTTATAGTAATTTTGCAATAAATAAAAACATGGTCAATCCACCATGTTCCAAAACGTTTCATGATAATACTGTACATGGTATAAATGAAAAAATAAATATGATTTTCGAATATAAATCGGTGAAATTTGGTTATTATGAATCTTATAAGTTTTGAAATCATCTTTCGTAATTATCTCCCGTAATTATTGAGATTGAATCCCACTAAATTAGGAAATGGTTGAATCTTACTGAATTAAAAAAATGGTTGAATCCCGCTAATTTAGGAAGTCAATTTAATAAAACGTATATGAGTATATATATTATTAAAAGGGTAAGATAGGTAATTCACCATTTGAAAGAATGAAAACATAACTGTTCAAAATGACTGGGATGAATACTTATGTGGGATGAGGTCTGAGGATGAATTTTTAAGTCTCCCCAACAAATTGAGGGGTATTTTTGAATTTTTTCCTAAAGTTACTTCAAACTGATACTTCTTCCATCCCATATATCTTTTTTGGTCCTTTTTTTTCCTAAAAGTCATGTCATTGTTTGGATAAAAATTAAGTACGTTCACATTTAATTTTGTATGATTTTTTTGGGGAGAATTATCGGCAGGTGGAGAAGACTAGGTTTATTTACCACTTCAATGGTCTCTAGTATCCAAGTCACAAATACATGGTATCTCTTATTTTAAGGGAATCGATATTCACACTTCTTTTTTAATCTCATCCATACTTTATTTTTTGTTTTTATTCACATTAATTTTACTAACATGACCTCGTTTATCTAATTTCTCAAAAACCCTTTTCCTTCCCCCCTTCTTCTCTCTCTCCACTGGAATGTAACTCCTCCCTCTTTCCTTTCTCTAGGGTTTACTCCCCATTCATCTCCTCTGTGTTCTCCATCCTAGCTAGCAAGAGTTGCCCCTACGACGACGCCCCAACCTTGCTCCCCAACTTCCTCCTCTAATCGGCTCGCTAGCTCAAGTCCGTCAATCATCCACGCTATTTTGTTTTTGGTAACTGTGATTCCATTAAGTGCAACAAACAAAACCAAGGACTAAGCCAGTACAAAATCAATTACATCCTACCTACGCAAAGCAAAAATTTGAGCATGGACCCTCCACTTCTGCGCAATCCAACTGTTAACATCAGCCAAGTCACTATGGAATCTCCTACAACAGGTATGGTATTCTTCTTGACTCCTCGGAACGACACCAAACAAGCCCTTACCTCCTCTTCAATTTGGGATGACAGACCCCTAGCATCTCTCCTTGGGTGCTGAAAGATACGAAAGTTACGCTCTCTCCAAATCCAGTACATAGAAGCAGTAAGAGAGAGGCGAAAAACATGGTGCACCAAAGAGGGACCAGCCTTATGAGTACATGCCCATGCTATTTCATCAGTAAAGGCAAGCACAACCCTACCTATGTTGTTCATTTCCAGCAAGTGACTCCAAACTTGGTGTGAAAAGGGGCACGCGAAAAATAAGGGCTCATGGGACTCATTTTCGGATCACACAAACAGCAAATCGTATCACCCTACAAACCCCAACTCCTTAATCTATCTTTGGTTGATACACGCCCCCAAAACGCAAGCCATTCAATAAATGCCCAATGTGGAACATTATGAGAAAACCAGACAATTTTAATCCACATAACAGTAGGGCGAACTAGCCTCAATGCATTCCATACTGATTTGGTAGTAAACACTCCTCCCCCATGCAAATTCCACACAAACGAATCAGGACTGTCTACGTTTGGAAGAAAATCTGGAGGGGTATGTTTAATAGTATTTTGAATGATAGGACTCCAAACTCTTGACCATTTCCAAACACCTTGATGAATAATGGAGCTCACCTTAGCCAGCAAGGAAGTACCTCTATTGCAAACCACCACCTCTTTAAACTTCTTAAACAACGGTCTAAGTGGATGCCAATTATTCAGCCTCAGAAAAATAGACTCCCCATTACCCACTCTAGATGTAATCCATGTTTGCACAATATCTCTAAGTTTAAAACAACTTCCTGATAGTCTAAGAAGCTTCAGCAGGAACTTGAATCCTCCATAAGCACCTACCCTTAAAAAAATTTGTATGAACCCACTTGACCCACAATGTATCAGCCTTGTTGCAAATGGCCCAAATGTGTCGAGACATATCTACCTTATTCCAACTAGACAAATGCCTAAACCCCAACCCACCTTCAACCTTCGAAGAACAAACATAATCCCAGGCAATCTTGGCACCAGAGGCCTTCAATTCAGAACCAAATCATAGGAAGCTCGCAACAACTTGTCAGTATCCTTAAACACTTTTGTAGGAATAATAAAAATAGACAACCAGTAAACTTTAATGCTAAAAACAACAAACTACACCAACTCATCCCTTCCTCCATAAGACAACTTCTTGTTGGTCCAACACTGAATTCTGTTAATAATTTTATCTTTAAGCTGAACACAATCTTCACTCCTAAGCGTGCTAGAGATTAGAGGTACTCCCAAATATCGAAGAGGAAGAGTACTCATCTGGAATAGAGAGAATGCTGCATGTCACGTCCTCGATTTTCAACATAAATAAATGATCCATTTCAATAAACGATCTTCACGGTATATAGATAATACCCAAAAGAGAGTTCCCAAGTGATCACTTACAAACCAAGTCCCCAAGTTTAGAGAGTTACAACATTGGCACTATGTCCAAATTAACTTAAGTACAAGTACAAACATATTTAGAATATTACAAACGTTTTAGTCAAAAGGGTTAAAAAGATAAGTTACGAACACATCTTTGTCAAAAGAGAGTCACTACAACGATGGCTAGGTAACTCTCAGAGTTAGCTTTCAAAACATGATTCTTCCATCCAAGCACACAAAGCATACAAGCCATTGTCTAGCATTTGAACCTGAAAATAATAATAGGTTGAGGTACACTAGCCTAGTAGAAAAATCTTTTACCAGACCTATATGCAAATATGATGACAAGAGCAAAAGAATGAAGGCAAGAAAATGTAGATCAACAAGATGGATAACAATCAACTCATAAGTATGCCAACATTCACTACGACCAATCTACATTTAGCCATACAGTACTCAGGACACAAGCAACTCTAACGATTTCAACGCGACGCTCTATCCCAAATCTCCGTCGACTATATTTCCACCCATTGCGCTACAGTATACCACTTCAAGAGTTACCATATTACCACCCATTGCGTTATAGTAAACCCTCACAACTTGGATCACTGTATTACCACCCCTTGCATTATGAGACCCACTTCAGTCTCCATATTTCCACCCCTTGTGTTACAGGACTCCTTACTCCAATTACCAACTCACACACTCACCAAATCAACCAATTTGCATACTACGACTATCCCTTGTTCACATTTTCATATGTGTCATCATACGTCATGCCAACAACACTACAATAATGCCATAATCATTTCCAAGTAATCAACCAATCAATAAGATGCATTTGACATAGTTTTAATCAAGTAAAATTCCTATTATTTCCGTACTAACAGAAGACCAACGTGATGAGGATAACTGAGGTTAACCAAAGGAATTCAATTAAGCATGCTTGAAATAGGTTAGGAGGTGTCCAAAAGGGATTAGAAGTGATCGGGGCTCAATAGGGTTGGAAGAACATAAAACATCAAAAATGTTGGCCAGAAAAGAGGGGATCAATCCCCCCATAACCAGGGATCGATCCCTGGAGCTGCTGGTCCAGAGAGAAAATGGGGGATCGATCCCCCATGCACGGGTATCAATCCCTATGTCGGTTTCCTCCTCTTCATTTTGTTCCTCCTGCTCTAGAACGGGTGCAACATGCAATTCAACCCTACCCATAGGGCTGATGGCAGATTTGGATCCTTCCTGACTTGCATCAACGATCTGCTCACTGCCCAGGAGTGAATCTGGATGTGATAGCTCTTTAGACACTTGAGAAAGCTCTTGACAGGTGAGAATGGGCTAATCTTGCCTCATAATAGGACTTTCCATATGTTAGCTCCTCCCAAGTCTGAGACCATGTTCCCCTTGTGTTGTAGCAGACCTATCTCTTTGCTGCTCTAGGCATGGAAATAGATTACCATCCAAAAGTTTTTGGAACATTCCGGAATGTTGGCTATTGCGCTCAGATTTGAGACTGTTGCCTTGATCATTTTGATATTTATCATCCAAACCTTGTAGCTGTTCAGGAATCCTCAAAGGGCTGAACTAAGATTTTTGCCCCCCGAGTGCAGGACTTTCAGAAGTTAAAGACTGAGAGAAGCATAGAGACCTGGTGTGCTTGCTAGAAGCTTGTTAAGACTCTTGCCCCTCGAGTGTAAAGCTTTCAGAAGTTAAGGATTGAGAGAAGCCTGGAGGCCTAGAGTACTTGCTTAGAGACATTTAGGCCTGAAGTTTGGCCTAAAGTGCTAAATTGTGATATCCATGGTGGAATAGGAGTTGACTTCTTATCTTTGAGATTAGCCCTTAATTTTTCAATGGCCTCGTTGGAGTCCTCAAGGGCTTTCTTGGAGTCCTCAACGGCCTTATTGGAGTTGATTACCTATTCTTTAATCTTATGCAAATATGCATGCAAGGGATCTATGAACTCCTGTGAAAGTTCTTCGTTGGATGCAACGGTACAGGACTGAGTGTTCATATTTTCTTCAACTTGACCCCCAAAGGTCTGAGTAGGAGGATTACCAAGCCCACTATTTTAGAATTCATGCTGTTTGGACAAGTCTGAAGACATGATATGTGAATAGCCATATGACTTGGCACTAAAGAGACAATTTATCTCATAACGTAATTGGCGATCCTCATCTTCAATCCTGTCAACTTCATCTTCAAGCCTTCGAATTGCATCGATGTAGGAGTTTTGTGTGTCGATATACCCATCCTCCATATGATTGAATCGAAGCCTCTCTATGTCAAGACAGTAGATCATCAAGCTCGTCGACTTTATCATCGCGCCAACGAATTTCTTCATTAAGACACAGAATTTTAACATCCAATTCAACTTATTGAATTGACATGCGAATGAATCAGCGTGATACCCCTTCAGTCCTCTCATATTAGCATGAACACCCCCGAATTCGGCTCAAACCGCAGGTCAGCATAAGCTGAAACCGCTGGTCAGCATAAGCTGAATTTTGTTTTAATATATGGAACTTAAGTTTTTTCTATGCAAGTTTGCAGTGGCGTTTATTTTCTAACTTTGTATTGGCAAACTTTGCAGTGGATCAATGGAATTTGTTGTTCCTCCTTCAGATTCATCAGTCTTTTTCCCAATTTCAGTGCGTTTTACTGCTACAAGTACATTTAGCGACCTAAAGGTTTGCCTCTGTTTTCTCCATTTATGCTTGTTTTATGCTGTTTTCTTGACCATGATAATTGGTAACGGTAATGGGGTTATTATAAAATTTCCTTTGCTTGACATTTACATGAAATGCATTTGAATGAAATCGGAATCAATTCAGAATTGGGGATTTTACAGCTCAAATTTATTATAGATTTCTCTTCAGTTGCATGGTTGAATAGTTCACAATTTTCTTGAACTGGATTTTTCGTAGATAGCCCTTACCCCACACCCCCAACATACTTCACGATCACCATTCTAGTTGTGGTCATTTGTCTATATGGATGGATGTGTTGTTGAACCTAGGTCAAACTTATTAGCTTGGTCAAGGGTCCAATATTTTGTACACGCTCGGAACTACTTATGTGAGGGTCCGTTGATTCTTTCAGCTTTTTTGTCTTTCTTAGCTTGTTAGTACAAAGGTAAGGCTTTTACATCCCCCTCACATACGTACCCTATTCTTTTCTTGATTTAGAAAAAAGTGTTATGAAAAGTAGAGATCATGACATGGAGTATTTCATATAACATGTAATGATACAACAAATCCATGGCATGCACAAAGAAGGCGATATTTAACCATATTTTTTGTATGTTATCTACTTGTGAAGCTTCCCTCTATATTATCATTGTTATTTTCAAGGATAGTTTGAGTTCTTGAAGAACATTAAAGGGGGTTTTCATTTTTGGGTTCCACTTTGTTTACATTGCGTTTTGTTCCGAGTTTTTGCGATTTTGCATGATTGATTGCAAATCTTTTGCAGGTCATCACTATCTTGTTCCTAAAAGGTGGACCATCTCCCAAGTTTGCACAAGGAATGATCCTATCCATGGAGAGCTGCCAAGTGGCGTGACTTTTGCCTCATATTATACATTTCTGCACATACGACAGCTGTTGCCTCGTCTGGTACTCAAATTTTGGGATGAATTGATACTGGATTGCTCTTCTCTAGGAACTTATTTCATTTTTCCTGCCACATCATCGCATCTCTGGAATACAGACTAATATAGAGCTTGATTGGCGAGCTTTGGGTCTCTATTTCAGAGGGCTAGTGTGTGATTGGAGATCCTCTGGGCACCATATTTTTTGAGTTTGTTCATCGTCTAACTACTTGACTTTTAAATCTGAAATTATCAACAACAAGAGTTTGACATTTCTGCGAACTCTTTGGGCTTCCCTACCCACCTATTGAATGAATAATAGCGAGCAAGTCTACTTGGGATATGGGTTTTAGTAATTTCACCAGACACTTGTGACATTTCAAAACCTTCCTCTCAAAACATTGTCGTTTCAGGTTCTGTGCAAGCACCAACTAGAACTTGTTGAGAAAAAAGAAAAATCGCTTGACAAATAGCTCGAGTTTCTTCTGGGGGCAAACTGAAAGGTACAGTTGCTTTCATGACGTTGCTCCAACTATTTCAGATACATTGACTTTTTGACGCCATTTTGGTAATGCACATTATTTGTAAATCTGCGCTTCATCTTTTCAATCTTCATTAGGTACTCAACAATGCTAGGAGAAAACCTGCTGAACTCACCAATTACTTGCAAGTCGATAAATTCATGCATTCCTGCTCAGGAACAACCGAGTACTCAACATGGAGGAGATGAAAATGGTACATGTATTTCTGTTGGATTAGAAGTCAATAAGAATAAACTGTAATTTCTTTACCCAATATTTTTTTTTTTGACATGAACTCTACTATGCTGCTAGCCCTTTTGCATTGGTATAGATAAACCTCTCTGTTCGGTGTTAACTTGGTGAAGAAGAGAGTGAGTCCCCAACTGGACTTTATTCCCACTGGTCCGTGTGTGAGAATTTGGTGTTCATATGTATTATCTGGTTAGTTTTTTTTTTTTTACAATAGAAACTAAAATTATTGTTGAGCCTTCATACAAACTAGGGATCAATTTCTTTAGTTTCATTTTCATATTTGGATGTGATTGAGTTGGCTGGAATGTGCTCTATCTTGTCTACAGTTTGCATTGTTTAACTTTATGCAATATGTTGTGCTTTTGTTGGGGTAGATTACGCCATAATGGACAACTTCTAAAGATTTGAGATTTGAGCTTGCTAATGTAGTTTGGAATAGTCAAAGTTGCTAACTCTGAATATTGGTGATGGTATGTGGGCAAGGTATTCCTATGTTTATTGGAATCAAGTAAAGTAACATGGGTGCATCATATCTATAGTCTGGTTGATCAATGTTGGACGCATCCGTTAATCTAGGTCATGGACAATCGTAAACAAACAACATAGTTCAATAACGAGATTAAAAAATGCGGTTGTGGTGCTACCCGTTCACACTGATCTTTTTTTTTTTTTTTTTTGGGTAAAACAGCTTGAAATAAAAAGAGGCTAAACGAATATACAGCCTACAAGGGGCATACCCCAGGAGGACAAAGGAAAAACAAAAGAAAGAAAGAAAAGGTGAAAGAAAATACCAAGAGCCTAAGCCAAACGGCTACAAAGGTCTAAAGGTAATAGAACCACCTGTTTCCTACCCATCTGATAGAGGGATACAAAACAGATAGAAAAGGATTACACATTGAACAACCTTGCAACCTTGCAGCCTTACCGAATTTACGAAAAAGTAAGATAATTAGACATCAACTTGACTCAATCTAGACATTTAACGCGTGGCAAGCCAATGGCAGCTACAAACAGCAGCAGCAGCGGCAAACTAAAAGCAGCAGCAGCAGCACCAAGTAGCATACGCAGCACCAAACTGAGGTTTAAGAACAGTACACTACAGCAGTAGACCATCCTTGAACAGGTCATATCAGGTGCAATAGTAACGACCAGAATGACAGAAGCAGCAATTGCTGCCATATCAGGTGCAATAGTAGGCTAAGAAGTTGGTAGCAATCGTGCTTGGGGGTGCTAGATTGCTGTCCAGCATAGCATTGAAGTAACAGCAGATCGTTGATCAATAGTAGCCGATCGTTCTAGCTACTAATCAGCTCTGAAAACCAGCATAACAGTAGCAGCAGTTGCTGCAGTAGCAGCAACATGTTGTCACATCACAGGCAGCATGGTTTTCCAGAAAACACAAAGATAATAGCAGCAGCTAGAGGTTCAGAACAGGTTCAGAACAGGGCAACTACACAGCTAGGGACATGCCCCCTAGCAAAAGCATAGACAGCCCAAGGGACAACCCCCCAAGGGTAGGTACAAACAAACAAACAAACAAAGGACAGCCAGAACCTGCCTAGATGTCATACAGTATAAGGACTGCCTAACAGTTTAGAACCAACCTAAAACTGAACAAAACTTGCAGAAGCAGGCAGCTATAGCTCAGAACAGCATGTACACAGCCAAAACAGAACAATCCCAATTGCTCAACCTCTAAAAAAGGAAGCAATGAGAAGCAACCCAATTGCTCAACCAAGAAGCTAGGATATCAAAGCATCTCCCTATTGCAGTCAACAGCACATGATTAAGAGCTTAATTATGCTTCACAGTGCAGCAACAAAGCAATGTCAGAACAACAAAATTAAAACCCACAGTGGGCTGAATACGGACTAGCCACCTGGACGGAAATGGACTAGCAACAAAACAGTAGCAGAAAACAGAAGCTACATACTCTGCAAATTAATGTAACTGGCCTATTGCTTTTTCTGCTCCCCATCTAACTCCCTCGAGGCCTAACTCACCAAAATCTACAAGCAATAGGAAGGACCTTAACTCCCTCAGCCCTCCCTTACAAGAAGACTCCCACTAACTTTTATCTCCTCTCTCAAAAAAATTGGGGCTCAAGCACACATCTCACAGGTCTCACATATGCTGATACACACAGATCCAAGGGAAGAGGCAGAGAATTGAGATAACCAGATTTTAATTCACCTACACTAGCTGCACAAACAAACTAAATGTAAAGATTAAGGTACATTGTGATTATTGAATTTCTACATTGTGCACCTGAAGGGAAGTATGATGCAGTTATTCATTTCTCAGGTCCTGTGGGTATGCTTGCAGTCCATTATTTCCTTCTGTTTTGTTATTTCTTTTATTTTTTCCCTTTTGTCCGATTTTACTTATGTTTTCTTTCGGGCTTTGTTCCTGTGCTGTACATATTTTTTCCTGGTTGTTAACTCATGATGTGGAAATATCCATGTGTTGTACATATTTTTTCCCGGTTGTTAAATCATGATGTGGAAATGTAGTGTTTCAAGATTTCCATTGATGTTGGTTGTGTGTATCTCTATGTAGGTTAGTCAAGGGCTATGGATAGGAGTGTACATAGCATTGTTATAAGCTTAATGTAGGCAATTGTACTGCAAGTCATTTGGATATTGGTACCTTCGTATAACTGGTAGGTAGACTTTCTAGAATACTGTAATCCTTGTCTTACTTTAGTAATCTAGACTTTCTACTTATGTAAAACAAAAGTATTGCAGACAGCTAGTTATGATCAAACTTATGTGCACAAATTTTGCTATGCTCATACACATCTAAAATTTCAGAAACAATCAAAATCGATCTCCATAACGGGCATGACGGACGTGCCTTGCACGTCGGAAAGCACCTAGTTTTTTTTTTTTTTAAAAAGAGCATGCTTTTGATGAAAATCTCAAGAGTTAAACCAACAATTCCTATCAAAAATCTTCAGTGACTAAAACTGGTATTCCTTGAATTAAACAAGGTACCCTCCAATACTTTTCATATTGCCTTTGTAACTATGACCATATATTGCCATCAGGAAATATATATATATATATATATATATATATATATATGTTCAAAAGCTAAAAAAATCCATATATAATCACTTAATAGTACTAAGTTGACAATAGGAGGACAAAACACTCTTAGACAATAGGTTAAACTGGAAAGACCAGCCAAGTTAAAAGGGAAATTTTGACTTCTTTTGTTTAATTTTCTTTCCTTGTTTTTTTTTTTTTTTCCTTTGGTAACCGGCATAATCAAATATAGAAACCTAAGAAAAGAGGATGACAAGGAAAATGGATGACATAAAATACAAAGAGTCAGAACCCAATAGTAACTAGATGTAAAAGTGTAATGGCAAAAGAGTAGGCAAACCTAGTGCACGACGCTTCCCGCATTGCGAAATTTAGGGAAGGGTTGATGTACGCAGCCTTACCCATACAAGCAAAGAGGCTGTTTTCGCGACTTGAACATAGGACTCCAAGTCATAATAGAGCAACTTTACTGTTACGCGGGCCATTACGCTAGGCCCAAGTTACGAAAAAAGAGAATAAAAATAAAAGGCATAGTGTAGATAAAAGAAATGCTTATAGCCCTCATCCAAGAAAGTGGATAATGGAGCTTGTCTCTTCTAATTACGAACAGGTAAAGCTCATCAATACCTCCCAAAAATGACCAACACTCCTAAGAATCAAGCTAGACTGGATTAGAACAAAAAGTAAGAAAGAACTTTTAGGAAAATCAATAAACAACTGTGATTGTCAAGATCAGATGACCATATCCCTTCTTACTTGGGCCATATGAACGTTTCAAACCACCAAAATATTGAAGCTTTGATAAAATAATCGCTAATACTTTTAAGTATTTGAACTTCTCAGATTTAATCAAGGAAAAGAGAG
This sequence comes from Rhododendron simsii, assembly GCA_014282245.1. Lineage (NCBI taxonomy): Eukaryota > Viridiplantae > Streptophyta > Magnoliopsida > Ericales > Ericaceae > Rhododendron > Rhododendron simsii. Next base: position 43,874 of record WJXA01000291.1, read on the forward strand.
AGGAACGTAACTCTATTCTAATTTGTCTTTTATATATGGTCTAACAAATTACTCCATCCGCACATGCTACCTCGGTTTACGGGTTTAGAACACTATATTAATGGTGTTTCCAACTAATTGCTCAATAAAGTAATAAAGTATCACATGGTAATTGGAAAGTGGTAAAAACAAAAACAAAAAAATATGCATGGAAAGTGGTTCTCAGAACCTTTATTCGTACCTATAGTTAACCAAAAGTGCTAAATTTTTAAAGTTAATAATGTTGGTACAAAATATGGCTCACAATGCTATAATCAATCTTAGCAACCTCGGAAATAATCAAAATTTAGACTTTGGATAACTAAAACTAACAACCTTTTGCCAATAACCAAATTTAATGAACCTCACATTCTCAATCAAATACATGCATCATTACAAAAAAAATGTATATATATATATATATATCTTCTCTTTTCCCCTATCTCTCCTTTTCTTTTTCAACAATGTTTTAAAAAAAATATTTTATTTAAATTTTTTTTAAAAAACTGTTTTCCCTCCCAAAAAAATTTTTTAATTGTTTTTAAAAAACATTTTTATAAAAAAATATTGTTCTTTTTTTGAAAAATTGTTTTGTAGAAGAATTTTTTTTTTCAAAACCTTTTCTTATATAAAAAATATATTTTCAAAAACCGTAATTACACAAAAGCTGTTTTTCTTAAAGCTGTTTTCTTTTTAAAAAAAATTCAAAAAAAAGTTCAAAAATTATTGTCTATTTCTAATAAATAGTTTTTATTAGTCTCAAAATTATTTTTAGAAAAAACTATTTATATGTTTACAGTTACTAATTTTTCTGGAATTTAAAAAGGTGATGTAGCAACTTTTGTTATTCATTTTGATTATGTCATGTGGACCTCTACATTGCTTACTTTAGCAATCTCTTAATTAAATGGATAATCAAAAACTGATGTGGCAATTTTTTGTTATCCATTTTTTATTATAGCATTATGGATACCCTTATAACTAATGAGCAAGTTCCGTTCACATTCACTACAGTAGTCAATTAGGATAATATGGGCATACCGAGGATGAAAAAAAAACGCAAGTCCTAAGAATCCTTCCGAAATTGCCAATGGAGCCTCTTCATTCTACAAACACTAAAACACTAGTTATAATTATATTTCTCAAAAGCACTTGGAGAAAATAGAAAAGATGCACCACGCCATAACAAAGTCAATTGAGAAAAATAGTAGAGGAAGATAAATTATTAATATCGAAAGAATTGATGTGGTTTGAATCCATTGAATTCTCTAGCTTTTCCCTACACCATTAGAAACTTACTTGTCTCAATGATTTAAACTTACTTGTCAATATGTACTTTTTGAATTAGAACTATGACCTAGACCATTTACCCCATTCAGGGTTTAGAAGATTTCTACTTCTAGAATAGGAGAAAATGTATATAGCTACCATCAGAAAAAAGGCAAATGCAAAACTCAATTTGCTATAATTTTAATTTCTAAGCATATTTTCAACAGTGTGCTTTCTTGATAAAAATATGAAAAAAAAATATATATGAACCATGGAATTAGGGGTTTAGGAAGACTGAATTCCTGAAGTCCAATAGAAAAATAAAACCTCATGTATATGTACTTGAGTAAATGTTTTTCACAGACTAATACAACCCATAAGGGCATAAATAGCCTAACTAGACTATACGTTGGACCATAGTGAAGCATACAAATAAAAAAATGACAACAATAAGTATAGTTGTGAGTGTCATGTTACCATAAAACTCTTCTGGTGCTAAATTCTCCCAACATTCTCTTACCCTTTTCTCTCAATATACTAACACCTATGAGAACCTTTATAAAGTCGTATACGAACTTAGATGGGTAATTCCACAAGAACATAATAGAAAAAACCCCACAATTTGAGAAAAAATAAACTGAATTTGGTGCATACCTATTTCACGAAAAACAAATTCAAGCACAAAACCGAAGAAGTTGTACAACGCCAATCAACTTCTAATCCCTTCACAGAAAGGTCAAATGGTTGAAGACCCAAACGACTACATTTCAGTTAGTATATATGTACATTATCTAAAAGGACTCCCTCCAAATAATTTAAGAAGAAAGAACATATTTTACACAGCACTATATATACCCAACTCTTTTCTTAATCTCCAAATCCTTTTACAAATTTTAAACCTGTAGGATTGTTGAAGTTTAGAAGTAAATGGTTGTTATCATAGCGTGATATTCAATACAACCTATGAGAACTTTGGTTGAAAATAATACTCCATCTCAGGCATCGTTCCGCTTAATTTTTTCTTAAAATTAACATTTTTGCCCTTATTTAACTTTTTTTTGCGCTTGTTCGTTTTGCGCCAACTTTTTTTTTACTTTTCTTGTCACGCCCTCAATTTTCAGCATAAGTATAAATGATTTCCATAAATAAACCTCGCCATAATCCGTACGATAACCAAAATAATGTAGGATTCCCAAGATATTACATCTTTGGCTACAAGGCCCAAATTAACATATGTACTGAATATTTGAGAGTTAAGAATTACAATATTCCATAGTCAAAAGATCTACAAATAAAGTTACAAATACATCTTCAAAAGAGATTTACAAAGATGCCTAAGTAACTCTTCAATGTTAGCTTTCAAAATAATGATCATATCTCAGCACTCTAAGCATGCATGCTATTGCCCTGTGTTGGTACTTGAAAATGATAATAGGCTTGAACTACACTAGCCTAGCAGGAAATTCTAATATAACATTATATGCAAAAGAAATGCAAGGATGATCACAAGGCAAGAACATGAACATGGACAATATGGTGATCAATACTCTTGGCTTAATAACCTCAAAACAACAACTCAACAATCACCGTTTTAACTCACACGAGAACCATTACCACCTTTTATGTGTCCAACACCATTTCATCGTATGTGTCTTGAGCCGAAGCTCCTGTCAGACTAATTATAGGACCCCGATATCCCCTGCTAGGCACCCACCTGTCGATGGGCCCCGAATGTTCTCGTTGTGTTGTTAAGTGTCCAAGAATCTCGTACTCACATAATGTGTCATTTCAATTCAATCAAAGTCCATATGGAAATCAATGTCTAATTATACCAAACAAGGGGCGAAGGATGCAAAGATACTCCACGAACTCAACGGATATGATTAATCATGTTATGGAGTGATTTGGTGATGTCTAAAACAAGTTAGAAATGACCGGGGGTCAAAACAATGGAGTTCGAAACAAAAGAACAAAATCTGGCCTTAGGTTTTGATGTATAGATACCCGCATTTCAGTATCAATACAACAGAGGCTTAAAATATGCTCCAAAGAGTCTTGTATCGATACTGTATCTAAAAACGTTCCAGAGATTCCAGCTCGATACAGATGGGTGTTCGTCCAGATTTTCTGCAGATTTCGACGATTTCAACTACAACAACAACAACAATCGTAAAGAACACGATTCAAGGCTAGAAAACGCTTCCATTAAATATATTGAGAGGTAGAATCCCTACCTCGAGGCCGAAGAACGAAATCCACGAAAATACGAGCCCTAGCTTTCCGAAATCGAAACTGGGAGCGATACAACTCTACCGAGCTCCAACCGGTGAAATACAAGCCACAATACGCGTAGAGGGTGAAGGATTGAAGGTTGTTTTGAGTGGGTGAGTTATTTTGGTGAAATTTGAAGAGAGAGCGAGGGAGAGAGCCGAGAGAGAGAAAGGAAGAGTCGGAAGAGGGAGATGAGAGAAAAATGATTTTCTACTCTCTCACCCTCCTATATATACTCGCATATATGTAAACTACACATTGTACCCTTCCACAATCAATTCTTTCACTTTAGCCCCAAATCACATAAACACCACATTTCTCATTTTCCTCGTTTATAAACATTAAAATTAATTAAATTAAATACGGGTCTCTACATTTCTGATTCATCTCATCTTAGGCCTTGTTCTGCTTAACTTTTTCTAAAAGTCACGGAGTAACATTATTGTCCTTATTTACCTTTTTTTCACGCTTGTTCGTTTTGCGCCAATTTTTTTTTGACTTTCCAATTCATCTCGTCAAGATGAATTGGAAAAGTAAAGAAAAATTTACTTTTACCCAAATATTTTGATCAAGAACCACTTTTAAGCTCAAAAGGTTGAATTTTTTTGACTTTTTTGAGCTTAAAAGTGGTCCTTGATCAAAATATTTGAGCTTTTTGGGATAGGAGGTTTGAATTAGGAGCCGCAAAGCATATTAATATTACATTAGTTAACTGCAACTTTCAATTAATGTAATTTTAACATTGAGAAATAATTGAGAATATTTCTGAATCGAGAATAATCTTAATGTAGTGTTTTGGTGGCAATGAAGATTGTGAAGCAGTAGTGAAAATTATAACTTTGAGAATATTCTCAATCTTTTTTCTAGTGTTGGTAACTTGGTGGTCGTGGTAGTGGTGGCGAAATAATGGTAGTTGTGGTGGTGAACTAATGGTTGTGTAGGTGATTGAGTGGTAGAGAGGTGGTGGTGGTGGAAGTGTACGTACATGTGAAATAAAAGTGGATGTGGTGGAGGTGTTTACACCATTTATTAATATTATATCAGATAATGACACGTGTCATGATTAGTGGTTAATTTGACTTAATATAGCAGTTTAGCCTTCTCGCAAAGGCAGTTGTAGACGAAATTAATAAAATGGATTAAGTTAACTAGTCGATTATATTCTTAACTGTTTGTTACACGTGGCAAACGATTGTGAAGTATATTCGATTACAAGAAGATGCAAAGCAGTTAGTTTAACTGCCCAATCCAGAGTTTGAAGAAGGGAACTGCCCAAATTTAAATCAAGGCAGGGAAAGTACTCAGATTCAAATTCAAGATGAGTAGATGGCCAATAAATAGAAGAATTGAAGAAGTTTACAAGGACACCCAATCACCCAATGGTGTATCTTTTCTAGGAGTAGTTATAACTTGTAGTCGTTCACTCGACCACTAGTCGATTGTACTTCTATCTTGAAGATTAATAAAGTCCATTTATTATACTTCTTCCATATTTCACCCACTTCAGTGTTTGCTTCCAAAGAAGTCTTGAAAACGGCAAGGAACCAAACTCCACTTTTCCACACCCACATTCCAGCGCTTGTTTCACTCTTCTTCATTGATTTTGATCAATCGAGAAATTTGGTAAACAGGAGGTATGGTGATGAAGTGATGAGGGTGGAGGTGGTCGTTCGAGTAGTCAAGTAATGGTGGTGGAGATGTAGTGGTACGTTGTAGTGATGAACTGATGGCGGTGGAGGCGGCAGCAAGCCCGGTCCTGAGTTTTCTAGGGCCCTAGGCAGCCAACCAATTTGGGGCCCTTCACATCTACAAATGAAATATTTTCAAAATATACAAATTGTCCCAAATATAAGACTTACAAATACTTACATGGCCAGGTCACAAAAATTACAGTACAATAACGAATAAGTATCACTTGAACTTTGCTCTTCTTGCATTTTTAGGGGCAAATAAATCAATTAAGCTTCCATAGTCTAGTTTTGTTGCGAAATCATTTTCAATGGATAGCATGGCTAACCCATTCAACCTTTCTTGTGACATGGTTGATCGAAGATAATTCTTGATCAGTTTCAACTTTGAAAAGCTTTTTCCCCCCGATGCAACTGTAACCGGAATAATCAAAAGGATTCTATAAGCAATCCATGAATTTGGAAAACAATTGTCCATTGTCTTCAAATGATTGAGCACTTCAATTGGTTTGTTGACTTCCTTTGGCAATCCATCTTTCAAGACTTTTAGCTCCAAAGATAACTCTCTTCCATCAATATCTAAAACCCCACCATGTTTTAAAAACCTTTCAAGGTTCTCTCAGCAAGTCTTCAAAGATTCATCACTGGTCTTTTTCAAGTTAAACAAAAAGTCAAAGTTTGCCTCATATACTTTGAATTTCTCAAACTTATTCTTGAGTGACAAAAGACCTTTGTCAACTATATACAAGAAGTAATTAACTCTGAATGATTCTTCAACTGATTGGGTCACTTCTTTACTAACATCCTCGTTAAATTGTTTCTTTCTGCAAATAATGCACTTGTCAACAAATGAAGGTCCAACTTTCATTTTACTTGCCATTTCTTTAGCTTCAACCATTGCCTCCACGAAACCAATTTCTCTATATCTTTCAAAATAGGTAATAAGACCTTTCAATTGCTTTACAGAAACATCTATATCCATATCTTCACTTTGAAGGAGCTTGCTAACAGAGTTAACAACAAACAACAAATTGTACCAAATAGCAATACAAAACAAGAACTCAAAAGTCTAAAGTTCATGAGTAACTAGGGACTTAGCTTCACTCTTTGCCATTGCCTCTGTGGTAGTATTTGCCAAGATAACTAAAGCATCTCTTATTTGTGGAGCACGGTACCTTAGTGGTTTAACACTTTCACTGCGACTTTTTCAACGCATTTGTGACAATTGCTTAACCGTGAAACCTTCCACATTAACTTTCAAAACAGTCCATCATTGAACGGAAGATGCAAACAAAACAAATATCCGTTGTACCACACCAAAGAAAGTTTTTGCTTTAGAGGAAGAGTTGGCCATAGCACAAAGCACAAGACTGAGATTATGACAACCACATGACGTATAGAGTGCTCTAGGATTAAGCTTAAGTACTCTTGTTTGAAGGCCTTTGTTTTTTCCTTTCATGTTAGAACCATTGTCATATCATTGTCCTCTTAAGTCACCAATATCAAGTTCAAGGCTAACTAACGCTTCTTGAAGTTCACCAAAAAGTCACATTCCTGTTGTATCATCCACCTTCAAGAATTCCAAAAAAGAACTCTTTCATCATAATTGGACTCATTGAAATATCCACATATCGCAAAACAAGAGACATTTGTTCTTGATGGCTTATATCCGGTGTACAATCAAGTATGACTGAAAAATATTTCGCTTGTTTGATTCTTGACACAATTGTAGTTTTGACTTCCCCAGCCAACAATTTTATCCATTCATTTTGAATTTTGTGACTCAAATATTGGTAATGAATCTCACCCTTTTCTATCCGCCGCAAGTGCTCTTGCGTTGTTGGTTCAAACTTGCCAATCATTTCAACTGTGCTTAAAAAATCTCCATTGCTCTCTTCATAAATCTTCTCATGGCTTCCACGAAAAGGCAAATTATTTTTCACAAGGAATTTCTCAAAAGCAATTATCATCAATAATACCCGTCTCCAATGTACTCTTTCTTTGCTAACTTGGTCTTGTGCACTCTTATCTATTGTTTGATTCTTCCCCAATCTTTTCTCCAACTCAATCCATTTGCTCATGTAGGTAATGTGCTCGTTACTACTTTCATGGCCTTTAAGTCTCCAATATTTTTCCAATCTTTAAATCCTTCAATACCCAATTGAGTCTTATTTCCTTCATGCTTAAACTTACAACAAAAACAAAAAAACTCTATCCAAAACCTCTGAGTATATTAGCCATTTCTTGTCAAGTTTTTCTCCATTTGCTAAATGCCGAATGTACTGAATAGAAGAGGAATGCCTAGCATTAGCGTCCTTAGGGAAGTTGACGTCGCAATCTCTTCTCATAGGACCTCTCTTTACAAATAAATCTCGTAAATTCTGATCAATATTTTTCCAATTACTTGGATCATCAATATTCAAAGGTTCACATTCAACATTCATCTCCTCATCTTGATTGGCTTCTCCACTCTCTAAATTCCCATTTCCTCCTTCATTCACCAAGTTTTAATTTTCGTTATTCAACAAATTTTCATTTTCATTATTTCACCAAACCTTCATCTTCTTTATTTTCCAAGTCTTCAACTGAATGTTCTATCAGTTTACCAGTCGTAACAAATTTATCAATAGCCCCTGTTTGAGATTGCAGTAATTTTTCGACTCTTTGCTTCTTTTTTCTCTTTTCATATCCACATGGGTAACATCTTTTAAGCTTCATGATAATTGATAAGCTGGGGTAAAAGGGAAAAAAGAGAGAGGTATTAATCATGTAACATACTTTCGCTTGTTCTATATGCCTATTTTATTCTATATGCACCACCACATTCCAACATATTTTTTTATTCTAAAGGAATAAAAAACAAGAGCACATCTCTACAAAATCACAAATCACATGGCTGAATCAGTGAATCGACTGATGGCTTTAACCCTATTTTCAAGCAATTAAACAAATAGTTCTCAACTTCTCAAAAGCATAAACAAATAATACTTGCAAAAGACAAAAGCATAAACAAATGCCCAAAGCCCATACCTGGTACTCTGGTAGATTGATTTCTTGCTGAGTTGCCAGGAAAACCGATTCTTGTATTCACGTTTTTACCTCTTCTGGCTTTTCAAGGGCATGGGCTAAAAGTATTTTGGGGCTTTGTTGGGTTTGGGCTACAAGTAGGACTGTAGGAGATGAAATTTGGGGGTGAGAGACAGAAAGACTAAAGAAGGCGAGGCCGCGAGAGGAGAAGCCAGGCGTTGGGGTTTTCAGATTTCAATTATGTGCTGTGAGACCAGAGGCAAAGCGGACTTGGCCTTTTCCATTTGGGGTTCTATTGTGTGTTTTTTTTTTCCTTTAAAGAGTTGTCACAGGAATTTCCGAATTTGGCTGAAAAAATCTTTTGGGCTTTGTTTTAAAATGGGGCCTCAGTTAAGTTAACTTTGGGTACAAATTTTGAGCTTAAGGACTCCTAGTGTAGTATATTAACTTATAATGGTGGGGGCCCTAATTTTGGGCCTTGGGGGAGGGGAGGGGGGTTTGGTGTTGTACCGCCTAGTGGGCTTATGCACAATGCCGGCCCTGGGCGGCGGTGGCAGTAGTGATCGATAGCAGTAGTAGGGGGAGGGGTGGTGGTTGTTGTGATTGGGTGAGTTGGCAATGATGGATGTGGAGTGAATGTGGTGAAGGGTTGGTAGCGGTGGTGGAGAAATTATGGTGGTTGTAGTAGTGAAATGATGGTGGTTGTGGGGTAAATTGATGGTGGTAGAAGGGCAGAAATGGTGGTGGTTGGGTAGACATGGTGGTGGTGGGGTGGAGTTTTAGGTGTTGCAATCGTAATTTGTTATGTAGTAATAGTATATAAATAGAGTGTTTCAGTTATAACAAAGGACAAAATAGGAATATAAATCTAAAAATGGACTTGGGAAAATTAAATACTAACACTAGATAATAAGTAAGAACAACTAGATTGGACAATAAATTTTGCTCAAATTAAAACACATTTTTGGGCCCTGAAATTCTGTTTCATGAGTTTCATTTTGCAAACAATCATATTCATATCTTTGACCCAAGTTGTTTTTTGGGATCCTCAATCTTTCCAAAATTGTATAGCTCGGATTTAATAACAATTTCAATAGCGAGACCACCAAACGTTGGGCCTAAACTTAGGCTTACGGTAGCAATATAAATTGTTCATTTCGAAGAGCTTGTTAAGAAGACCATCCAAGTTACTATAAAAATTAACCAAATAGATTTGTGGAAGAAAAATTTGATGGACAATATGATATGAAAGTTGAACTGTGACCGATTTTTTTTCCGTTCTTTTTGTATGAATTTGTTTTATATACAAAGGTATCGATGTTCAACGAAGCTATTTTATTTTATTTTTTATTTATGCGGGCGATACTTTTTGATCTTTGCAAAATAAACAACAACCCGTCTATGGTACCGCCCAAATTGCATCGATGGTGTACAAATCGGCAGACGGACTTGTATGAAGAACGAATGATAATTTGCAGATCTCCATATGGTTAAATGCTGGAGGTTAACTGCATTTGTATGGATTTTTTATTTTTTTTTATTGTCTTCTCCATATGGGTTTTTCCATTCCAGTTCCAATTGAAGTGACATTGGGCAAATTTATTTTGGATTTTGGACTTCAGCTTGGGAGTGGTTTTGGTGGGTAGTGTTGGAGATATGCCTTGAATTTGGGCTAGTCGAAGAAAGGCATTTAACTTTCTAAAAGATTTGTTTCCTTGTTGGTTTAGACTTTGGGTGCAAGGAAATTTGGTTTGGGCAACTATTGGTTTTAGGAAGGACACTGTGGTTATAAATATAGCCTTATTATCTTCATTAGGTTTTGGACTTCTTGAGTGAATCCGTTTGGAGGCCCCTAGGGGGCTCTCATGTTGAAGATTAGATATTAGGGTTTTGGTTTATGCTCTATTGGGTTCCACCTAGGGTTTTAGTATTCCTATCAGGTTCCGCCAGATTTTTGTCCATAGATATCAGTAATTGGATGCTTCAATGAGAGTTACGGGTATAACCGGCTCTGTGTGTTTTCTCCCCATTTATAGTAGATCCTCTTGCTCTTCTCCCGTGGACATACCTAATTTGGAGAACTACACAAATCTTGTATTCTTGATTTTCGCTTGTTGTTTTGTTTATATTCTCAATTTCGTTTTCGGCACAAGAAGTAGTAGTAGTTGTTTTGGAGGTTTTTCTCTCCGGATCTAATTGGAGTGTCTGGTTTTGGAGGGTTTTTCTCTTCATTAGTTTTTTGTGAGGGTAGTTAAGGTATTTGGACAAAGAAATACTCCACTATTAAAGAGAGAAGGATATACTTCTTTGTTCGGTTAACCATTTAGTTTTAGTTTAGTTTTCAATCATTACCTTATTTTTTTCCCAATCATTTTCATATTTCTCCAATTATTACTTTCTTATCTCTCTCCATCTTTCTCCAATCATTACTCCTATCTTCAATTATTACTCTATTTATTTCTCTACTTACTACCAAAACTAAATTAAATTAAACTCCCAACCAAACAAAACCACAACTTAATTTACCTAATGGAGACAAAAATTGGGATGCCAAAGATCACTTTCTTTTCTTTGCAAAATAAAGAAGGATAATAATTTTCACACCCTTTTTTGACACACATTTTCTTCCGGAGAAGTTTTTGGGTGTCATGCAGGTACCACACGTGGTACTTTGTCAACGATTCTAGCCGTCCAAACATATTTTAAACGGTCCGAATTTTAAAGAGGAGAGAGATGGAGAATAAATCTGGGCTGTTCGGGTGCTGTTACATGGTACCCGTTCGGCACTCAAAAATATCTTTCTTTCTATTGTAAGAGTTTTTTGGTGCCGAGCGAGGTGGTACCCATCCACGATCTCAACATGTACTCAAAATTCGACAGTACAAAGGGAAAATAGGTCTCTGAGTCCAAACCAAACTCAACAATACAGAGGACCATAGGTTGACGGGACGGAAGTTTCGTCCCCACAAGTGCTCTCTCATCAGTCCAAACACACCCAATTGTAAGTACTTAAAAAAAGGAAATTTCATATTAGTACGTGACTTTTTCACGCAAATCACACATAATATCTAACTTTAATGAAATATGACATTAATGCCAGACGTATTAAAAAAATCATCAATTAAACTCCTACCGTGAACTTCCTCCCAAAAACAAACGGAAAATATGTTTCTCTCTTCAGTGTTGCTATCAAACAGAAATTTTTTTTGCACAAATTATGAACATATTTTTTGTGGGATTTATTTTTGGGTTTCACACAAATGATTCGATCCGTTTATTAATTCTAAAATATTTTTTCGAGTGATCTTGCAAAAAATCAACTCCATTGGATGAATGTAAATATTTGATCCAATCTTACAATTTTTTTTTTCAAAATTTCAAATTAAAATTCTGAATGAAAAGTTGTAAGATTGAACCAAATGCTTATATTTATCCGTTGGAGTTGATTTTTCACAGAGCCACACAAAAATATTTTAAAATTAATGAACGTATCGAACCATTCTTTGGGAACAAAAGTGGGCTCCACAAAAAAACTGTGTAATATTAAGAGATGGGTTTGGATAAAAAAGTTGAATTAACTTTTTTTTTTTTATCTTAATTCAAAATTTTTTTTTTTTTGCATTTGTTAGTTTTGGGTCAAATTCTTGTAACATGTTGATTCATCTCAACGAGAGGAATCATAAAAATATAAATTTTGATCAAAACTCATAATTTTTTGAATAAAGACAAATTTTATACTTTTTTTATTCCTCTTATCGAGCTGAATCAATAAGTCACAAATGTTTATTGGATGGGGCTGATTTTTACAGTTTTTTTTAATCGAAACTCTCCATATTAGAATATAGATTGGATCAAACACTCACGTTTAGCCGATGGGGCTGATTTTTATCAAGATCGCTTGAAAAAATATTTTAGAACTAAGAACGGATCGGATCATTTGTGTGAGACTAAAAAATAGGCCCCACAAACAATCTTCATAGAATCTGTGCAAAAAAATCTGTTTGGTAGCAAAACTAGAGAGAAACATATTTTCCTTTTGTTTTTAGACGGAAGTTGAAGGCAACTCGGCAAGGATGTAATTGATGAGTTTTTTAATACGTCAAATGTTTATGTAATATTTCGTTAAGGTCATGTATCTATGTGTGATTTACGTGAAAAGCCATACGCTAATATGAAATTTTCCCTAAAGAAAAATACTTAATATGAAATTTTTCCTAAAGAAAATTAAAAAGTGGAGTGAGTGAGCAAATCCCATCCCACTGTCCCCCAGTGACGCCGACTCCGTCTCGTCTGTCTGCGACGATCCGATCATCATTCAGAGCTGGAGTTGTACAACTGCTACTACTTCATCTTCAACTCTCGCACCATCGCTACACGATCGGATCACACTCTCCATATTAGAATATAGATAGATTATTACTCGTATCATGTATCTTTAGATTAGATGATACCGAGTGTTGGTTGGAGTGACGGAGCTCGAAAATGTCGCAAAACAACATTCCTGTGAGCGAAACCTACTGGTCTCTCGTCGACAAGGCCGACAAAAAGTTCTCTAAGATCAGGGATTTGCCCTACTACGAACGCAACAGGTCGGTCCGTAAACTTCATTACCCTAATCAAAGATTACTTATGTTTTCTCCTTTTTAGTTTTTCTGTTTGAATGAATCCGTGGGAAAAACACCACGAAACGGGCGTGATCAGATTTTTGTGATGTGATGGCAATATGGCCTTTAGGCCTCGTTTGGTTACTGATGAAACAAGGAAAAGAGATTTGACAAAAAATTAGGAAGATAGTTTTCCCTCTTGGTTGTTCTGTTTGTTTCAATCTGGATGTAAAAGTAAAGATATGCATTGTCCAACAAAAATGCTAGGCACACGTCTAATTTTACGTCCATTTTTACATCCTTTAGTGATGCTAAATAGTTTTGTGGGTCCTACCATACTTGTGGGATATGTTGTAGGAATGAATGTAAACTTGGATGGATGTGTCCCTAGCGTTGCTCTTTATCCAATTGTGACGCGATTGTGGTAGCATTTTCTGCTGTATTTAGTGTACGGCACGTACCCCTTGTTTGGTTACCCAAAACAAATAACAGTAGAGAGTGAATGAAAAGGAGACACAAAAGTTTTCCCTACATGTTTACTGTTTGTTCCCATGGACGTACTATCTTTATATGAAGTATAATGTATTATCCAATTGTAACGTTATCGTTTTAGTATTGTTGGAAGTCGTGAGCTCTTAACCTCTCATTTGGTTGACGAGACAATAACAAAAGGAACCGAGAAAAGTAGAAAGGAAGTTTTTCCTTTATGTTTTCTGTGTAGTGGCCCGAGATATATTGGCTCGGTGGGCAACTGAGCCATGTCATTTGGTTACCCAGATTCAGATTGGCAACCCCACATTCTGCTTGTTAAAAACATGCATTATTCAACTCTACTGTTATCAGGTTAGGATTTCTGTGCAAAAAAGTTGAGGAAGAGTTTCCAAAACTACTGATTGAGCCACATGGTTTTTGTATGCACGTTACAGCATTAGATGGAAATGGAAGTATACATGGGTATTCACATAACGTGAAGAGAGCTGTAACATGAAGTTGTGAATTCTAACTCATTCCCTACACTTGACTAGTAAACAACCCTTAGTGGATTAAGTTCTTAGTTCTTACTAATTTCATGCATAGTTGTATTGTCATTTCTTTTGTGTTAACCTGCTCTTTTTAGTGTTACAGATAGACATAATAAATGATGTGAGAGCACAATAGAAAGTAAGTTTCAACTTTCAACCTATAAGCGGAGCTGTGCAGTTGTTTTATACCTCCTTATTCACTAGGTGCATTTAGTAATTATTCATTTTCGTAAATATTCTTGAGAAGAAAAGATGTGTAACTGTTATGCGTACAATAATATCCGCGATGATAGATGAAGTAAGGGTTTTGATGGTTGTAACTTGTTATGATGGACTTTGTGTGATGGGCTATTAATTTGGGATGATGCTGAAATCCTTGTCTGTGTAATGGCACCAGGTATGATACATACTTCTACAAGGTGTTTAAAGTCTACACACAACTGTGGAAGTTTCAACAAGAGAATCGACAGAAGCTTTTGGAAGCAGGGCTCAAGAGATGGGAGATTGGGGATATTGCTTCTCGAATTGGGCAGCTTTATTTTGGACAATATATGAGGACAAGTGATGCTAGTTATTTGTCCGAGTCCTACGTATTCTATGAGGCTGTATTGACTAGGGAATATTTCAAGGACGGATTGTTACAGGATCTCAATCTTGCCAATAAACAACTACGGTTTCTTGCAAGGTTTATGATGGTGTGTTTGGTGTTGAACAGGCGAGAAATGGTCTATCAGTTGGTAAATCAGCTCAAAATGTTGGTTGATGAGTGCAAGAGGACTTTCCAGGTCAATTTCCAGTTGTTATGATCTTTTTCAGGTTTTATGCGTGGTGCTTTGTTTAAATGCTCTGTTGTCTTTCTGGATAGACAAAATGAAGTGAAACAGCTAAGTTATTCTTTGGTTTCCCTACAATTCCTTTCCATTGAAGATCCTTGACTAATCCACGAGCCAAACACACCGTACAATTTTTTTTTTTTATTTCCCTGGCGTTCACTCCCTTTTGAATGTTGTATAATTCTGTTGGAGAAAGCTTGTTCTAAATTGGCCTGATTTGCATGGGACTTCAAGTTAATGTCTCCTTCGTCTAATGACTGTCTTCATTTGTCAAACGTTTTTTAAATTTTTTTATGTTGTATGCTATGCTGTTCATTGTAGATGCATCGAATGACTTTTCAATTATTGTACGTCCAGGAAACCGACTTTAAAGAATGGAAGCTGGTGGTTCAGGAAATAGTTAAGTTTCTGAAAGCTGACACAGCTTTTATGAATATCTTCCCTTTGAGATATAGTCTCGTATTGGACCTTCATCCAGATTGCTTACCACAAGTTGCAGCTGCTAGGAGAAAGCTTAGATTAAGAGATGCTATACTGAGCAGCTATTATCCCAATGAGGTTCTATCCTTTACATATTTATTCGCTTATGTATTTTTTGTTTTGTTTGTATTTGTTAGCCATTGCCCAGTGTATTATTACAGTTTTTTAGTCAAATTTATATGAGCTGATCTCTTATACTGTTATACTTCCGGCTTCGCATTTTGACCTTTCGTTTTCCATTTTATTTTTCTTTTGCTTAGGTAAAGTTTTCAGAGCTTACTCTTGACACTTTTAGAATGCTTCAATGCCTGGAATGGGAACCTAGTGGCTCATTTTACCAATCAGGTGGAGTTCCTTCAAGTGGGACCGGCACAAACACTGCTCAAAATGGGGCCCCAGGGCCTAGTCGTATTAACTTCTCACAGGATATTGCTGATCCTACTTTGCCCCCAAACCCTCGCAAAGCTGTTTTATATCGTCCAACGGTCACACAATTTGTAGCTGTGAGTATTACGATAGTCTCTTCCTCTGCAACTACACAGTTTTCTACAAGTTAAGGTTCTTTGAAGTTTGAGCAGGTATTCACGCAATATAGAGATATGCAAAATAGAACCATATACTAGATCTTGTTGGTCACAATAAGGTAGTATCAGGAAGTATGAGGTAATTCCCGGGAGTCATAATTAAGTCTATTTTCTTAATATGTTTCATAATGTGTCAGTGTGTGAAAAACAAAGCCTCATGTTGGTACTTTGCCGACCTTGTCATGGCTCCTGTATGGATTGCTGTGCTGCTTTAAGGTTCATATATAGATGTTCCATGCTTCTTCGACTGTTGCTCGAAGTGAATCAAATGGTTCAAGAACATGGAGTTATGGAACTCGAAACTTTTTCTTCTTCTGCTTGAATATTTGGACGAAGATCAAGAAGAAACCTTCATGAAGTTCCTTATCTCAAATTCTTGTCCTGGTTAGATCCTATTGTTCAAACGGTATTATCATGTAATGATGATTCAGTTGATAAGAATGTTTGCGCAAATTACACGGGTTATAGTCATTACAAATTTAGCATTCTCGGTTTTTCTTCTGTGGTAACCTGTCTGCTGCTTGAATTCTGTGCTCAAGCTCGGACGCTATGAGGTTGGGGTTTTCATTGGTGAGAGGAACTCTTATGGTGGAACAACAAGTGATAAGACCATCCTAATATTATTTTCCACTTTCATCGGATGAAGTTGGATATTCAAAATAAGATATAAATAATCTCCTTATAACCTTCTCATTTTTCTCTAGAATCAGATCCATGACTTCTGAGTGACAAAACACCATTCTATTGATTTTTTCCTGAATTGGAGCATTAAGGATTGGATCTAATGGTTTTTAGTTTGACTCGGAGCCTTACTGATGAACCCTTTTTCGATGCATGTTTGTTAAGTCCGGAGGGATGTGTTGTTTCTGGTGAACAAAATGTTCCAAAAAAGTTTTAGAACTGCAGTGGAGCTATGAATGTTGCTTGGTAGGGAAGTTGGGAGTTAATTCAATGGCACAGCAAGTATGGGACAGCTTTAGGACTTTTGTTTTAGCCATTACTGCAAGTTTTCAGGGGCTGACTGTACACCAAAACTAGAGGGAAAAAATAAAAAAAGATTCGATCTTTTGCATACTAGGGTGTGGTTAATCTCCCAATAGGGTTCCCTATCCACTGAAAAACCTATAAATTCTGGACACAATTAGAAAATGTTTCCCCGAGGCCGCCCTTTTTTTTTTTCTTCCAAAAATTGAGCTTCGTAGATGTGCTGAACGACGATGAAAAAAAAAAGATGTGCTGAACGAAGGTGAGCTGAATGATTGAAATTGTAACTAAAAGGCTTGACCAAATTAATTCTTGATGGCCTTTGGCTTGTCTGAAAAGCAACAATTGTTAACCATTTTGTTTTTCTCTGTGTATTTGACGTTTGATTTGTGAAAGACGAAAAAGGAGAAGAATAGAATTAAAAATAGATTAAGTAAATAATCTTTTTTAACTGTTATTTGTAATGGAAAATGAGAAAAATAAATGAATAGTTTTTGTGTATTTGAGCGTAGCAAGTTACTAGTAAGTACGATGCATTATATCCAAATATTGACAGTAGTGCACAAAAAAGAAAATCTTTTTGTTCAACGGATTATGAAATATGCATTTGAAAATTGTGAACTGGTAACAACAATTGTTTTCTCATTTCTAAGGTTATTTCTCAAATATGTGCAATAATTGTGTAAGAAAAAAGCATGTGTTTTTCTTTTTACTTGGATGGCAAGTGTTGGGGTGCCATATTGGCATTTATCAATGAAAAAGAAATGACATCAGCAAAATCTGTTAAGTCTTCTGACAGAGGGTAACGGAAGGGGGTTTGTGCATATTAGTGTCGAAAGTAAGGGAGGTTAGAGTACTTACTGAAACTAGGGTGGAGTTCAGAATCCATTGCTTTATCTGAGCCCCTGATAGAGGATTTCCTATAAGGCTCCGTTCAGTTGTCGAGAAAGTTGTGTGGGAAATTGGTTATCAGAAAAAGTGAAGTAAGGTGAAGTAAAAGAAAAAGAAAATTATTTTCCCGTGAGTGTTCATTTGACAAAAGAATTTTGCAAGAAAAATTAAGGTTTAGTTGTTCATTTGTCAGGAAAAATAAACTTTCGGGAAAATTTTGTGAGTGTTTACTCATTTTCCTTTTCCCGTGACGCAAAATCCTGTGTTTTTTGCGGGATCACTTTTGCAGGAAAGTAATTCCTGCAGGAAAACTTAAATTGGTAAGTCCTAGAATTTTCCTGCCAACTGAACACTAGGAAAGTTATGGGAAAATTGATTTTCCCATCCTTTCCTGTACTTTCCTGGCAACTGAACGGGGCCTAAGAGATCCACGTAGATAATTAATTTTTCAATTTTGTGATTGTGGTTCATATGCAGGTTCTGGCTACAATGTGTGAGGAACTCCCTCCAGATGGACTTCTCTTAATATATTTATCAGCTTCAGGTATCGCATTTTGCTTTAAACATTTTTTCCCCATTGAATATGAGATTATTCATATTGCTTCAGATGGCTTATGGTTTTTATACCATTCAAATTACATCAGGAAGCAATATATCTGGTAGCCCAAACCATTCTCCAGTGCAAGGTAAGGGGGATAGCTTAAGTTACCGTACCGGTGGTGGCTTACATATTGGAGCTCGTGGAAATGGAGGTATTCTACTAACTCATAGTTATATCTTGTATAGATAAACATCACAAGAGGAAATTATTACTTGAGCTGCTGGTATTTCTTGTTTCATTGTCACTAGGGGGACTGGTAGACCAAAATTGACTTTAGAGGCGCTAGTTCAAAAGAGCTTAATGGATAAAACAGGTTCATGTAGCCGATCCCAATCAATTGGGACTTAAGGCTCAGTTTGTTTTGGTTTGGTTTATAGTATCTGCTAGCTTTCTTAGTTGGTTTGGTTGGTTCCTTCACTGCATCCCAAACTTAACTGCTTACATTGCACTGCTTCTTCCAACGATTCTGGAAGTGCAGCTGCCCCTGCCTGAAAGCTTATTTAAGCCACCTACGTCGAGGCTGAGAACCTGTGATCGATCCGAAGAAAAAATCTCTCATTCAGACCTTCCATCAAGATTTTCTCCTCAATGAATGGCGGCATGAGAAAATTGTCATTTTTCCGTCACTTCTAGTGCCGAATGATGTGAAGTAGAAAAAAAATCATAAGAGAAGCAAGGCGCACAGATGGTTAGGAAGTAGTATGCCCGGTTCACCAGGTTCTTCCTTTTAGGTCCAATGCAATTTCTGTTGTTATGTTTACTTCCTAGGTTCTAATAACACCTCATCTTAGGTAAACTCACCGCAGAAAAAGTACAACTTTTCTGGCCATTGATAGCTTCTTGCAAGTCATTTTGCTTTTGGTTTTGAGGTGTCGATACTCCTTTATTAGCCCATGTCTCACCAAACAGGATTTCCCTTGGCAGAAGATTGGAATTATTGCTTGGCTCTGTTGTACTTTTAGACTATCCGTAAATTACACCTCCCTGCACTTTTTTTGTGCTCACTTTAGTCCCTCCCCTTTCAATTTTGATTGGCATTACGTATGGGAAATAGCGAAATTCGATCACATGGCCTCTTTTCGAGGGCAATGGAGGAACTTTTACTGTAATCCATTTTCTGGTCTTGAATGTGTGTTGAACCCACGGTTAACTAACTTACCTCAGCTGCCAACCACCACCTTCCACCTTCAGTTTTATCCATTCTCCCTCAAATAAGCCTTTTTTCACTGGAAAATGCACTCTATGTAACTTGTTTATGTTCTTTATCCATTGCCCTGCATTTGATATCTTTAAAATTTCTTGTCACTCTATGCAAAAGGAAGGAAAATTATTTGTGATTCCTATCTTTACACATCTCCGTCCTGAGAAACTGACTTAGTCCTCGTGTGTAACTCCCCATCAATCTCTCTTTTTATCATCTTAAGTCGCCATAGATGGTGTTAGTTTTTACAGGGTACGGAAAGATTGATAATCAGGTAGCCTTTTTGACACCCTTTGGTAGTAAACCCAAGCACAACAGTATCTAGTCAAACGGAATATAAAGACCCTCAACATCCATAACCCTGCTGGTTGCACCATTGGAATTCGGTCTCACTAGTAAGGATGCATCTTCCCTGATCCCTTTGATCTAGTTGCTGCAGTTGACTCCTCTCCTGTGCTTGCAGAGCCTTTCTCTTTACACGACCTCTGTCTTTGTCTCTCTCCAACAAGGCCAGGGAAGAATAGTGGCTTCCTCGTCTTGCCCTAGTTGTGAGGTTGGAATGATGTGTAAAGGAACATCCCATTTTTTCTGTGTAGGAATGTAATATACAGTATATAAGCATGAGGACAACTTTGCCCCACTAGCTAGAGTTTGGGGTTGAGCGGTTTTGGGTTCAAATCTTTTATCTGCAATTGTGCTCTTTTTATCTTTAGCTGTCCATGCGTTGAATTTGGAGTCAGACTTTTTGGGACTTGAGAGGATCATCAGTCAAGAAATTGAATTGGGTCTTACCCATAAATAAACAACCTTAGCTTAGGGAGCATAATTTTGACCGTTCAATCGCGTGGAGTTAATAGGAACAGATCAAGAGACCAAGCGAAACCCAAAAAATAGCAGCAACAGTTGATGCAGAAGTAGAAGCCATTGCAAACAAATCACTGCCCAATAAGGAGCAGAAACCCAACAAATAGAAAGACATCAATAACAAACAACTGAAAAAGGAGCTGCAAACTGATCACTAGGTAATGGGCATCAATGACATCATCAACGAATGAGCACAAAAAAAGAGAACCCAAACATAGCACAATAAGGGCAACAACCAACATAGCACAGGCCACGCCGCCACAGGCCCCACAGGTACTCAACAGCACTAAGACTGCTTACTGCAAAGGGATTTTCATCAACAATGATCAAAGTCAAAACCAATGCTGAGGAAAACTAAGGTCCAACCGAGAACACTGAGGATAGCAACATGTAGTTTATAAACACAATCGCCGCGATAACCTGATCGACAACGCTTCTGCGGTCCCACATGTAGATGACTGTTTGAACAACGAGCGACGAGGGTCAACAAAATACAAGCAACCTAGGTCTGCGGTAGTCAGAGGACACTCGACAGGGGTCAAAAGTCACTTGATGAAGGTTGAGCTACATGTGACAAGCAACAAGGGTAGATTCTTGTCAATGACTTCTTGACGAGAACCAGTCAAAGGTCTATGAGGGAAGGCGTTGTGGGTTCTAGTGGCAGGCGTGGCAGAGGATGGCAGATTCTGTTTATCAGAGGAGAATGGGTGGGGAATTCTCTGTCTGAATGTGCGTGTGAATGCAATGGTGAAGGTTTTCTTATATAGAAAAGGAAAGTAAAATCAATTGAGTAGGAACTTTGACTGAAGAACTAGTGGAAGGAATCCATTAACTTTGTTTCCGCTTTTGGTGGTGCATGCTGACTGTATTCGGTGGTGTATTATGAGTGTTTTGCTAACTGAATATTACTAGGGCCAGAGGTGCTGGCAAGCATGTGAGATTTATCCTTCTTCTGGTGCTTTTGAGCAAGTTGCTGATGAAATGACATCCAATGACTTTTTCCAAAATGTGACAAAAAAGTCTTTGATGAATAGTGAACTTTTTTGGCCTCTTTATGCAAATAGGTCTTGAGCATCTTGGTGCATTAAATTATATGGGTCTTTTTTGGAATTAACTTCAGTGGAGGATGCGTTGGTGGATGTTGTAGTGGACTAATCTAAATCTTTGTCATCCAGCTCGGCTTGGGCCAGTAGCTGCTTTGCCAATATTATTGGTTCAGAACTTTGTGACTCGGACTTGGATTTAACTTTTGAAGGTTCAGAAGAACTATCGGTTGGGCTTCCAAGTCATATGGTAGAAATTTGAAGTGGACTTTCTTGTGTAACTGTATGAAGAGGACTTTGCTGTGGAAGAGTTTGGACTGGATTATTAGGCTGAATCCTCTAGATCGGAGATGTTCCGGAAGATGGAAATTCTAATCTGACTTGTTCAATAATCCATTCCTGTTTGAATGGTCCCCACCACTTAACAAGAAATTGACGGATAACTGTGTGATTAGCAATATTGTATTGCCACATGAATATCTAGGGAACTTTATATTTGGACATGAACAAAAGGAGAGCATGGAACTGACTGTTATGCTGGTTTACTTTGTACTTAGAGGAGAAATAAGTGACCTGATTCAGTGGTTAAAATATCAGGGACGGCACCATGTTGTTGCCACCATCGGAGCAACCAAGACGGAATTACTGATTTGAATTTATGATCGAAGGATAAAAACCATGAATGACTAAATGTCTCATGTAGAGGACTTTGAACCATGACTCAATATAATCATAGTAACTATATTAAAGGGAATGACGAGGAAGGTTTCTGAGTAAGGATGAGTGACCCCATTCATCTAATGACACAATATTATGAATATAAAGTGAATGGTAAATGACTTTGTTTGGATTGTTTCGATCTGTAATTGGCTTGATGACTATTGACTATGGGTAGCACTAATCCTTTCCTAGTATTTTTAATTTAATGCACCAAGATACTCAGGACCAAAAAAGTTCACTATTCATTAAAGACTTTTTTGTCATATTTTGGGAAAAGAGTCATTGGATGCTATTTCAGTCAGCAACTTGCTCAAAAGCACTGGAAGAAGGATAAGCCTCACATGTTTGCCAGGACCTCTAACCCTAGTAATATTCAATCAACAAAACACTCATAATGCACCACCGAAAGTAGTCAACATGCACCACCAAAAGCGGAAACAGTTATTGGATTCCTTCCACTAGCTCTTCAGTCAAAGTTCCTACTCGATTGATTTTACTTTCCTTTTCTATATAAGAAAACCCTCACCATTGTATTCACACACACTTTCAGACTGAGAATTCCCTACCCATTCTCCTCTGATAAACATATATCCTATCCTTAGCAATATTGTACTGTATGCAGCTTTCTTCTCGAAATCATTGCAATCTTCAACAAGTGGTCTCTACATTACTTTAATGAACTCATCTACTAAAAGTAAAATTGTGTATCTTTAGATTATCTTTCCATTCTCGGCAAAGTGCACAAAGCACTTGAGAGTTGAGAATATCTTTCCATTTTAGTAAGTGCACTGTATATGCTTTCCTTTTTATAGCTTGTACTTTCTACTTTAAGGACTAATCTGTTTCATTCTTGATATATTGTTTATTTCTATTATATATATATGGGCCGGTTGAAGGGACACAACTTTTGATACAAAATGTAATCGAAGCCCCTTGCTAGTAATCAGAGCTGTTTGTTTAAAACATGGTTTTAAGAGTTCCCATAAAAAATCTACTCATTCGGATAATGTAAGGGCTTGATTGATTCATTCGATTTTTATCGTGTCAAGTTTGAGGACAAATAGCGATCAAGCCCTTACCGGTAACCGAAGTCTTCTATACAAAAAAATTGATGTGTATACAAAAAAAAATCAATGTGTTCCTAATGTGTCCGTGTTCTAATTTTTGAAGAAATACCGTGCCTGCGTGTCTATCAAGTTTCTATGCTTTTTAGCCCTTATGCATAGAGAGGGCCAAGTTCATTTTGGCTCACATGGTCTTATGCCTCTCAATGTCTAGCAGCTCTATCTTACATAGTGTAGTGGCTCCGGAACTGGGGCTCGGACAGCCCACCGAGCCACATTGCACCGAGCGAGCACAAGGATGCCCTCCCACCATTCGGTATGAGGATTTGGAGACCATAGCGCCACCCTCGGAATGTCGCTCGGTAAGGGGAGTTCGGCCGGGGCTCTGTCGCTGCCTAAGGGCTCAGAATATACCCGACCCCAATGCCTCGAGGCCGCCTAAAGGAATACGGTTACGCCAGGAGGGCCCCAGACGGTTACACCAGGAGGATAATCAAGGGGGGCTGACCTGGCCATGTGCTCCGCAACCGCCTTATCCCATTCGTCACATATGACATCACCCGAGGCAGTTGCCCGAGCGTATCTTCCACGTGCTAGCTTGGAGCCCAAGCAAACCAATGTCTATAAATACAAAGGGACTCTAACCTAGAGAGGTATGCCATTCTACCCTAACCCTTGACCTATACACTTCTCCCTACATCTAACTTGATCGTCAGAAGGTCACTGGGCTACCATAGCCTTAGTGACTTGCTGTAGGTTAGGCAGCGGGCGCGCGGAGCGGTGGAGGAAGGAACCGGAACCGACCCATGGTCAAGATCACGATAAACTGAACCCTTACAATTGGCGACTTTGCTGGAGATCTAGCCACCTTCTCAGCGTCCCATTCCTTCTTTTTCCCAAACTCCGATCAAAAAGTTCTTGAACCAAGATGGTGGAAGTTGAGGATCCACATCCCTGCGATACGACCCACGGACTCAGCCCCCTCGGAGACATTCACCTGGGCTCCGGCGTAGCCAACGTCTTGGGTAAAAACCACATGTCCATTGGCGTCGGAGCTGGCACCTCGACACCACACGCAGGGACGTCCTCCGAACTCCATACTTACATCGGTCACCTGGAGCGGAAGATCGACGACCTCACAACAGTCGTGGAGCGGGACAGGCATGTCAGGGACGAGCTGGCAGATATCAAGCACCTCCTCCAAATCTCCCCATCCCACTCCACCGGAGCCGTGATGGGTGAAGGAGCCAGCGCAGCCCTCCTTGCACCCTTGGTGGGGGCCCCTGGTAGAGCACCGACCTCGGCCCTCAGCAAAAGATTGCCTCGAACCACCGGAGGAGGCAGGCCGTACTGAAAAGGGTGCGCGGCACAGGGAGCACTTCCGTTCCCCTAACCCCAACCCCAAAGAACATCCTGAGAAGCGATCTGCCTTCAAAAGACTCAGAGTAGGAAGCGTCTCCGCCGCCTCCACCCATTCTGTTAGAAACGGCAGAGGGCACATCGAGCCCACCCCTATTTTCATGAAAATCGCAAGGCAGGATAACGGCCTCTTGGAAATCCAAACCAAGGAGTACCGCGAACGCCTAAAAAACGGACGAAAAAAAGCCCGATCATCAAGCACCCCAAAAATGGTCGTAACAGAAGCCCAGTCATTGAGCACCTTGAGCACCACCCTCGAGATAGCTATAGATCTGATAGGCGAAAGCACTGGCACGAACACTCGCCCCAGAAGTCGGGAAGCGTTTCGCCGAAGAGAAAAGATTATGAAAGGTTGGACCATCTCATCCCAAAGAAGCGTTCCACGATCGAGCGTCCAGACGGTCCCGAGCGTTCGATCTGACCTCATCGCGATGCTCGGCTCGAGAGACTCACGACCTCTCCATTTACAAGAGAGATCGTCACCCCCCTAAAAGGATTCACCCAACCTAAGTTTGCCAAGTACAATGGCAAGTCCGAAGCATACACTCACCTGGTACAGTACAAGCACGTTATGTCTTTACTCCTACGAAACAAGCCATCGGACGACTCTTTCCTGTGCAAAGTATTTCCTACAAGCCTCGGGAACCTGGGCCTCACACGGGTTAACCAACTACCCGCCCGGTCCATCTTCTCGTTCAATTCCCTTTTCGACGCCTTCATGGCCCGGTACGTCACCAACAACAAGCGCAAAAAAAAAAATCGACTCTCTCCTCGCACTGCGCAAACAAAGTGACGAGACGCTCCTCCAATACGCCGGTCGTTATTGGGAGCTTTTCAACGAAATCGAGTGTTGTGACAGAGTTATTTCGGCTTGAGGATTTAAGCTCGGTTTCACCTAGCAGGATGAGCAGGTATACAATGACCTGGCTCGGCACAAACCTGGATCCATGAAAGAGCTCATGACTTGCATCGAAGGATGGTGCCAACTAATCGAGTCCAAGGCCGAGCGGGGAATCGGGAAGCCAGTGAGCCTAAAGGTCCCTGTCGTTTCGACAGCTGTCTCAGCCGCTGAGCACGTCCTGACCCCTAAAAAGTAGATTAACAACATTAAGCAATCTATGAAGAAGGGACCGAAGCCGAGTGATTTCAACGCCAAAAAAATCGTCTTCACCGTCCCCATCTATCGGATTATTGATCAGGTTAAAGGACAAGCCGTACTTCTCCGTCCAGAACTAGAAGCTTGGCACTGAGAACGGGAAGATTAAGAATCCGATCGTCTGATGTAGCTACCATAACCATAACGAGCAAGGCCACTTCACCACTGCTTGCAAACCCTTCAAAGCTTACTTGGAGCAGCTTGTCGTTGGTGGCCACCTCGGTAATCTCATCAACCACGAAAAAACCAGGGCTTGGGCATAGCGAGCCGAGACCCAAAATGAAGATGAGATCCAAACAATCCACGGCCCCCTAAACACCGAGGCTGTGCGCATCATCCATGCCGAGCTCAATGATGCTTCTTCATCCAAACAAGTCATGTTAGTGGGTCTCGAGCCAAAGCGTGCCCAAACCGACGACAACTTTAAGTGGACTATCTCGTTCACCGAGAAAGATCTAGACCGCGTCTAGCTCCCGCACAATGACGCCCTCGTGGTCACGCTTTGCATCGGAACCTTTAACGTTCGGCGCGTCCTCGTTGACCAGGGCAGTTCGGCAGAGGTCATGTATTATTCTCTGTTCAAAGACTTGAAAATCCCTGAGTCCGACCCCCGTCCCTCCGAGGTTCCCCTAATCGGTTACAACGGGGATCCTGTGTGGCCCATTGGCATGATTACCCTTCCCGTTCACACCGGGTCGCATAGTTGTCAAAGGCGCGCGCCTAGGCCCAAGGCGAGGCGAGGCGCACCCCCAGCGCCTTGCTGACTCCCAGGCGAGGCGACTTGAAAAAGGCGAGCAAAAAGCGCAAAAAAGCGACAAGGCGAGAAAAGCAACAAGGCGCAAAAAGCGCTCTTCTTTCAAATCGGTCAAAAAAACACGCTTTCTTTAGAAAAAGCGCGCTTTTTTCAGAAAAAAGCGCACAAAAAAGCGAAAAAGCGCACAAAAAGCGAGTTTTTTTTTCAAAAAAGCACACATAACACAATTATTTTCAGAAATAATTATTTTTTCGCATGGGTGCGCCTCTCTTCAAAAAGGCGTGTGCCTTGCCTCGCGCCTCTCGCCTCAGGCCCAACGGAACTTTGCGCCTCGGTGCGCCTTTCGCCCTTGACAACTATGCCGGGTCGGTGACGCACGATATGGAGTTTGTCGTGGTGGATGTACCTAGCCCTCACTACACCATCATTGGGCGCACTTGGCTTCATAAGATGAAGGCTATTGCCTCTACTTATCATCCGGTGGTCTGGTTCATTGGTGCTTATGGGCGTCAAAAAAGACCTTTACGGTGACCAGACTGTTGCTAAAAGGTGCTATGTCAATACTGTCCGAAGCAGCAAACAGACATCCCGGGGTCAACCTTGTTGAGGTCCCCGATGCCCTAGTTCTTAAAGATGTCGGCAGAAGGGCCAATGAAAAGTCAATCGAAGACCTCATCACCGTCCCCATCAACGAGGACGCTCTCGTTTCTTCCTTGTCGAATTCTCCCTTAGCGATGCTGAGCGGGACAAGATGGTTGATTTCCTAAAGCATAACATTGAGGTATTTGCCTGGACCCATACGAGATGCCCAGGATCGACCCTTCGTTCATCTGCCGCAAGCTCAACATTGACAAAAGCAGATGTCCGATGGTGCAGCGGGCAAGGCGGTCCTCCCCAGTCCATTCCGAGGCCGTAATAGAAGAGGCCGGCCGACCCCTCAATGCTCGGGCCATCCGCGAAGTTCAGTACCCCAACACCGTGGTTGTTAAGAAAAAGAACGGCAAGTGGTGCTTGTGCGTCGACTATTCCAATCTCAACTATGCCTGCCCGAAGGACTTCTTCCCCCTTCCGCGGATCGATCAGTTAGTTGACGCCACCACTGGTCATGACCGACTCAGTTTCATGGACACCTACTGAGGATATCATCAGATATCGATGAGCGAAGGCGATGTTGAAAACACGACCTTCATCACCCCGCACGGTATTTTCGGTAATCTCGTCATGCCTTTTGGCCTAAAAAATGCCGGGGCTACATTTCAGCGTATGATAACTAAAATGTTCGAGCATTTATTGGGTGACACCATGATGGCCTACATTGACGACATGGTTGTAAAACTAAAAAGCATGCTGGCCAGTGATCACCTAGCCCATCTCACCGAAGCCTTCGAGATCTTCAAGACTCACAAGTTTCGTCTTAATGCCAAAAAAATGCAAGTTCGGAGTCAGTTCGGGAAAATTCCTCGGTCACCTCGTCTCCCGATGGGGCATTGAGGCAGACCCTGCGCAACTCCTTGCAATCGAAAAACTCTCTGCCCCGCACAACAAAAGGGATGTCCAGCGTCTCACTGGCATGGCCGCTACTCTTAACTGGTTCATTAGTCGGTCCTCCGACAAGTGCCAACCATTCTTACTCTTTTGAAAGGTAGCAGGCGCAGTTTCAACTGGTCCGAGGAGTGTGACCGTGCATTACAACAGCTAAAGGGTTACCTCTCTAAGCCTTTGCTCCTCATCACGCCTCGGGACCAGGAAGACTTATTCTTGTACCTAGCCGTCTCGCCACATGCCATAAGCTCGGTGCTCGTTCACCAGGAGGGTCGAGACCACCAGCCCATTTACTATTCGAGCAAGATGATGACCCTTGCCGAGACACGTTATTTGCCTTTGGAGAAGATTGTCCTTGCCCTCGTCTCGGCCTCTCGGAAGCTCGCTCCATACTTTCAGGCTCATCAAAGCATCGTTCTCACCGAGTTTCTTCTCAAATCTCTCCTCCGGAAAGTGGATCTCTCCAACCAAATTTCCCAGTGGGTTGTGGAATTCGTGAACTTCAAAATTCACTACCAGCCCCGAACGGCTATCAAGGCTCAAGCCCTTGCTGATTTTATAGCCGAGCTTACTCCGAGCGATTCCCCAGCCCCGGGTCCGACCTCCAATCCCAAAGCAGCGCTCCAAGCTAACCCCAGCACCGCCTGGAAGTTTTTCCACGGTGATGTCTAGAAAATGTATGTCGGCGGAGCCTCCAACAACCGAGGCGCCGAGGCTGGGATCGTACTCCTTTCTCCCACCAGCATCCTACATGAAAGCTCCCTCTCCATCAGCTTCCCAGCCTCAAACAACGAGGCCGAATACGAAGCCCTAATCTCAAGTCTCAAGACCGCCTAGGCACTTGGCATTGAAGAACTTGTCGTTTACAGCAACTCCCAACTGGTTGTCAATTCATCGAAGAATACGAAGCTCGGGAAGAACGCATGCGTACATACCTTAGTTTAGCTATCCGACAAACTAAAAGCTTCAAGGCCATCTGGATCGAACACATTTCTAGAGAGCAAAACGCACACGCCGACGCACTCGCTTGACTTGCCTCGACAAACCCAGTTTTGAGCTCGACGTTCTAGATCATGAAGTCCTCAGTATTGAGCTCGGACTGAGTTGAATGGATGAGATTGTCAGCTACCTGCGGGATGATAACCTCCCCTCTGACAAAAAGGAAGCCACCGACTTTGCAATAAAGCTGCTCTCTTCTGGTTGAATCCCAATGGCAAGCTCTACCGATGGTCCTTTACTGGCCCATACTTGGTGGCACACCCACACCAGGTGCATGGCATCATTGAAGAACTTCACGCTGTCGATAGTGGTTGTCACTCGGGAGGACATTCCCTTGCTCACCGAGCATGACTTCGAGGAGTACGTTAAATGGTGTCGAAAGTGCCAGATGTTTTCTCCCATCATCCACCAGCCCGCCCAAGACCTCAGCCCTCTCACCAGTCCATGGCCATTCTCGCAATGAGGCATGGGCATCGTGGGCAAGCTCCCTGTTGCTCCCGGCAGATTCAAATTTCTCCTAACTTTCACCGACTACTTCTCCAAATGGGTCGAGGCCGAACCCGTAGTGACCATTAAGGAAGCCGATGTCATTTGTTTTGTCTGGAGAAACATCATCTCTTGCTTCGGCGTACCTTTCGCTATCATCACTAACAATGGGAAGCAGTTCACCGGGCAAAAATACTGGGCCTTCCTCGATGAGTATGGCATCAAATGGGACACATCTACTCCAGCATACCCCTAGGGCAATGGACATGCCGAGGCCGCCAACAAGGCTATCTCCTCCGGACTCCAGTGCCGACTCGAATCCTGACGGGGCAAATGGGCCGAAGAATTGCCGAGGGTACTCTAGGGCTACCGAACTACCCTAAACGCTCCACCAGACGCACCCCTTTCTCCTTGGCGTTTGGGATGGAGGCCATCATTCCCCTCTAGGTCGGGCTTTCCACGATCTGTACTGAAAACTTTGACGAATCGGTTAATAACGACTCAATCGCCTCGGATCTCGACTTGGCAGAAGAGGACCGCGAAAACGCGTGGATCAAGCTAGCTTCGTATCAACAAGAGGTCGCCAAAGGCTACAACCGAAGCATCTGCCTTCGCTCGTTCAAGCCCGACGACCTTGTCTAGAAAAAGGTGGTCACGAAGTCCAAGAAAAGGAAGCTTATGCCCAATTGGGAGGGTCCATACCGTGTCCTCAAACGCCTAGGCTAAAAAAATTACAAGTCGGAAAAGCTAGATGGCTCTCCTATTGCAAAATCTTGGAATGCTAATAACCTTAAGAAGTTCTATGGTTAGCAGTTGCCTTGGTGCAGAGCCCCATCGGCCGCAAGCCCCCCCCCCCATTGCTTTCTTAGTTTCTTTGTTTTCGAAGCAAACTATCAATTAATGGCAGTATTTGGACGAGTATCAATGAAAAACTATCTTTTCTTTCCTTATCACTTGTTCTCATTTTTACTGTTGTTTACTCTCCATCACTTAGTTCATTCTCGCACAAACCGTTTTATCTCGTCTTCCGGGATTTGGCACTCCAAAAGGTAAAACCCTTCCGGTGCAATTCCCACTAAGTTGTCCCGACCAACACGGTCATTCAGGCTTTCGACCGATTGTTCTAAGGATACTCGATTTTTTCCCCGAGCCCGTTATCACAATCCATCATAAAGCCATTCACTGCTTGGATACGCTTCGTCCCGAACCCCTGGCCGACACCAGCCCTATACGGGACCCCGACACATCCCCTAGCAGACTTGTCCTAGCGTGTGACATCACTTGTCCCTCCCCTCGATTCGGGCATTCCCCCTGCGTAGCCAAGGCAGCCTAACCCGAAGTAGGGGCTCGAGAAATTTAAAAACGATTTTCGTCTAAATGCTTCGGTTTAGCTTGCCCGGCTCCGAGTAAGCCGGCCCGAAGTAGGGGCACTGCAAAATCCTTTTTTCAAGTAGCCTCCTCTTTTGCTTCGGTTCCAACCTTGCTCAAGAAAACAGCAAGCCCGCCCGAAGCAGGGGCACCAAAAAAATCACTTTTTTCAAAAAGCACTGGCTATGTTCGTTTGGCAAACTTGACTTTGTTTGCCAAAATATGCAAAACGCAAATCATAGTAGTTATTATTTAGTTTGAATTTTGAATTTTAAACTGAGGCAACTCAATTCCGAACTCTCTCTCTTTGAAATGAATGAGATAGACCAAAAAGTAACTAGGGGGAAAAGGGTAGGGTTCACGTGGCTGATTACGTACAACTTTAGTTGCCGGATTTTTTTCCCGATTAGTTGTTAGTCTCCCCTATTAAACTACGTGTAAACGATTCGGTTAGAAATTTGTTTCAAAAAACACGTAGACACATTGGATTAAGCTGATTTTTTATAAATCCATTCTTTTGAAATTATTAAATCGCTCGGAATCATTTGTACGCCATCGGTACCGATAGCATTAACAATAAAAATACCCACCCGTAGCTATGCTTTAATCCTCAATAAAGCTACGGGTATATATGAGCTTGTACATATCATGTACATAAGAATTTTGTGGGGTCCACTCTTAGGTCCCACAAAGTCTATTTGAATCGCTAATTATTTTGAAAATATTTTTCTATGAAACCCTGTAAAAAATCAGCTCAACCAAATATCAGTAATGATTTTTTTGAATTTGTAACAAGCGAAACTATTTATCTGTTCAGCTTCGCCCCTACAAATTCCAAAAAAATCCTTAGCGATATCTGGTTGAGCTAATTTTTTACAAGACTCCATAAAAAAATTTAAATGTAATAGACAGTTTGAATAATTTTTGTGGGATCCGAGGTGTGCCCCACAAAACTCATTTATACATGGCATATGTACACATAGTAGTACTCCATTAATCCTGGGTTTGAGGAGGAATTTGCACATCGAAGAGCCTGAATTCGTTCACCATAACACGGTTAACACCTCCATTAAAAAGTCGACTGCCACCATATGCTTACATTTTATAAAACAGAAAACTCATAATAGAGGCTAATATCAAACTAGAGCTTGGATAACAATAGCAATAATCGCTCCCCATCACAAATTGAGAGTGATAATCACCCAAACTGGTAAGCCATCTCTGCCTTCTGGAATAATCGCACCCGCATCTTCCAACAACAGGATAATGGAAGGAGGCACCATTTCATCAACATGCCTGCTGTGAGCCACCTAAGGTGTGTAGGCCTCGTCCCATGACAAGTATTTTTTATGCACAACACTTTTAAACCCAATGACTTGTTCTCTACATGCCGCCCAACAATCATATATGCCCGGGTTCATCCCCACAAACACAACATAGTAAAAACTCTTTCCTGTCGTTCCTAAATCAAAGGCATGTTTAAAATAGAATACACAGACTAAGAAACACTAAACATCGAGTTATAGTTGAAATTTGAAATAATAAACATACAAGGAAAACCATCTTGAAATTGGAATAAAACACATGCATGCAATCATAATTGAAATAGTAAAACACATGGGTGGCTTGGTTGAAACCAAGTTTGGAAGGAAAGAAAAATGAAAAATGAAATTGTAATGCATGAATAACACAAGTCATAGCTCTAATAGTTTTCCCACATCATTTGGGCAATTTCATTCCGTCGAGTGGCCATCAATGCTATGTTCTCAGCCGACATGTTGATCTGCTCAACATTTCCTTGTTCCCCATCGGCATCCTCACCTTCATCCGTGTCTTCATCCCCAGAAAATTCGTCAAAAAATTCATCTTTCCCCCACTCCATTAAGATCCAATTGTGGACAACACAACATGCTGTAACGATTTGAGGTTGACGAGCTGGTGGATATTTAGGCATACTTTTGAGTATTGGAAACCTTGCTTTCAAAACACCAAAGCATCGTTCGATAACATTCCTCAACGACGCATGCTTGTAGTTGGATAACTCTTGCCGCGATTGAAACACCGTATTCACCCCATTCCACTCATCTGGGTGGTACCTTTGGCCTCGATAAGGAGCTAGATACCCTGGCATGTTTGTGTATCTGGAATCCACCACATAATATTTATCTAAAGCATAAGTGGATTACATTAGTTTAATTACAGTGTATGGCAACAAAAATTTACCATTAATTGGTGAAAGACTTAACTGATTTGGGGGTGGGGGAAGTTGTAGGCCGGATTCGACGCTGCAGCCATGAAAACATGTCCATCGTGGGCACTCCCTTCCCAACCGGGGTAAACGAAAGTGAACTTCATGTCAAATGAGCATACTTGCCATCACATTTTGTGTTTTGGTGGCTTTTCTCCCACGATATGCTATTTCTCTATTACTTGGTACCCAAGCGTCAATGTGGGTTCCATCTATTGCGCCGATGCAGTCCTATAAAAATAAACGTAGCCATTACAGGAAATTTCCTATTTTTCCTAACACTTAGCTAAAATATTAGAAATTAGAAATTCGTACCTGAAAATAAGGGTAATATCTTTGGTCATTAAGAATTTTTGAAGGCGTGACGTCAAGATTAGGTGGTCGGATGATGATTGGAGGTACGTTGCAAAGAGCACAACGCATACGCTTGAAGTGCTTGCTTATGGTATCCGTGGAATGTTGGAACCAATGACCAACAACTCTATCGTTCGTTATGTCCACATATGTACAAGAGCATAGCCAATGATTCCTCAATTGACAATCTCATATGATCCCACTTCAACTCACCCTTATCCACCAACAGACTCACCAATGATTTAAAAGTCTATTTGTCAACACGTAAAAGGTCCTTTATGGCGGTTGGATGTTGTGTCATCAGAAATTGAGTTTAAGTTTGACCTCCCACTAGGAATGTTCGTTGAGGAATTTTGTTGACCTCATCTTCAGAACTCATTGATAACATTTCTAAGTCTATCAAATCATCATCACTGATTTCGTGTTCGTGTTCGTGTGGTTCGTTTCCACAGTCCATAGTACTCTCCCCTCATTTGATTAGCAAAAGCAGTAGTCTTTTCATATGCTGCTTCTTTTTTCTCATACCTCATTGACTTAAAGCTGGTCCCACCACTACCATCCGACTTCCTCTTGCCCATTGATACACTGTCCTCCCTCTTTATAGCCTTTCCTACTTCACACATGGCTACTTCCTCCTCAGATGTTGGGGGTTTTAGGGATGATGGTTGGCCTAATGCACCATTGGCCAATGAGCTCTCAAATAACTCCTGCAGCTGATCATAGTGATCAAGGCCTTTTTGACGGTATTTAGCCGCACCAGGATGTCCCTACAAGGAAGTTAAGGAAGCAGGAACGATAAGTACTATATGGGCCATAAACTTAGGTCACTTAAGTTAATACATGGTTACCTAAAGTTAACATACCTGGACGTACGTTTGCCACACGGTTTCGGATGCTGTGACTATTTGGGAGGCAATGTCCCAACACAACCAGTATTTTTCACTAAATCATCAAAAATCCTATACTCTTGTTTAAGGCGAACGAACTTTTGGTGGACCTTCTTAGGAGTATACCCCGTTCTCCCCGTCCTCACAAGCAACTCATTGTAAATCACACGCCATTGCAAGTCATTGAATACTCTTTTCTTTCTAGAGTTGAACCCTTGCTCCTTCCTAGCCTCCTCGATAGGGATGGCAACGGGACGGATCAGAGGCGGATATTGCAATATCCGAATCCGAATCCGAACCCTCCACCTGCCCTCCGAATCCGCCCCGAACTCTGAACGGATTATGTTTTTGACCTCCATCCCCGCTCCGAACGGGGACCGGAGATCCGATCGGATATCTGAATCCGAATTTTTTTTTTATAAAAAAATGGAACTCAATAAAAAAAAAAAACTAACAGACTAAAAAAAAAAAACAAATAAAACTAACATGGGGAGGGAGTCTCGTAGCCGCGTTCCTGAGGGGAGATTGCCGCATCTCTCCATTGCCGGAGGGTTTTTTTAGAGAGAGGGAGGGGGGGTGGGCCCGGTGGGGAGGGGAGAGAGAGAAGGGGGAGAAGTCATGGGCGAGGGTAGGGAAAAGGAGGGTTGTGTGAAGTGAAGTCGGTTGGGTAGGAGACTGACTATTGACTAACCCTAAAAATAAGAGGTATTTATATATATAGTCGGATATTCGGAGGTGGATCGGATATCGGGTTCGGGGCGGATCGGATCAGAGGCGGATCGGATATCGAATTCGAGGCGGATCGGAGGCAGACCTACCTCTGAATCCGATCCGATCTCCGAATTTTTTTTGAAAAATAAATCCGAATCCGCCCCGATATCCGAAAAATATCCGAAAAATCCGATCCGTTCGGGACGGATAACGGATCGGATACGGACGGATCGGCCGAGATGGCCATCCCTACTCCTCGAGCATTATTTGAATGAATATTTGAGTGTTGACGAAACTCCAATCGTCAACATCAAGTTTCTTACGATCCATCGCAGGCTTACGTGAGAGAGAGAGAGAGAGAAACATGGCCGATTTAAGTTGTGGCATGAAAACTAATTACCTAAAAGCTTCTAAATCTGCGTCAAAGTCCCTAACCTATAAGTTCACTAAATGTTAAAAGTTAAAAACTTGTAAAACTGGTTTCCCATTCTTGATTCCATGTCAATAATCTATAAGTTCACTATAAAAAGCACATAGAATAGTACCACTTGGACGCTGTTCTCGCCGATGACAGAGTTTGCCGAGGACGTAGGAGATGGAGCAACTCGTTTCCTCTTTGAGATTGGAGTTGGGGGGTCAAGCTTACCTACAATGAGACAAATCAGATCGCCAAAAATCAAACCAATACATGCTATATGTATAAGAGATATCCATGTTATATGTATAAGAAAATAACATTAACCAATAGAGTAAGTGTACTAATTTCAGTAACTACAGTTCTACCCTTTCCTTCCATAAAATTCCAATATAACCTTACTTAAATCAAAAAGCTGAAAACGACTTCTGAAAACGTGTGTATTTTAAGACAAAGATGGGTGCATACCACTTGCCTCACCGAACATGAAAGGGATTTTTCCCCAATTTCACAAAATAGAATAGCATTTTACCTCTAGATTTTCGAACGTTGGTAGACCTAAGGACCCATTTACCGCATCGCCAAGCGGTTATGCTTGGCTCATCCGTTGAGTTTGTGTTGGTGGTGCTATGGGCCTTCATAGTTCTACAAGGTGAAGGTTTTGTCCATTCATATACTGTAAATTGCTTGTAGGGGTCTTCAATTGAATAGCAGGTGGTTGTAGGTCAAATCGAACCTGTTTCTGTAGGTCTCCCAAGTTCCATCGGCATAGCCTTTGCACAACTGGATGGAGAGAGAGAGAGAGAGAGAGAGAGAGAGAGAGAGAGAGAGAGAGAGAGGGGGGCAAGGGGTTAGAAGAAGATTTGAGCGTGAGATTTGCAATAGAGAAGAAGTCAGACCCGGGGGGGGGGGGGGGGGGGGGGGGGGGGGGGGGGGGGGGGGTGTTGGAAGAAGAACAAATCTTTGGGATGGGAAAGAAGATTAGAAGTCAGATGGAGTTCCTTCCAACCAAAGTCGTCAAACAAAGTAGTTGAAAGAGATTAAAGACTGCAGTTGGTGCACAGCTGTAGCAGACCCCACACTTGGCCCCCTTGTGCTTTGTAGCGGGAAACGGCAAAAAAAAGAAGAAAATACTCAAACGATCAAAGATTTTGAAAATAATTTTAACCTAAATCAAGGAAAATAGTTAAACAAACATAGCCATTATCTTCCTACTGCTTCAACCCCAACCTTGCCCATATGATTAGCAAGCCCGCCCGAAGCAAAGGGCACTGACAATTCGATTTCTCGAACATGTAATTCTCTGATTATGCACAGGTTAGTGCTCCAATCAATACTTGTTCTTCCATTTCACAAGCTTACCCGAAGTAGGGGGAACAGGCATACCCTAGCAACAACCACAAGCATATGCAAGCATTTCGAAGATAAAACACAAGTGTTTGAAAGGGGCATTAATGTATAGAAAGTGAAAACAACCCATAAAGTACCAATTAAAGCCTACCTAGGACATGGCTCGGGCCAACTGTTCGGCGCTAGACGTATTTAACTATTACAGTGATTTGGTTTAGGCCAATTGTTCAGTGTCAATCACACCCAATTTGCGTTCAAAATATGAAGTGTTTCTCTAAAAACAAGGGAAGTAGTCATTCTTGGGCGTCAAGAGCAACATCGGACTTAGGCTCGGGCGGGTCCGCGGGGTTAGCTTGGGCATCGGGATTCTGCACCTCCTCGTCCTCTTCTTCGGGGGGCAGCACAAGCTCTTCGAGAGGCGGCTCGGGGACAACACGAAGCTCCGAATCTTCAGGAAGGTCGAGCTTGCTCAGCAGCAGCTCATAGCTGTAACGGTGTCCGTCCCGGAAGCGGTCTCTGTGCAGTTTGGCCTCAATATCCCGGATCTACTTCTTATACTCCAATTTGGCCGTGTCAAACCCCTCATCGAAGCCTCTCCCTTGTAGCCTCGACCTTCTGGGCTCGGGTGGCTCTCAAAACGTTCGCGGCCTCCTCGGTGTTCCTGGCTCGGTTCTCCGCATCCACCCACTCTCCATTAACCCTTTGGAAGTCCGCTTGATAAAGGTCCTGGCCTTACGAGCCACTCTCGGATCCTCCTCCTTCGACTCCAAGGCCCTCTTCAGCTCTTCAATCTCCGACTCCTGCCCCCTTGTACCTCTTGTGGATAGCCAAAGTTTGAGCGCCAGCCCGCCAACGGGAATGGTAAAAGCATTACAAAAAAGCCCTGCATTCAACTGAAGGAAAATGGGGAAATAAGGAAAGCTTACATTGAGAAGTGACAGCGCCATCTCCCCCACTAAATCTTTGGTGCTCCCTGTGACGGCTTTGGCATCCCTTGGGAGTATGCAAGCTCGGAGTACCCCGTAGGCCGTCCAGCTATTCCAAGACGCACTGTCAGCATGGTGGATCTGGCGCCCACTATAGTGACGAAACTCGGGGGCCCAGGGGACGTCCCTTGCCCAAACCCTGGCATCGCCTTCGGCTTCCCCCCCGGCGGATTCGCCATCCTGCTCCTCCTCCTCTGAAATGGTGATAGTCTCCTTCTCCGATAGTCTCCTTCTCCTTCCCTTGACTGCTATCCCCCGCCTCGTGTCATGCCCTTTTCTCCGCCAGCTCCTACAGTGAAATGGGAGCGACCCTCAAACTACCCGCACCTGTCGTCCTGGGCGGAGAACCGATGCCATGGCCCCTCGGCCTCAAGTTCAGTACCACCCTCTCGGTACGACCCGCCATATTGCCGCTCAGCTCGGTCCGCTCGAGAATCTCACGATCCACCTCTTCGCGATTGTTGCCTAGAGGGGGAGAGTTGCTCGCCTCAACTTTTGCTGCTCCGAGTCCTCCTCCTCTTCCCTGCCTCTCCCTCGGCCTGCCCTCGGAACCCTCTGCTGTCTCGATTTCGTCTTTAGAAAGCCCGTGTAAGTCAGGACATAACCGAGCAGGTCCGGGGCGAATCGGTTTACGAGGGGGATAGCGTAAGCAGCATTGATTAGGCCTCGGTTCGCCCTCTCCCGATAGCCTTGCACGACCCCTTCACCTGCAAGATGTCAACAAAGAAAGAAATCAACATATGCAAGGAGAGAAAGTAACATGCAATACTTGGAGGTTGGAAATCTACTAACCAGGTGTACCGGTCCCAAACTGAACCATCGCTCCCGTATCAAGATTCTCACCGGGCCCAAACATGAAGTTCTCGGTTACCGAGACATATATACCCACCCATTCCTCAGAGTCGGGCAGGTGATCAATCAGAAACTCGTCATACCCCAACCGGCAAACAGATAATAGCGGTTGTAGTCTCGGTGGACCCCGACCTGGTAGACCCCAAAGAGCTCCTCCAAACTGAACGTCAGGTTGTACTACCTCCTCAGCTCTATAATACTCGTTATGACCCGGTAGGAATTAACCGTGAGCTGAGAGGAGGTGAGTGACAGGGTCTGGAGCACTCGATGTACGAATTGGTGGAGGGGGAACCTAATTCTGCCCCCAGTGATAGCCATGAGGGGAAAGATTAGCTCTCCCGGGCGGTGCGGCAGTTGACGGGGGTCGGTGGTCGGTAGTAACACGTCCGGTGGGATGCTGTAAACCCTCCTAAACTCCTCATAAGCGCCTAGTGCGCTGCTAAAGAATTGATTCTGATAGGGACATGACCTCACCGCCCTCCTACATCCTTAAACCTCCCCAGGAGAATTCGCGAACGGGTCTCGGACCGTGATCCGAGGTGCTGGGAGTCTCCATCTCCCGAGGATCGAACGACATGATCAGGCGCGAGGCTCTTGAAGGATCAGAGGGCTCAATGAAGTCGATTGGAGTTCGGTAGAACGCTCAGATCCGAAGGGTCTCACGTATTAGCTTGTCGATAACAGGAGAGGAGGCCGAGCTATTGGAACTGTACGAGGAGGTCTTAATGACCATCCGCCCCAACCTAGCAAAAAGGGTTATGCAAGGCCTGTTAGCTACATGCTTAGGGGGAAAAAGATCTAACCAGTGATTTAAAAAGCGCGCGCTTCGCGCGCTAAAGCGCAAGGCGCAGCGTAGCGCCTGTTCTGCGCTTCAAACAAAGGCGCTATAGCAGAAAACAGAAAGGCGCAGAAAAGGCGCCAAGGCGCACGCTATGGCGCAAGGCGCCGAGGCGCACGCCTTTTGTTTGTGAATCAAAAATTGATCCGATGGTCCAGATTCAGCAGAAAACACATGCGATGCACTGAATAATATTTGCTTTTAAGTCTAATTTCTACCCTAATCGGCTGATCGATCAAAGTATCATACCCGATTGAAACCCAGCAGCAGCCGAACAGCTCCAGTGACAGGCGATCGACGATCGATCGAGAGAGCAGCTTCAGGTTTCAGTTTCACTCTTCAGCAAGGTAAACTCCTCCTCCTCCTCCTCCTCCTCCGGTTCTTCTTCTTTCTTCTTTCTTCTGCCTTCTGTTTTCTTTTCTTTTGACGACAGAGGACTCCAGAGCTCGAGAGTCCAGACGCCTCTTTCTTTTTTTCTTTTTCCTCTTTTGGTTCTTCTTCTCTCTTCTTCCTTCTTTTTTCTTTTCTTTTGACGCCACTCCAGAGTCCAGACGACACCTGTCTGTTTCTTTTTTTTCTTTTTTTTTGTCTGTTTCTTTTTTTTTGTTAACTCCTGGGCAATTTTTTTTCTTGGAGGAGGACCAAGTGAGTTCCAAACTCACAAAAGGGTAGAGATGAGTTTGGCATGCAAAAAACAGAGCCGCATTCCCAGTTTTTTTTCTCTCTCCCTCTCTCTCACGTTCATACCTCTCTCTCTCCCCATTCGAGTCCTTCTGTTTTCTCATTAATTACTTATTACCTCCTGCCGGCTCCTGGGCTGTTCCGGCTGTTAGATTTTGTTTTTGTTTTTTTTCCAGTAGCTATATGTGTTTATGGTATTATTTGTACTTGTTAATTGTAGATGACATCTGAAAATTCTAGTAAAAAGGACCCTGTTTGGAAGTATTGCGAAAAGATTGATCCACACAATAATACCAAGTTGAAATGTATATTTTGTAACGAAGTGAAAAATGGGGGTGTGTCAAGAATCAAGCAACACCTTGCAGGAGGAGCTAAAAGGAATACGGCGGCATGTCGCCGATGCCCACCTGAGGTTAGAGAGGAGATGAGGGAGTTTATACGTAAAAGGGATGAAGCAAAGAGTCAAATTAAGTCTATACCAGATTTTGATGATGATTATGACCTGGACTTGGACGATGATATTGTTGAATTCAATCCTCGTTCTAAGAAATCTTCTACTCACGGAAGCACAACCTCTGCATCTATTCATTCTAAGCCTAAGAAACCAAGAAACATAGGGCCTCTCGACACTTACTACACTCCTGAGCCAGAGGTGGTAGTGGAAAATAGAAAAGCCAAGGGCAAACAGCCAAAAATTGATGAGAATGAACCATATAAGAAAATATTGAAAGACCGGGCTCATCAGGCTATTGCAAGGTGGATATATGATTGTGGGATACCTCTAAATGTTGTGAACAATGAAAGTTTTGCGCCAATGATAGAGGCTATTGGGCAATACGGTCCGGGTTTGCCCCCACCAACTTATCATCAAGTGCGAGTCCCTCTTCTAAAAAAAGAGGTAGAACATGTTAACAAGTTGATGGAGGAGCACAAAAAAGACCAGGAACAATATGGGTGTACGCTAATGAGCGATGGGTGGACTGATAGGAAAAATAGAACATTGATGAATCTTTTGGTGAATTCTCCGAGGGGGACCATGTTTCTGAAATCTATGGATGCGTCTGGAATTGTAAAGGATGCAGAAATGATATATGAATTGCTTGATGGGTGGGTGGAGCATATTGGAGAAGCAAACGTGGTTCAAGTTGTTACGGATAGTGCTGCGGCAAATGTGGCGGCAGGTGAGAACTTTAATTTGCTATTTGGTTGTGTTACTTACTTGAAGTTATGACCATGTAAAAATTACTTATTATTCTAGACTTCTAGTTCTAACTTCTAACACCACTTATTTATAACAATTACCAGGGAGGTTGTTGGAGGCAAAACGACCTCACTTGTTTTGGTCTCCGTGTGCTGCCCATTGCTTGGACTTGATGTTAGAAGACATTTTTAAGTTGCCAAATTTGAAGACAACTTGGGAAAGGGCAATAATGATTCATGGTTATATTTATAATCGACCATTTTTGTTGAATATGATGAGGCAATTTACCCAAAGGAAGGAGCTCGTTAAGCCGGCAAAAACTCGGTTTGCAACCGCTTTTTTGACTTTGCAAAGGGTTTATGAGCAAAAGGGAAATTTAAGGAAGATGTTTACTTCAGAGAAGTGGACCAATAGCAAATGGGCAAAAGAGCAAGGAGGAAAATATGTAGAAAAAGTCATGTTGATGGCCTCATTTTGGATGAATGTGCTCCTTGCCCTCAAGTTCGCATCCCCACTTGTTAAGGTACTTAGATTGGTTGATGGAGAAGTCAAGCCTCCAATGGGATACATTTATGAGGCTATGGATCGGGCTAAAGAAACTATTGCAAATTCCTTCAATCAAAATAAGGAGATGTATGATGAGGTCTATAAGATAATCGACAAGAGGTGGGAATTACAATTGCATCGGCCTTTGCATGCAGCTGGTTTTTACTTAAATCCTGAATTTTTTTACAAAGATCCAAACGCTTGCAAAATTCCAGAAGTCATTGGAGGCCTATACAGATGTATCACAAAGTTGATTCCCAATAATGATACACAAGACCTTGTTTGTGCCGACTTGATGAAGTATGAGAGAGCTGAAGGACTCTTTGGTAATGCAATGGCAGTGAGGCAAAGAAATACAAGGACACCAGGTATCACCATGTTCACCTTGATCTAGTAACTAATTTAAGTCGTAAGAGTTGCACTTTAAGAATGTTTTCCAATATTAATATTCTATGGTGTGCAGCTGATTGGTGGGCCTCATTTGGTCATGACACTCCCGACTTGCAAAAATTTGCCATCAAAGTTCTTAGCCTTACTTGTAGTTCCTCGGGATGCGAGCGTAATTGGAGTGTCTTTGAGCATGTGAGTATAAGATAATCAAGTTCATTCATTGACTTCCTTTAGTTAAGTATGATCATGAATTTAAGTCTCTTATATAATTAATTGTTAATGCAGATTCACACAAAAAAAAGGAATAGACTAGCTCAAAAGCGTCTCAATGATTTGGTATTTGTTAAGTACAATAGAGCATTGAAACGTCGATACCTCAAACGTGATCACATTGATCCTATATCCTTGAAAGATATTGATGAAAGCAATGAATGGTTGGTTGGGAAGATGGAGGAGGAAGAAGCTGTGTTTGAAGATGATGATTTGAATTGGGATGATGTTGCTTTAGCTTCTGGAGCCGAAGAACCAAGTAAAACAACTAGAGCATCAAATTCAAAGTCAACAGACTCAACACCTATCGCGAAAATGGCAAAACCAACTC
The DNA here is from genome assembly GCA_014282245.1 of Rhododendron simsii. Taxonomy (NCBI): domain Eukaryota; kingdom Viridiplantae; phylum Streptophyta; class Magnoliopsida; order Ericales; family Ericaceae; genus Rhododendron; species Rhododendron simsii. The sequence goes on from WJXA01000291.1 coordinate 86,822, forward strand.
CAAAGGCTAAGGCTTCAAGAGGAAAGGCATCTCTTATAGATGAGGTGATTGAAGAGGGAGAATGGGAGACGGATGACGAGGAGGAGGAAGATGTGGAAGGATATAAATCAGAATCATCAGATGATGATGATGAAATTCAAGATGAAGTTCTTGGTTCTGAGAATGATGATTAATGTCTATGCATGACTCTAGATTTTATTGCCTTCAATCCTTTTGTTATGTCTCTATGGTTAAACATTATTATGTTAACTTTTCATGGATGATATGTATGTTTCGTGTTTAGTACTATCGTTTAACCATTGCTATGTTATGTTTTATGACATTTGCAAGTTTTACAAGTGTTTGTTTGTGTTGAAAACTTGTTCTAATAAATTTGCCTCATTGCGAAGGAATTTTTTTTTTTGCGCTTCGCGTCAATAAAGCGCGCGCCGCGCCTTGCGCCTTGCGCTAAAGCCCTAGGGGACTATTGCGCCGCGGTGCGCCTTTCGCCATTTAAAACACTGGATCTAACACTCAGGACGGGATGGACATCACTCCTTGGAAACCCTAGTTCGCATTCGTTAACAGGATATTGTTCCTCGGGACGAACACCTGGGGCCGGGGCAGCGTTTCAATGGCCTTGGGAAGGAGATACGGGAAGAATATATGCGTTAGGAAGAACATGAATAGTGTAATGAATAGTGCTAAGCCATGTTTCAAGCGGCGGCAGGCGGCGTCTCCTCATCGCCCCCGAAAAATGATGAAAAACGCAGAAAAATGTCCAAAAACTGAAGATTGATGCATAAAGATCAACATACCTGAGATTCAAGAGAAGATCTGCCGCGAGAACGCCTCTGAGATCGATTTGAAGACAAAGAACGGCAGTAGCAACGACAGAGCAAGGAGAGAAAGAAAGACAGTGCCCTTTTCTCTCCAGCTACCCTTTTATTAGGGAAGGATTTGAAGGGGCACGCGGGAAACGAAGCGACGCGCACCGAGCTGTCAAATCCTTGACACGTGGCCATTATTGGATGGACCATACCGACAAGCCTGCACGGGAGTTGGAGCGTCGCTTACCGAGCCATTGGGCATCTGACGTGTGCCCCCGATGGGACGTTCCGTACCAATCAACTAACACGGCACGCGCCGAGGCGTCGTACATCACGAGACAGCTTGGCAATGATCAACACGTGGCTCCTAGGGGTGGGGCTATGCACCTTAAGACTTCTGAGGCCGCTTTCCGCTTCGGTTTCCTACGAACACAGGACTCCATCAATGTGGTAGAGCGCAAGCGCAATCAACTCCCCCGAGCTCAAAGATGATGGTCTAGTGTGTTGAGGGGCTATTGTAGTGGCTCCGGAACTGGGGCTCGGACAACCCACCGAGCCACATTGCACCGAGTGAGGACGAGGATGCCCTCCCACCATTCGGTATGAGGATCTAGAGATCACAGCGCCACCCTCAGAATGTCGCTCGGTAAGGGGAGTTTGACCGGGGCTCTGTCGTTGCCTAAGGGTGCAGAATATACCCAACCCCGACACCTCGAGGCCGCCTGAAGGAATACGGTTACACCAGGAGGGCCCCAGACGATTACACCAGGAGGATAATCAATGGGGGCTGACCTGGCCTTGTGCTCCGCAACCGCTTTATCCCATTCGTCACATATGACGTCATCCGAGGCGATTGCCCGAGCATACCTTCCACGCGCTAGCTTGGAGCCCAAGCAAACCAAGGTCTATAAATTCAAAGGGACTCTAACCTAGAGAGGTATGTCATTCTACCCTAACCTTAGACCTATACACTTCTCCCTACATCTAACTTGATCGTTGGAGGGTCATTGGGCTGCCATAGCTCTAGTGACTTGCTGCAGGTCAGGCGGCAGGCACGCGGAGCAGTGGAGGAAGGAACCGGAACCGACCCACGGTCAAGATCCCGATAAACCGAACCCCTACACATAGTATCCCCTTCTCCCTGCACTGTATACAATGTTGTAAAACCGAGGATGTCCCACACTGTTTCCAGTTGCTATAGCACTATCCTGACGAATTATGTAGCCAGTAGTCTGAAAACTATTTGATTGTCACAAATGATTTGCAAGATTTACTTTTTCACTGCTTGCAACGTCACAAATTAGATGCTTTGTTTCATATCTTGTCCTTGTAACAACTTTTTTCTCATATTGAAATTCAACGAGAAGAGTGTTACCTGTCATAGACTATGTGGGTTATATGATGCTTGGAGATACAACTACTAAGCTAAAGTATATTTTCTATCATCCAAATGGATGCAATTTTTCAATTCTATGGGAATGTTATGGATGTTTGTGAACTCCTGCAGCTTAAAGGTTCAAGGTACTTGAGGTAAAAGTTTATTCTAAAGATCAAGGAATTGGTTTTTAAAGAACAGCAGCCCCTGTCAATCATTTATCTATTGGTTCTTGGTGAAATATTGGGATTTATTCATTTCGATTGAAGTTCTAGATTAGAATATGATAATGGTTGTAAAGGAAAAGTAAGGGCTCTTGAAGGCATGTCAATATGTCATGGCTTTGGTACGAGGGTGGATATTGAAAATCTAGAATCATTCCTCTTCTATTAACTCCTTTGGAGATAAAATAATGGGAACAGAAAAAAAGGAGGTGTTTGGCTAGTGTATTGTTTGATCAGGAACCTTTTTATGTCTGTTCAGAAAAATTCTTGCGTTGCAAAAGGCAGAATTCCTGTTCCCGTTGGTTCCTCTCCATTTCCTTGCCCTTCCACCTACAACTTCTCTAGTGTCTACCAAATGAAGCTTCAAGCCATATACGTATAAACCTAAAAGTGATTACATGACTTAGAAATCCATGACACAAATTTGTATGTATAAGGTTAGCATGATGCTATTGAGTTCTGGAATACTTGGTGTTTGTGACCATAGCACGTGAACAAAGAGAAACTACATTGGTATATATGAACATACTACATATACGTTTGGAGATACTGAGTTGCTGACATTTTTGTAGGGGTTAGTTTTGTTGATATCGTGGATTTTGTTGCTTTTCACATTGTATATTACACACATGCTCATTGTTCTTAAGTCTTGCCTATTTATCAATATCAAGACTTCATTATAGAGTGATATTATTTCTTATGTTACCTGTAATCGTATTAATATATTGCTATTGATTCCTTGAACGTTAAGATTAGCTATGCTAACGGTAATTTATTCTTTCAGGTGTTGATTCCATTTATCCTTGTGACTTCGTTCCATTTACAAGAAAGCCACTATTTATAGTTGTTGACAGTGACAACAGCAAAGCATTCAAGGCAGGTTTCCTGCCACTTGCGTTTTCTTCTTTTGTAGTGGCCATCCTTGTGCCCTCTCCCTCTCTGACTAGAAGTTTACAAACTGTCTAAAGCCACCTGCCATGGAACATGCATATGTGTGGTATGCATACGCAGCAAGACAAAAAAAATCAGAAAACAGTAGAACATTGGAGTAGGGATGTCATGGCGAAGTTTAAAATATAAGCTTAATGTTTGTATGGGACTAGAACAAATATACTTTTGTTTTCCATACGAATATGTGTACATGTTTCAGTCCCATACCATAATTTTGAAGATGAAGCTCAACGACCTGCCTTCCCAAGACAAGAACACTGGGAAATTGACTACTATGGAACCAATTGGTGGTGATCTTCATATATCTTACGACTTTGGTCTTACTGCTTTGAATTTCATTTACTCCCTCCGTCCCATTTTGTTAGTCCATTTTCGATGTCCGTGTCAATTTTCAATTGCTTATATCTTCTAATATGAATCTCCAAAAATATTCCATATGGATCTTGTTTATAGGTCTCGATTGGTTCTATAATACAAAGTTTTCAAAATTATGAAAAACATTATAGATTGAAAAGAGATAGACAATTAAAATCGGTATGAAATTAAAAAATGGACAAACAAAATGGGACGGAGGGAGTATGTTACTGTATTGTTCATACTGTGGTAGGAGTGTATAACATGTAACTTCCAAATGATATCCTTGGTGAACACTTGTTGCTAGAGGTTCAAGCTCGTGTTCCTTCTCAATTTGTATGGAGAGGAACTTATAGCATAGGATATTTAGTTGTATCTCCTAAGTTGCTCTGAATTTTATGCCATTAGTTATGCATCCAATACAACATAACTTGGTTTCCTAGAGATGTTAGAGTTACATGTGGTAAAAATGGTTGGTTTTTTCTGTTCAATTGTTCCCGTAAAGTAACAGTTGTTCGAGGAAATGTTTTGTCTCATCTATACAAAAAACTATTGATCCAGCAGGTTAAAATTTCACCAGTAAAACTCTCATTTAGATTGGCCATAAAAGTTTAGCGCAACTAATTGTGTTGTAATCCTATGAAAATAACCAAGGTTTTTCATTTGCACAGGCTATATATGGAGTTGAAAAGGGCGAGCCAGCTGCAATGCTCCTATCTCCCAACTCTTATCCTACCGTGCCTTCTGCTGTAGATTCTTCTCGTCATCCAAGCGGGAGCCTATTCACCAGTTTTCTCACGGCTCCTTTGCAAGCTTTTTGCCTCTTGCTTGGTATTTCAGGCCCTGATGTTGATACGGTGAGTACAATCAACATTCCTGTCCATACTTAATTGCTAGTAGGTTAATTTGGTTGGAAAACTGAAAAAGTGCTTCAGGATATGTGCAACAAAGCCGGGGGCTTGCTATCGTCATTACTAAATGACTGGGGATTGATGCTGGTGGCATCGGACACCCTCGATCCTGTTTGGGCTCAAGGTTTAAGCGATCCATTTCTGAGGCGTCTTCTACTACGGTATATCCTAAATTCTTGGCTTTGTTTGGTTGTGAGGTAGGATTTTATATATTTTAATTAATGTCTTCAATGGGGAAGTTAATACAAATATACAATCAGTCCTTTAAATTGAGGATGTGAGATAGAATCCAATAAAGATAATCTACAGTTGTGTTTTGTGGGTTTTGCCATGCACCCCATCTGTCGATGCCAAAGTGGTTGCCATATGCATATCAGACAGATAGGGGACACCGACATGGTTGCCATATTCGTATCAGACACTGGGGTGACACGCTGGGTACATATGGGAATACATATGCGACACGCCAAGTGACTTGCCGAATTGTTTATAAGAATATTTAAGTGCGAGAGAAGTGGGAAACACATATGTCTCATTTGAGACACTAATGGGGACATGGTGTAGTGTCATTTCATAATATCTCCGTCCCACTTTGTTTCGCCTGTTTCATTTTTGGGACGTCCAAAAAATTGTTTATATCTGACAATCTATAATATTTTATATATTCAATATAGATCTTATTTGATAGATCTCAATTTATTTTTTTAAACAAAGTTTTCAAAATCATAAAAATCAGGTGCAACAATGTGGGACGGAGGGAGTAAACCTTTAGTATTTAAAGGGTATAAAATAACAAAGTTATCACTTGTTCGTCTGGTTTGTTTTTTGATGGATCAACGCTAATTATTTACTCTCTCCACCCATAAAGTTAGTCCCCTATGAAATTACGTGCAATTTTCGAACCTAAAAATAATATACTTACCAAAATAATGTTTCAAATTTTTTTTTTTTTTGGGCACCCTTCAAAAGATCTCATTGAGATCAAACACAAGATCCATATTGTACAAAAAATTATTTTGGTAAGTTATTTTTAAGTAAAAAAATTGCATGTAGTTTCATAGAGGACTAACTTTATGGGACGGGGGGAGTACATGCAATGTTGATTTTTCTTTTTGTACTTAGTTTAGTTTCGGGTGTTTGTTGATTTGGTACCAATAGAACTATAAATATAATATATGAAAACTTAATTTTGCCGTGTTTTCCTCAGCATTTCCCCTTCCCAGACACCCATTAGTGGGGTACCAACTGGGCATTTTTGTTTTGGTTAATTTTGTCATGTCCCTGCCGTGTCCATCTCCCCTTTTATTTAGAAATGCCATGTCACGTGTCCATACCTGTGTTCGTGCTTCTTAGCACCCCATCATGGACGCATGCACCAAACCCAGACAAAACTAAAAGCATCACTAACTTTGCAAAAGAAACTTATGTTTTAAGCATGACATAAAAGCACTATGTGTTTGTGTAGACACCCTAATTTGGCTTAACAAGTGTTTAAGCCCCACCTTGGGCATTCCCCGATGGTGAACAGGTTCTCGTGAGTATTTGGCTAAGAGTACAAAGTCCCGCTTCAATGGTTGTGAACCTAAGTTGTTCGAATACTCCTCAAAACCCTTTTTTTAAGCTTATCCACACCCTTATCTTCACTTTCTGAACCAATCGCCACTATTACGCGTCGATCGCTACATATACCGTTGATTGCCACTTTCCTTCTCTACTTTAACTTTGCTGATCGCTAGATAAACAGTCGATCGCCAGTTTTGGCGTCCATCACCATTCTCCTTCTGGTCCAGAACCACAACCGCCTTACCATTTCGTCGATCGCCATTCTTTCTGGTGATCGCCATAAACTTTTGGCAATCGCTGATCTTGGTTTTCTGCAGAACATTCCGAACCCAATTGAACGATTAACAGAGTTTGAATTCTCTTCGAACTCTTTCTTCCTAATGGTTATACATTCCACATCTTGTACAACTCTATTGGATTATAACTGGATTAAACACTCAATTTTGAATTTTATTATAATTCAAGTGATAAAAATGATCACTTTTCTCCTATTAATAGAGGCCTAAACCTCCAAATTCAATACATTCATTTACTCTCTAGCAATCTTGAAGCTCTGCAAAAATCACTCCCCTGCACTCCCAAAAATTCAGCAAATCAAACCCTCCAATCCCGAAGTCAATAATACTCCACGTATTCTCCCATCCTCGGCCAACCAAAGTTCTCAACTATACAAGCTGTTCTTCACGCTTTTAGCCCATAAAAGCCGCAAAATCACACTTTGACATCCTACTGAGCTTTGAGGGAACAAGGTGAGATAATGCCGTTAACCCCAGTGGGTTAACCGCAACACAATCGGTTTAATTCTTACTCTTTTTTCTGCTATTCTGGTGTAGTAAGGAGTGGCGGTCACCAGTTTTGTACAATGCATGTGGCGATCGCCAGTGATTGTGGCGATTGCCAGTCTCTGACGAATAGAGACTCTATTTTCTTGTTTTCTGCATGCTTCCCCTGTTCCCTTCCTTGTCATCACCCATATTTGTTTAATGGCTAATTAAAATATATATGTAAAATAAAAGGAATGAAATCGAAACGCTTCATGTCAAACAATTAGAGGCCAACCTTTTGGTTGGGCGGAGTGGGGTGCCTACCTTCCGCTCACCATACCCTTGGCTCCTGAATTTAGAATCTCGACCGTTTTGGTTTTTTGGTTCCTAAAACCAAGTGGTGACTCTAAACAGAATTAGTGCGCTGCTACGGGCACTTCCAATCAAACAAGACATGTTGCATGGGTTTCTAAAAGAGAGTAGTTTCGCTGATTGGCCATCTTGTGTGGTGAGACCTCAAAAGGGGGGTATCCACAAGACATCTTGGGCACTTACGTATTTTCCACTAAAAGTACTTTTAGTTGGAATCCATTTATGGTTTGGAACAACAATGTCCCTACTGATTGACTAATTAGTTTGTGCCCATCACCTGTTAAACTTGCTTTGTTGTTATATGGCACTTGCTAGACCAATTTAATGTTGGATGCCTTTTCAAATAATACTTGCGTTGTAGAACCTGCTGGAGAGCTTAATTTGCATTTTCTAGCCCCATTTCTAATCTTCCTAAGCATCTGGGACGGTCAGACCTCAATTATGGGAGGTCTCAAGTTCAAGTCTCCTTTGCAAATTTCTTCTATGTATCCTGGCTCCACCTGCAAGACAGGGTGGCATATTTGGTAGGTGTTGGAGAACTTATCATGCTATACCCCCTTTCATAACAGCTTAAATTGGTGGAACTGCCAATTTAACACTATCAAGTACCTGCCATATTTCTTGATTGATGAATTTGCATAGAGTAAATTTATATAGCACCTTTTAGTGTAAAATCCAAACCTGGGAAAACTTTCTTTTTTGGTCCCTCCAATAGTTTTGTTTGTTGTAACCTGTGTAGTTCTTATATTAAAAAGTATGGCCCCCAGAAGTGATAAAGTTCGTCTGGTAATTAGCTTTGAGTCTTGCAGATTTATGTTCTGCCGGGCAGTACTGACACTATATGCTCCTACTTTCGACAAGGAAGAATTCCTTCCTGAATGCATTCCTTGCCTTCCGGAGGCTTTCCTGCCTACGGCTGCAACATTTCAAACAGCAGTTCTGCAGATAGCAAACATCTTTGGTGCAACTAACCGTTTTGTCTTGTCAGAAGGTATCTCTCTTCCAGAAAGTAGTGAGGATGAAATGCCTTCCTCGTGAACCTCACTTCAATGATGAAAAATGGCTTCAAAATATATGAAGTTTAAAGTAATGTGTAGCTGTTTTTTCCTGTTGTATAGTTTGATTAGTGTTATCTACATTTTCTCTTTGGTTGGTTACTATGATTTTTTTTTTTCGCAACAGAACTTGTAAGAACTGGCTGTTAAAACCAGAATTCGGGGAAAAGCATAAACTAAAGTCCCTGTTTGGTTTCAGTTTTGTTTATTTTATATAATCCTTATTTTCCAGGAAACAAAAACTTGTTTCTGAAAACTATTTTTCGAACTCCATTTTCATCAGAATTAAGGGTTTCAATTCCCAAAATCTACTTTAGCTAAAAAATAATGTGTGTGGATACGAGACAGGTATTATTGTTTTTGTTTGCAGAAACACTTTTCGGGAAGTGTTACGCAGAAGCTCTTTTCAAAACTTGGACCAAACAGAGCTGCTCGAGTTTCTTGTTCCTCTACGAGACATTATTTGAAAGCTTCATCTTAGTATTCAGAAAGTTCACTAGCTTCATATCTTTGCAAGTGATGTGAGTATGAAGTAGGTGTGTGGGTACACAGTACAAACATATACATACGCAACAAGTGCAGGACCCGTGCTTGCTTGCATGGGAGCACGGAAAAAATCTGTTACTATAATTTAAGATATTTATTCCTCATCATTCGATGAACGATTTATTATCGGATGAGAAAATTTCATTAAACAGAGTTTGAACATGAAGTTTGAAAGATTTTGTTTCCTGCTAAGCGGGAAAACAAGAAGAGGGAGAGATGAATATTTAGTGACTCGGTTAGATTTTTGTGAGATTTATTGATTTTTTTTTTTGTTTTTTTGAAAATAGAGGGTCTTTCCGGTGTCTTACGCTTGCTTAGTTTGTATTTCCAAAAGATGTGATACTTCAGAATTTGAGGTTTTATTCGAATATGAGCAATTGAGCAGCCACAGAATGGGATATCAATTTTTCCATTTTAGAACTTTTAGAGAGAAATATCATGGGCGACATAAACTTGTTTTTCCTGTAGACCTTTGTCTGAAGCAATCAGCAGTGAAATTGGGCGATGAATATTCTGCTTCCCAGAATATTAAGCGCTGATTTTGTTGTTTTTGAGACGAATCCACTTCATAAGACATGTTTTTGTGGCTAAAAAATATTTAGCAATGAGATTTTGACGAATCTAATTCTTCGAAGATCCAATTTGTTGTAGCGGGGCAAAAGAACATAACAGTACATGGGCTTCATCCTCGTTATCAAAAAAAGAAAAAAAAGAGCATGTGTGCCAGTTACTAGCCAAAAATGCTAGTGAATAATAGTACACATTTTTCATTTTACCTACTCGTATCTCTTTCAAAACTCCATAATATTATCTATTTTATTTTGGATACTCATTAAAATATTATTTTACCTTCCCTATTATTCTTTTCTTCTTTTTCCTCATTCCTGTTTTGTACTCCTACTATTTGATTGAGCAATTCGGGGTTTTTTTTTTTTTTTTTGTTCAATCAATAGAAGAGATCATTTTACATTAGATATGAAGTATAGAGTATAAGTTCGGAGCACTACATCAATTGTGAGATTCAATGAGACAATCAAGCTCAAAAACTCAATCAATTCAAGAAATAAGCCCATTATAGGATAGAAACAAAGAAAAACCCTCTAAGGGAAGAACTCCCAAACGTAAGCGGGGAGACTTGAACTCCTAACCTCCTATTAAGATACAAGAGTTCTGGCTAACTGAGCTAGCCCATGACTTCCAACATTTGAGGAATAGACAAATCGATTGGGAAAAACTCTCGGATTGACAAATCAATTCTATCAAATCGAGTCCGATTTTGCTCACTCTCACCAAATGAGGGTAAACATTACGCTCATTTTTGGCTCTTTCGAACTCTTACTTCCACCAAGTTTAAACCATAGTTAGCATTAAAAAAACCCAACAAATATGTAAGTAATGGGAATCTAATTAATTAGTATTGTTCTTTTCATTTTATTCCGCGAGATAGTAATAGGGTGTCTAATACTTTAGTCAAACATGCCCTATCTTTAGAGGCCCCTTTAACTTGGCAACGGGACTTTTCAAGATGGGTTCAGAGGGAAGCTTCCTTTGATGTTTCTGTTATGCAGTAACTAATAATACCATTATCGATTGGAAAAAAAAATTAATTAGTATTTGAAAAATTATACCCTGCAACACAAGGAGTGAAAAGTGTGTGAGAATACCTATTGAGGTTGAGATTTGGAAAGTTATCATTGCAAGGGAAGGAATCGGTGCGTGGATTTTCTGCCCCCATTTTAGTCTTTTTAGTTTAGCGTTTCTTTCTTTTCCTTCTGTTCTTTTTGTTTTTCTTTTCTACCATTTAACTTGACACAACGTATTTAGCCCTGTGATGGTTTAGTTTTTGTGTTGCTTGTATGAATCCATCCGACTCATTCGCAAGCAATGGGTTTAACACCTTTGCGAAATTTTATCCTAGACTTAGCCCATCAAAGGAAAAAGAAACTTGTCCTAGACTTCTTGAATATTGAGCTTTTAGTACTTCCGAATGATCGACTTGAGAATTTTATCATTGGTTTGCGCTCTAGTGTTGAATTTTCAAACTTAAAAATCGTGCTCAAAAGATTGTGGAGACCCGAATAGGGATGGCATTCGGGCCGGATATGGGGATTTCCATCTCCGAAACCGATATACCACCCATATCCGCCCCGATAACCAAACGGGGAGGAAAGTGGGTAACCATATCCGAACCGAACGGATATTGGGTATTTGCAGAACCGAACGGATAACCGAATCTGGCAGAATTAATTAAAACAATATTGGTTTTGAAACTTAGGACTTTAGCTCTAGTTTTACGAAAACCAGCCAGTATTTGCAATAATAGTCCAGCTCTTGTTTTTATAATTCCCTTTCTGTGTTCTCTTGCGATCCTAACCTACTTAGTGTTTGTACCCACTTCATGTCTGTATTTTTGGTATTAGAGTCATGTCTTCTATTCTAGCTTAAACCCCCTTCTGGGAACTTCTTTTTCGACATTACTTCAAATCTTTCTAAAAGAAAAATTGAAGCGTATGCTCTGTGGTTGCCTTCTCAGGATCCTCCACATCAGAAACTTCACTAACTATTTTGGTTAAAAGAATTTTGTATCAGTGGGATAAAAGTACCTTGAGATTTTGGCCCATGTGTTGGCAGTGTATCTCGGTTTATCTTCCCTAGTATACAAAATTTTATTAATCAAAATTGGTTGAAAGTTTAATTTTGAAAAAGAAAAGAATTGTTGTACTGTGGAAAGAAGAACCCAGATCCTTTTTCAAAATGAATCACCTGTTTTCAACTTATTCCTCTACCATCTCGTCTCTTGTCCCTTCACATTTTTCCACCAGTAGAAATTCTTCCTCTTCTTCTTCTAATCTTGAATACTTGTATGAATTTGAATATCTTCCCGATGACAGTAAGGTTCCCCTTACTGATCTTCCTTTCCTAAACCCCTATAATGCTTTTGTCAGACCACAAACCTCTGTAAAAAAATCTGTCACCCAACTTTTCTCTACAAAACGCCCAACTTCTGTAAAGGAGTATGTCCAGGCCTCTAAATTTGACCAGTGTTTCATAACAGCTACTGAAGCTGAACAACTTTTACCTTTGGAAATCCCAATTGATTTGCCTCGTCTTTGGCAACAATAAGGATTTACACATCTCCACTTTGGTGCAATCCGACTAGCTGTCACTTTTCATGGACGAAAAGGTTTACCTGTTACTTCCAGACTTGCTCTGGTAGATACCAGGTTTCTACAGTACCAGAACGCATGTATTGCTACAGTTCAAACTACTCTAAATGTTGGAACTATAATCTTTACTTCTTACCCCAATTTTAACATGCCATTAGTTGATCCTCACCTGCTATCAGCCTTAAAAGTACAAGTTCAAATTGGTGGTACCTCCCAAATTCCTACCACATATGCAGCAACTCTTCACTACCAAATGGCCTACCGTCTCCAAAATCATGCTTTTGACATGTCCTTACCTTCCTCCACAGATGAAGCCATTTTCCTAACTATCAATGCACCTCACCAAACCTCATGTGTCCATGTCCCCCGTCAGATTTCCCGTCCTGAACTTCTCAAGTTTCTCCCAGAATCTTGGGTCACAGCTTACGAGAAAAATCAAAACAAACCTATACCTGTCCAATCCTCAAATCCAACTTTCATCCCAAAATCTGATGGTACCGTGGAAATCTCTTTTCCAAAAGACACATCTGCCTCATCTTCCCCCCATCCTGTCATTTTTCCCTCGAGCATTAACATGTTTGTTGATGGCTCTCGACCTGGCCCTCCAATTCAATATTTCCAACCCAGTGGCCTTCCAGTCTACTATTTTAAAAATCCAGAAACAGGTCATTGTTACTTTGATGCCTGTGACTGTGATGACTGTCTCGAGGAAAGTCGTCGTTTAGAAGATGACGAAGACTTTGAAGATGACCCTTGTCCACTATGCACTTCTCCACCTCTCACTCCTTGTAAATCTCCACCATCTCCTTAACCTCCATCTGATGATGGTTCGGCTAGTCAGTGGATGTTTTATGTTCACTTCATCTTCTTCCTGGACTGAAACAGATTTTCCTCCTTTAGACTTCCATAATTCCAAAGAAAGAACAACCCACCGTCATAAAATTTCAGACCCTACTACCATTCTCCCTGATGGTAGTACCAAAGCAGTATCAGCAACAGAAGCAGCGATAAATTGGCAATCAGCCAATTCTCTCGCTCAGAATAAAATTCTTCAAAGAATTGCTAACTCTCGGCAAAATTTGTAGAATGCTGTTCATAAGAAGTTATCAACCTTGGAACTTCTTATCAGAGATTTGCAGCAGAAAATTCAGACTGTTCACCAAGAGCTCCTCCAGATGGCTTATGCCAACCAAGCATTTTCAGCAGCTTTTTACCACAAAGATGCTGAAATGAAGCATTTAAAGAATCAGCTTCATTCTCTCCAAGCTCAGCAGTATTCTCAACAGAAAAGCTCGTTTGACATGTTCGCATCTTCCTCTCAACAAAGTTTGTTTGGGTATCCTCAAATGTCCCAGCCTTTACCTAAAACCCTACCTCAATATTTGGTGAGTCCAATATTTTTGGCAGCTCATCAGCTTTTCTTCCTCCACCAAAAAGACCATCTCCTCCAAAATTCCTTTTCCAAAACCCCAGATAAAACCTGTTCAACCTTCACCCGTTTTGTCTTCACCTTCTACTTCTAACACTGTCCTAGTGACCTCCGCTCCTTCTCAACCATCCGACCCAAATTCTAAATCACCACAGTTAATGGTCCAGCAAATTTCTAGCCCTTCCAAAAATCCAATTTCCACTCTCCTAAATACCTTAGCCACTATACCTGAAACTCCATCTCCTGAACCAACCATTGAGTTTGATTCAGATACTGAATCTACAAACTCTGTGCCCCTTCCTCATGTTTTCATGATGAACCCAGAAAACCCAGAGGAACATGTTGAAAATCCTATAATTGAAGAAGGTCCTGAGTTTGAAACACCTCCAGAGATTCCAACCTTTGATTCCTTCTCACATTCCAATATTCATACTCAAGGTTTCTCGTTTGATACCATTCCCCCATCAAAATGGTTGGATAAACTCTATGAGATCCGTGCTTGGTGCACAGCCGCTATGCTTTCTCCCAATGCTACACTAAGTATTGTTCTTACTAAGTGTACAGCAAAATTCCTTGGCCGTCTACGTCAATGGTACTCTTGGTGAATACCGACAGCTGCAGCTTAAGCAACTCCCAACGCTTGATCAATTCATCTCAGTTTTGCATACTGAGTTCCTTGGAGACCATGACAACACTAAAGAGTTTGTTCGAGAAAAATATCTCAGCATGAAGTGTTGTTCATTCAAAAGAAAAGACTTGGAGATCCATTATAACCGTATGTCTCAACGGTTTTATCTCCTCAACGGCATGGATGATGTCAACCTTAAGCAAGTTTTTCTCAATTCCCTTCCTGAACCATGGGGAAATGAGACAACAAGGCTCCTTCAGACAAAAGGATTGACGCTGAATGCAACATCCCTTGACGGTATTTACGAGCATTCTTTGATTGCCCTGGAAAAACTGTGCAATCACCAGAAATTCCTCAAAACTCTTGAAGAACAAGGAAAACTTCTTGGCAAAGCATGTGACCGTCCAGGCCTATCTATAAAGGAAAGAAAAACACTTGCGTCCCAATAAAGACCAAACCTTTCAAAAGGAAATTCCGTCCCCGGAAAAAGTTTCCAAATCGGCAAGTTCTCACGCTGGAGAAAATAGAAATTCTTCAAGAAGAAACAGCAAGGGCAACGAAAGTTTAGCTGTTAAATGGGAAAGAAAGGGCACTATGCAAAACAGTATCCTAATAAACAGCAAGAGACAAAATGGTGAACTCTTTGGCCCTCATTCATGATGATCTTGAAAATATATGTCGAATCTCTTATTTCCATTGATGATGAAGCAACAGATGAAGCAGTCCTTGCATTCACATTTGATGACTCTTCATCAGAATCGGATGATTCTTCCGATGAGCCTAACTCTTTCCCCTATGAAATCCAAACCTTTGGATTTTCAAACATCATGCTGGCTCAACCTTTAGCCAAAGTCACCATCCTGCTTGGAAAATATGAGAAACCCATACCAGTTATCGCTTTCTTTGATACTGGTGCAGCAGCCTCCATCCTCAACCCAGCAATTCTCCCCAGGTCCTACTGGCAGTCCTGTTTCAGACCCTTTACAGCAGCCAATGGAGAAACTTTTGTTATCACTTTGATCAGTAAGCCTATTACCATCCAACTCTTCCCTGGATACACCATTAAACACCAAGTTTATGGTTCTGATCTCCCAGGAAAAGATTTATTATTAGGCTTTGATATTCTCCAAAATCTCAGCAAAATCTCCTGGCTCAAAAAAGGCTTGAAATATAAAAACTACCTGTTACCCTGGACCACTCAACCCAATCTCTTTTCCATAGAAAACTTTTCCACTATCAAAAAAACCATAATCCAAACTTCTTGTGCAGAATCCCATTCCCAGTTCCTCACTAAATGCTCCAACCCACTTTGGAAAAATCTAGATTTCTTCATTTCTCTTCCCTTTAAGAAAAATGAAGACATCAACCCCACCAAAGCTACCCATCATGGAATGAACCCAGAACACTACCAGCTTGCTCTACAGGAGCTCCAGCAACTTCAGTCAGAAGGTTTAATTGAGCCCACAACCTCAGTGGGCCTGTGAAGCATTTTATGTTAACAAAAGAACAGAGCAGATAAGTGGAAAACTCCGTCTGGTTATCAATTACCAGCATCTTAATCATTTTCTCCAGGACAACAAATTCCCTCTTCCTCGACGAAGTGTTCTTTTTGCAAACTTGCCTAAAGCTCAAATTTTCTCAAAGTTTGACTTGAAAGCAGGTTTCTGGTAACTGGGCATCCATCCAGATGATCGTCCCAAAACTGGCTTTTGCATTACGGATCACCACTTTCAGTGGTCAGTCATGCCTTTTGGATTGAAAACAGCTCCATCCTTATTTCAAAAGGCCATGATTCGGGTATTTGCTCCTCTTCTGTCCTCAGCCCTTATATATATTGATGATATTCTACTTTTCTCCCCAGATATCGAGTCTCATGTTCTCCTACTACAATCTTTTCATTCCCTTGTCCAAACCCATGATATAATGCTCTCAAAGAAAAAGATGCTTCTTGCTCAATCAGAAATTGATTTTTTAGGGATGCATATCTCTAAAGGTTAATATACCCTCCAGCCTCATATAGCCTCCCAACTTGACTATTTTCCAGATGAAAACCTCATAGTCAAACAAGTTCAACAGTTTCTTGGAATTGTTAACTATATGGCTGATTTCATTCCCAACCTTGCCCAATACCGTACTCCTCTCTCAGCTCTACTAAAGAAAACTCCTCCTCCTTGGTCAGCCCATTGTACCAAAGCTGTCACTAATCTTAAAACCATATCCAAAACCCTTCCTCGATTAACCATACCCTCAGATGGGAAAAGAATCCTTCAGACAGATGCCTCTGATCTTTATTGGGGAGCAGTTCTTTTGGAAGAAAATTCAGAACAAAAGCGCAGAATTTGTGGATACAAGAGTGGTGCATTCTCCCCAGCAGAACTCCATTACCACTCTACTTACAAAGAAATTCTGGCAATCAAAAGGAGCATTGAAAAGTTTGAATTTCATCTAATCGGTCATCATTTCTTAATTGAGACTGATATGATGAGTTTCCCCAGCATGCTCAAGTTCAAACAAAAACACTTTCCAAAGGCACAGTTACTCAGATGGGCAAATTGGTTTTCCAATTGGAGTTTTGATGATGTCCACATAAAAGGAAAAACAAATATCCTCCCTAATTTTCTGTCAAGGCTCAAAAAAGAAATCCACCAATTTTCCAAAACAAAACCATATTCTTTTGTCCTTGGTTGCTTTCCCATGATTTCCTGTTTCCACCCAGCCAATCTTCCTATCCACCTTCAGTGTCATCTTGTTGAGTTAACCCTGCTTTCTAGGTGTGTCCAAATGTGTCAAAACCTTCAACATCTCTGTATTTTCAAATATGGTCTTGATGAAGGTCCCATAAAAGGTCTACCCTTCCATCCTGTCTATCCTTTTCTCACCCAGTTTGAAGTGTCATACCATAATGTCTTTTATTTCAAAAAAGAAGCTTTTCTTCTCTTATGGTATTTAGTTGATGTGTATACTATAAGTGTCAGTTTCAATAAATCAGCAGTCTTGGTGTATCTTGCCCTTGCAGCATTCAATCTAGTCCAACCCCCGGAAGATTTCTTTTTGAAATTTCTCTTACTTTTTGGCAACATACCATACTGGCAACAGCAGATCAGGCAAATCCCCATTGGTCCAAGCGAAGACCTCCAATTTGCTTTTTGGTCAACTTGCAACAACCGATGTCTTCCTAATCTAGATGGTTCTCTCACTTGGCGAAAGGAGTATCACACTATGTTCCTTTCAGCATATCAAGAGTCCCCGAGCATTGAGATCCACAGTGGAAATTATCTGGTCATGACTCAAACACTGTGTTCACTCAATGGATTGACACCGGCAGACGTTCCCTCATCTCTCCTCCATTATGAGTCTACAAACTAGAAATTCAATGATACTTATCCGGAAGAATGGCGCCAAAATATGCGCTATCTTTTGGAACAGTATTACTTGACTGAAGACTATTCTGGAAGTAGTGGTCCGGATAAATCTGAATAACTTTTCAGGCCAGCTGTCTCTTTTGTGATATAAAATAAAGTGTAATAGTATTGTCCTCTTTTCCAGAGGGGGTGAAATTAGTAGTATTCCGGGTACTATTATTCATGTTTACTGTTGATGATGTAAGCATGTGCAAATAAGTCATCTGTACAAAGAAGACTATGGGTATGTGTCGTACTTAATGCTAGCAAGAAAAGAAGAAAAAGGAAAAGCAGTAATAAATGTATAGGAGACTTTGGTTTGTAACAAATATAATTGGTGGTAAACCAATTATATGTTTGTATAGGTAATCAGTGATGTAATCTTTCCCTCCTTGCGTCTATAAAAGGAGGGTTCTACTTCTATAATCACCAAGTTAGAAAACCAGCCAGTATTTGCAATAATAGTCCAGCTCTTGTTTTTATAATTCCCTTTCTGTGTTCTCTTGTGATCCTAACCTACTTAGTGTTTGTACCCACTTCGTGTCTGTATTTTATTGAATTTCCAGTTTGCAGACTTATAATGGAGGAGAGATGAGGGAACGTCTGCTGGTGTCAATCCATTGAATGTATTTGATGACTATATTAGAGAGAGTAGTTTGTGTTGATTATACATATAGTACCGAGAGAGAATTTTTACATCATTACAAATGAGGTTGTCATGCAAAGTGTCAGAAATATAAAAAAAATTATCAAGCTCAATTGTAAGTAAAATAATATTTCATGGCAAACATCTATTTGACTACTTTTTACTTAGCATTTTAGTGTTTTTTTTCTATAATTATTCTTAAGTATTACAAAGAGATTGTATATGTTGGTAATAGATCCACGTGTCCGTAAATCCTGGCTCCCCCCATATAGACATTGATTAGTTAACATGTCCAAATTATATGGAAGACATACCTCAAAAAAATCTTGCTCTCTGCTTAAGAACTTCACATTCATCAATGCTCTCTATGATGTGAGAAATCAGCATGCCATCATGATTTCCTTTTTTGTTAAGATTACAACTTGCTTCAAAGTTGTTTCAAGTATATATATTCCTCGATGAAATGGAGAAAAACCAAAAACAACAAATTATGCCCATATATGTAACATATATTCAGGCACATCGCATATTCCGAAGTAGATCAGACTACTTCCGAATTGGTGATAAAATACTCTTTACATTATTGAGCAAGCATTTGGATTTTCTTCGCTAAACGTCTGAGGAGCATAAACGTAGTGAACGAAGTACGGAACGTTTCCCTCTGGAGTTTTTCCTTCCACTTTCCTCTCTTCCTCAAACTCAACAACCCTTCTGGTTTCAGCCTTTTTAACTGGTACTACATACAACTTGTCTTTCTTTTCGACTTGGTGTTCTTTCTTCTTCTTCTTGTCCTCGTCCTCTTCCTTCTCCAGCTTTTTCTTCTCCTCTTTCTTCTCCTCCTTTTTCTCTTGCTTCGGAGGTATAATCTCCGCGTGTTTGTGCACCCTCTCTTTCATGAATGTCAAGAGTTTTTCGGGCTCAACACTTCCTTCGATTGTTATGGTCTGAGCTTTTGCGTCAATTTTAACATCGTGAATACCTAAATTTCACAATGTTTACAATTGATTGTCAAATGTCCTTAAACAAATATGGTTTATGAACTTATTTTTTTGTCACAAGAACAACAAAAATGTTTTATGCAATTTCCTGGAAGTGAGACATTTGCGAAAATGACAAACCTCACAACTGCTAGAGAATACTATTCGACGAACGAGTTTTCTGTTCCTTTTAGCAAAAACACAAGAGAAGCAAAAAAACAAAAAACGACAGTATGTTTGATGCTATTGAGGGTGATACCTTTCTGCTTTAGCAACTTCCTGCGCAGGCCATCCTCACATTTGCTGCAGTGCAAATAAGCTTTGATTGTTGTAGTGCGCACCTTCTTCTTGGATCAGAAGAGAACAATATCTATTAGTGTCCCACAAAAGTGTAATAATTGAATAGATGTCATAGGAGTACTCTTAGCG
Organism: Rhododendron simsii; assembly: GCA_014282245.1. Lineage (NCBI taxonomy): Eukaryota > Viridiplantae > Streptophyta > Magnoliopsida > Ericales > Ericaceae > Rhododendron > Rhododendron simsii. Next base: position 106,423 of record WJXA01000291.1, read on the forward strand.
ATGGTGACATGATTTGCTTCTGATGAAAATGGGGAGCACTCACTCCATGGGAAATGAAATCAAAAATCAGTAACCTGTTCACGTTGTCGCCTAATCTGCTCGGTAAAGGAAACATTTGACATAAGGTTAGTTTCACACGAAAAACTCAACAGCAACGAACTGTTATCGCCCTTTCCCCCAAGAAGCGGGAGAAAAAGGACTCTGGCAAAAGTTGGCGCGTGAAGTGGATGTCTTGTAGCGGGCATAGGAGAAATTGTGGGCGTGCATGCCAGGAGCAAGACTGCTCCAAGTGTTGATGGAGATGTTGAGCCTAATCTGAACCTCCTTCAGGCGTTGTGTGTAGCCTAAGAAGAAACGACTCACAGGTTCTTTTTCTTGCCTCAAGGAAGAGGACTTCTAATCTAATAGGAAACCAACTAACAAAGTGCGAGAAAGGATAGGAATGATACTACGTGGCATAGTTCTTCTACCTAGATAGGATAGGCACTGTGAGCTTTTGGTGCGAGGAACCTTTGCACAATCTACTTAGCTTCATGTTTATAGGCGCACCAAAACCTCCTTGAGTGGGCTCATCAGGAAAAACTGGACCCCATGATGCACATCTCTTGCCCACTTTCTCCCGAAGCTCTCCCAAGCTGCCATGTGTTCCTTTGACAAAAAGTCCACCTTTTTTATTTGATAGAAGCAAATTCTAGGCCACGAAGTGTCCCACTCTCTTGTAATTTCGTCCAACTGCTCCAACATGTTTTAGAAAGTGGGCCACTATAGAACCCGGCCCATTATCACAACTACTTTATTGTTTTAGTCCCCATGAACTTAAAGTGACATGGCAGGAGGTATATGTGCTAATGTGGCGGGGTGTCCACCGATATCTCCTTTCTGTTTGGGATGGATCTCCTTGATAGGATCGGTCCATTCTTGGTACAAACACAGTCCCCTTCAAGCTCTCTTTTTGAGAAAAATATGAGAGTTTGGATACGAAGGAGAACAAGTGATAGTGAGATCAAACCCAAAAGAGCTTTTTGTTTTCAAACCATGTAACAACAACGTCCAAGAAGCGTAACAGGAAGTACAAGTGTTTAGGCCGAATGATTCTTCATCGCCGATCCAAACAAGGAGGATCGGCAAGGAAAACGGCCAACCATTGTCCATTTACAACTCGTTGAGGTATTTACTGGAATACCATGGGAGTAAGCGCCCATTTACCAATTAGGCCTCCAAGGAGGGTCTCTTAATCACCTCAAATGTTACCCTCACTTGAAATCTTCCTCTTTCTTTTTACCTCACAAGTAATGGGACAACTTGAACATTCTCGACCAATGCAGAAATATACCTCCTAAGAAAGTAGGCCGAGAAGACTCTAGCGCTCTTCTCGCAAGTAGGAGGTTTCACTTCAACGAGAGAACCTTGGGTTTAGCTTCTCCATCCACCAAAAGATCGACCATAGGCATATGGTACTCATCCTCAGGAGAAGCTATATATTGAGATCGCGGTATCTGGTTAATTCCCTGACTAGCTTGTTGATGTCTAGGATGATGTAGGAAAATCATTCGACACATCTCTTCGTTTTGATAATCCATCCTTCAGGAGGCGCTCATTATCCTCCTTCTTGACCAGAGTCACATTTATTGACATCCTTCTAGGAGGTTGCTTATACGATCTGGAGGCTGGGCTTCCCAACTATTACTTCGCCAGCGCATGCCGAAGTTTCTTCTTCATGTAAGCTCGACAATCTCTTCTCGGCTAGATATGCTGTAAATCTGGCCATTATGGCTTGGACGGCCATGACCTTCTCCCATGGATTTTCATCATTTTAATTTTTTTTGAACTTCAATGAAATTAAATCTTAAAAATTAGGAATGGGTGTTTGAAGGCTTGAGAGCACACAACACATTTGCTTAGTATATTGATTGGCTACTCAGATGTTAATTTATAATTCTTAATTGTAAGTAAACTATCTTTCTTTTTGGGTAATGCAAAGCGTCCCGAGCCAGCTTGCGCCACACTTTCGAATGAATTCCTACTACTCTTGCCTCCCACAACTGTTTACCCGTGGGGTGAGGTGACCCTAAGAGTTGTTGGTTAAAAGAATTGAATTGGAGACCTTAGGAGGCAGCAAAACCCCAAGTCTCAAGCCAAGAACATACTTGACCAACCCCTTTAATATCATATATACTCCTATCAAATTTGTTTTTTAATATCCTACAAATTCAACAAAAAGTTGATGATACCTTGTGTCTAAGAATTTATATATAGCTAATGAAAATTCCTTTTGCATAAAAATTTGGATGCCATTCTGCATAAACGACTCTATATAGAAAGTTTATGAGGCGCTTACGTACTTCTTTGGTGATCTTTACTTTATTATCAACAGTCTCGACCTTCTTCTTGCTCAACTTCTCAAGCCGTTTATGCATTTCCTTCTCATCAAAGCTACCTTTCACTGTAACTTCCCCTTTCTCAAACTGGGCATCCACACTCTGGACCCCTGCATGCACCATAATTAGGATAGCTTACTATTTCACATATTTATCTATCTATAAGTAATAATCCATCTATCCCCTTTTAAGTGTCCAACTTCATAATTTCAATTTATTAAGAAGGCATCATCATTAATTAAACCTCGCACATCAACTTTAATTAACCTTCACTTTTCCTACTTACCTTCTATAGAAATATCATCATTATACTTTTACTCACTAATTTTTCAAAATAGAATCTACTTTTAGGGGCAAAAGGAAAAATGCACCTATTTTTACCCACTAACTTTACAAAATAGACAATTATTAAGGGACAATCCAAAATGAAATACTCCCTCCGTCCCAAATTCTTTGTCCAGTCCGCAAAACAGAGTTTTAAAAATAATCCAATTTTTGAAAGAAAAAATCAAAAGTTTTTCAACTTACTAGATATCAATGAGTATTTTAAATTTGTGAAAAAAGTTTGAATTTTTTCTTGAAAAAATTGCATTATTTTTAACACTCCGTTTTGGGGACCGGACAAAGAATTTGGCATGGAGGCAGTATTAGACTCTAAAAAAGGCACGAAGGGGGTAGTATGTCATATTTAATTCTGTTGCATTCATATAACGTTCTACAATAAAATTATAGAGAGCAGAATTTTGCAACATATTACCACCCAATAAATTAAGGAGGCGGTTTCCCAAGGTATGGTATAAAGTATAAGGCCCTATTATGCTATGGAAAATAAGTACTATCTATTTTTTGAATCAGCGGCGGCTCCAGAAATTTTTATCTGGGTGTCTAAGAATTACCTTAGCTCTACCAACCAGTCATATAAACATAAAACTTCATATATTAGTGCGAATAATACGACCAAAAATACAAAAACACATTAGATGTTACAATTTTTCTCGGCGAAGTTTTTTATTTTGAGCCTAGCAACATAAAACCGTCACATAAATACAATAATAGTTTTTTTTTCTGTAGGAAATTATGAGGTGAATAGATTCGCATAGATCTTTTTTGGCATATCTCTCTCTCTCTATAGAGAGAGAGAGAGAGAGAGAGAGAGAGAGAGAGAGAGTTCCCTTTTTATGAGGGATCCCCTACTTAGCTTAAGTGCGGACCTCATAGATTCCGATCAAATTTCGATGATCCGAGCCGCTTAATGTGATCAGAACGTGATTTTAAGGGCTTGTGCTAGAAATCGTCAAAAAAATGGTCGGGAAGGGCTTCATCCGAACAGTTTTTTATTGAACGGTTAAAAAAACTGCTCAAATCAAACCCTTCCCGGTCAGTTTTTTGCCGATTTCTCGCGAGAACCCTTAAAATCACGTTTTGATCATATTGAGCAGCTCGGATCATCGAAATTCAATCGGGAAATGGGAGAATTGGGGAGGTCTGCACTTAAGTAGCCTATTTAAGGTGCTCGTAGGAAACTCACTCTGTGTGTGTGTGTGTGTGTGTGTGTGTTATTAAGACTGGGTACGTTGATTTGAGCTAGTATATTATGCATTCAATTGTAAATTACTTACATTGATATGTGTTCATTGAAATAAGAGAATGATCTCTCTCATAAGCTGAAAAATAAGTACATAAGAAATAAGAACCTTAACGGAATGGGGGTAATTAGTAAAATGTTTTGAATTCGAGCAGAATTTTTTTTCAACTTTTTCAAAAAAAGGGTAGTTATACTTTATATTAATTAAATCAATTTACAAAAAACTGAGAAATTCTACTGTAAATACTTCTATCTAGGTATGCAACCCTTGGATCACCTCAAGTTCAAAACGTTATATATAAAAATTTCGTAGAATTGGTCTTGAAATAATAGTTAGAATTATAGAGCTCATAATTAATTAGCATTTTCATACAATTTCATAATATTTTTGTAAAGACCCGATATTTTTTTTAATAAATAATAATACTTATCAAAACATAAATATTATTTTTGCTCGAAAAATTATTTTTGTCTTCACACTAAATTTTAGTATTCCGTAATCGATCATGTGCTCGCATACCCGGCGAGTGTTTTATCTAGAATGTGTATGTGTTGCACCGGAGCATTTTCTTCCAACCAAACCCTTCTCCATCCTTCATTTTTTTCCGGCTGAGGGAGGAACAAAATTCCCTAATTCCCTCCCCATTAGACAACACATTATTACCCATGGGTGAATACTCCCCATGCAAAAATTCAACCCATTTATAATACCCCCTCCTCCCATTTTCATTCTGTTTTCCAGCAAAACTTCAGAGAGAGAGAGAGAGAGAGAGAGAGAGAGAGAGAGAGAGAGAGAGCCACCGGCCCTCTCCACTTCCAACCGCCATCATCTCCTCCATCCACCGGCCACCACCAACGAACTCCGCCACCACTGCACCTCTCACTCCCAACCGGAACCACCTTCACCGAGCTCACCATTGAACCCTCCCCACTGGACAACAACATCACCACCATAGCTCCACACCACCGGCCGGATCACCCACCGACCGAGCTCCATTGCCGTTCCGAACCGCCGCCAAAATCACTCTGTAAATCGTTTCACCGGACGAGAGATAATTCAAAAGTCACCTCCCTAAGTATATATTGCGTTCTATATTGACTTTAGCATTTCGGTGGGATAGTATTCGAACCCGATGTCACCGATCGAGTTCGGCCCAAAATCCCCTGTTTTCTTTTCCGAAATGTGCAGCCACTGGGTTGGAAGTTATTTGAAATAATCATGATTTAGCCCCTCGTGTGTGGTTAACATGTACATTCAACTCTAGTGTATAATGTGTAACATTTTAAAGCCCACGGTTGATAAGTCCCAGTCGAGCCCGGCCGAAACTCACTGATTTTCCGACGTAAACAGCCACTGGGAATTGGAAATTGATTGTGGAATAATTATAGTTTAGTCCCTTGTATTTAGTGTGTTTGTAAATTCACCCTAGCGTACTAAGAAAATGATATTTTAAGCTCAAAGTTAATTAGTTTCCGCGTTGAAATAAATTTTATCGCATGATTAGCGGTATTGCATAATTATTTTTATGGCATTATTAGTTGTATCGCATAATTATATTTATGGCATGATTAGTTCTATTGCAAAATAAATTTTATCGCTTCATTTAACATTGTTAGCATGTTAGCATGTATCATGAAAAAGTTGAGCTATAGATTGGACAAATAGGTTCCTGGGTTGGTTACGAGTTGCGAGGAATTCACCATAGATACGATGATCAGAGAATAATGAGAAAAGAAAAGTGTGAGATGATGATGAAACGTTTGTGACGCCCCATAATCAGGTTGAGTTCAAGCTCTGGAGAGGAGTCCTAATAGACATCTGGATGGGTGGTCACAGTGATTGATTACTGAAATTTTGTAACCCCGAGTATGGCATGGCTATGATTAACTTTTGAGAAACGGAATTGAAGTGCAAGGGGTGGTATAAAGTATGGGGTGGTGTAGAGCAAGGGGTGGAATTTACCGTGTTCGCTCTCCTTGTCTTAGAGCAAGGGGTGGAAGTTACCGTGATGAATTCTACTAAGTAAATAACTTAGGGTCTTTCATTTAGGCACAAGGAGGGAGTTGAATTATGCCATGATCGACCGTAACTTGGTGGTTAAGGGTAGGACGGGTCTCAAGGTGGAGATCCTAGATTTACGCAAATTAAAGATTAGTAACAGAAATTAAGCGTCGTTATTTGCATTAATTGCATTCTTTATCTTGTTACGTGTAAGTTATGGGTTTTGGGTGGGTTTTGACTACTAAGCATCATCACTTACGGTACTATGTTGCCCTGGTAACTCGAATGCTAGGTATTGAAGATGGAACAGAAGAGCCATACAACTAGACTGAGTTTAATCCTATAGTGGACGATGGTGAAGAATTTTGGCTGTCGTACGCTTGGTCGCTCTGACTAATTTAAATTGACATTATTTTGGGAGCTTCAAAGTTTATTGAGAATTGTAACATTTTGACAAATTCGAAAACTTGAATTTTTATGGTTGTATTATGATGACATTTGCTTCTGGAATATTGATGACATAGTAAATCTATGAATTTCTTTTGGAAAATTGTCTTTTAAATATTTTATTAATGTTTCCAAATTTTTGAGGCGTTACAATTTTCATCATATGAGCTCTAGTCTCGATGTTCTGAAATCTTCAAGCAAATTTTTTTAATACCATACCAATGTTATAATTTTAAAGAAAATTTATGAATTCAAAGTGATCCACATTTCATGCAAATTAGAGGGGATATCATTCTCCCAAAATCGCTTAACCTGTAAATAAGGATATAAACAATACTCCATTTGTCTTTTTTTTAGAGTTCAGTATTTCATTTTGGATTGTCCCTTAATAAGTGTTCATTTTGTAAAAGTTAGTACATTTTCTATTTTGCCCCTAAAAGTATATTCCATTTTGAAAAGTTAGTGAGTAAAAGTGTAATAATGATGTCTCCATAGAGGATAAGTAGAAAAAGTGGAGGTAAAAGTTGATATGAAATGTATAATGATGATGATTTCTCTTTAATAAGTTGGAGCGAAACTGAATACTTAAAAAGAGACGGAGGAAGTATATCTTTTTTCGGGAGCAGTTCCTGTCCAGTTTTATTAGGGTCCAGTCCAGTCCAGTTTTGGGCCGTTGTGGGCCCATCCCGGGCCCACAACAATGATCGGAATCATTCATTTTGTAGAGCTCGTCGAATATGTTATCCATGCCAAAAATAAGATTGATCGAACATCAATAGGTACATGGATGAAACAGATTTGTATAAGGAAAAAGCAATGACAAAAATTAAGTTGAAATTAATAATTGCCCATTTTTTCTTGTACAAATATATTTTGTTCATATACCTATTGATGTTCGATCAAGCTAATTTTTGGCATGGATGACATATTTGACGAGCTCTGCAAAATGAACGATTCCGATCATTGTTGTGGGCCCGGAATAGGCCCACAACGGTCCAAAACTGGACCGGACTGGACCCTAATAAAACTGGACAGGAACTGCTCCCTCTTTTTTCTTTTTCCGTTTATTTCTACAATTCTGGAAAAATTGTTTCGTTGAAAAAAGTATTTCCAGCGTGTAGTTGTAAACCACCTCATTGAATAAGGTTTGATTTAGTTACCTTTTCTTAATTTTTAACAGAAAACTAGTTCATGAGATGAACCGACCCAAACCAAACCAAACCAAAAATTTTGTGAAAGGAAAAAACAGAAATCGAACGATAAGATAAACTATAATACTACTCTCCCTCCGCTCCTAAATAAGTGTTCGGCGCGCAAACTTAGGCTTTTAAAAAGATGCATTTGTTTCATTAAATGAATTTTTTTTTCACAAATCAATAAATAGCAATGAGTTCTATTAGATTGTGACAAAAAGATAGATTTTTTACTGAAAAACATGTATTTTTTATAAGGCCTAAATTTGCGTGCTGAACACTTATTTAGAGACGAAAGGAATACTTCTTTTAAGAACAGAAAATTAAACGTTCAAAGAGAACCCCAAAAAAAAAAAAGGTACAGATAGAAGTCATACTATTGGAACTAGCAAGAAATCAAATCAATGAGAAAAGGTACCTGCGATTCTAAGGAGAGGCTTTTTAATGTCTTCTGCACATTTGGAGCAATGCAGATTAACCTTGTAAACTGCAGTAATCACCTTCTTCCCCTCTTCTTTAGCCATCTCAGCCACCACTGCTCTCTCTCTCTCTCTCTCTCTCTCTCTCTCTCTCTCTCTCTCTCTCTCTCTCTCTCTCTCTCTCTCTCTGCATGTATATATATGTATATATAAATTATAAAGAAGGTGTGATGTGGGTGCCTAGCTACCTTGCTTGGTAGTAATGGTTGAATTTTACACTTTGTTAGAACCACAAGAAAGAGCAACCTTCTTCTCTTCTTCTGTGGCATGTTTAATTTCTTATTATTTCAAATGTTCGAGAGAGGCAACTGGTTGGTGGGATTTGGCTGAGGGTGGTTCGCTAGCTATTGGAAAATCCGTGGTTAGATAGGATTTTCCTTTTCCCGCAATCTTGTTAACTGCTGAACCTTTTATATACATATCTTTGTTTCCTTAAACACATATAGCATCTTCATTCGCTTAAGCCATGTTTTTATTTTTTCGGATCATAGATTGTCCAAGAATTTATGGACGGAATTAGGCATAAATCTGCTAATGCCACACAAAAATAAACTAGTACTCCATATAAGATTAAATTCCTTTTGCCGGCGGCGGAAATTATGGGTTGTCCACCACCATTATTTTGGACCACAATGTTCGTTAATTGCCAACCTCAATCGTTCATTTTGTAGGATCAGCCCTATTTTTTGTGTTGTTTGTGAGGTTATCGATTAGGTGTATCAAAATTTTAAATTTTGGTTTATAAAATGGATAGTCGTGGATAGTATAACTTGACAGGATCGGATTGTCCATTTTATAAACCTAAAATTTAACTTTTGAATAATCTATCGATATCCAATCAAACTGATTTTTTGCGTGAAGATACTATGGGCCCTACAAGATGAAAGATTCGATTATAACAATAAACGTAGCGTCCATAGTGGGCGGCAGTGTAACATCCACCGTTTCCACCGCCGGCGAAAAAAATGTAATCTCAACTAGCATCATGCAGACATGCACCACCTTTTCTTTTTTCATAAATAGATAGATCTATATATACAATATATGCAGCTGCAAATTAACAGGGATATGCAGTTGGGTCAATTGGCGAGTTGCATTTCAGTCCTGTAAATTAATCGGTCAAAGTGGGCATCCATGGATTATAATTATCTACTAACTCACTGGATTTTAAATAGGTTAATGATCTATTTATTAAAGACTAAACCGGCAAAACTTTATCCAAATTCACCCATTTTCCATAGATCCATCCAGAGCTACCCCCTTCTGTTATCAAATAATAGAAAAAAGACAAATTCACAACAAAATACGAACAACCAGTGCAACTTTATCTATAGGGTAAATTTCAATGTCATGAAAAGACAAGTTTTAGTAGTATCAAACTAGAGAAATAAAAAATATAAATCCTATTGTTAACCCCAACCTCCTCAGTTCCGCCCCCGCTGCCGGATACACGCCCACAGATCAGCCCCCTCTCCCCCTATTGCTCTACTCCCCCAACTCCGATCGCCCCTCCCCGTCAAGCAATCGGGGTTTCCCTCTTCCTTCTTCTGATTTCCACCGGTCAGCTCCCCACCTCTAGAATCTCCTTTCCCCAGTCTGATCGGTTATCCTGTTGTTCCGATCGCCCCATCCCCCCGCTTTCTGGTTTCGCCCTCCCCGGCCGAACAGAATCTTTTTTTGTTTGTTTTTCCACTTTCCGCTCCCTCTCTGCTCGGTACTGGCTTCCCCTCTTCGTTTTCCCCTTCCCCTTCTGGTCTGTTCGAATATTTCCGGGCCGGCTTGTGTGTGTCTTTATGGTGTTTTTGGGGTTTTCCGCTTTAATTTTTGGTGCAGGTTCGGGTGGTATCAATTTTGTGTTTCTTGCTGCGGATTGTGTTGGCTTCTTTCTGTGGTTCGTCGGCTGTGCACACAAACACATATACACACTCACACTGGGTTAGGATGATTGATCTGTCTCAGCCCACTTTAAAATGGGCGCGATCTGAACAGCAGTTATTCACTGGTTATGTTTTGAGGTGTGTTAGGTTACTAAATTGTGTGGTCAACGTCTACTATCACACACTCGCATTGGGTTAGAATGATTGATCTATCTAGGCTGCTATTAAAATGAGCGCCATTCGAACAACGGTTATTCATTGGTTTTGTTTTGAGTTGTGTTAGGTTTTTTGAGATGGATGCAAATTAATCGTTGTGCGGTTGCTTGAGTTTTGACTGTTGGGTATGGTTGCCCTAGTGCTGGTTTACATTGGCTGCGAGTCTTCTCGTAGATGCATGTACGTAGATTAGTTCTCGTTTTATGTATATGTTGTTTCGGTGTTGTGCTTTGGGGTTGGGAGTTGAGTTGGTGGGAGTTTTCATTGTAATTTTTTGCTTTCGTAGTTTCTCTGTCAATAACCATGATTGCGATGTGGTTATGCATTTTCATTATCGATTCTATGTTGTAGTTGGCTTCTCTACCATCTAGTTGCATAATATTTATTCCATGCACTCGTCGCTCTCTATCGGAAAGTGTAAAAAAAGTCAATCTCAAATTGGTATCAGCCGTACTAGGTTGGCATCGATTGGTCTATGTGGGACGCATTATCAATTGTGTAACTACTATGATAGTTGGATGTCGGCAGATAGCATGCAAGATTTTGACACCTGACCATCTGTTCAATTTATCGTTGGACTTGTCTCCATCTGTTCAATTTATGTAACAGTTGTATTAGTTAAACACGGTAGCTTATACTTCTCATTCAATCACGCATTAATGAATTTCTTACTGTTTCTCCCAAAAAAATCCTATTGTAACTTGGGGTCTCTGCTGGGAGTCAATTATTTTTTAGATTCTAAATAACGAGTCCAGAGCATAAGTTTTTGGATTATAATGAGAATCTGTCAAATATTTGGATGATACTAGAATACGTAGTATTGCGAGACGGGAAATAAGTACTTATTTTTTGAATTAAAGATGATGTATATATTGTGAGAAAATTACATGTCTTATAAAGCGGGAAATAAATAATTAAAAAATAATAACCATAGCGGAACGGGGCCTAAATTTGTGGATTATAATGAGAATCCGTTAAATTTTTGGATGATACTACTAGAACAAGTATTGTAGGGGTTTTGTGAGTAAAAACATAAATTTGGCTTTGATTTGTCGAATAGTGTTTTTAATAGTCCATATTTGTTTTCAATTTATTACTGTTAATAAAAATCTTTTATCGGTAATAGATTCAACAAATCTGAACCATTTTTTTTTTTTTTGATAGGCAAAGAAGTTATATTAGAAACTTGATAATGGGTACATCGAGAAAGATAGGGTAAGCATCATTGAAAGGAAAAACCAATCCAATCATATGCTAGCCAACAATCCAAAAAGAGAACAACAAAAGACCAACCGAGAGTTGGGAAAAAAAAAAAAAAGAATTACAAAAGAACTTAGATTTTATGCTTTCTAATACCATCCAAATGGCTTCTGAAGTCTTCAACAGAGTAGAATGTAAGATTGCATCTCCCTTTAACCCAAACAGCCACTTTTAGTTTGATAAGGTCAGCCACTTCCTCAACAGTAGGAATTGAATTGTTGAAGACAAGGTCATTTCTTGCTTTCCAAATAGACCAAAGACCGGCATAAAGTGTGGTATTCCAACAAATTTCCTCCAAATTATGAAAAGAATTGGAGAACCAAAAATCGATCAGACCAGTGATAGATGAAAGACAAATCCAAAAAATATTCCACTAAGTAAAGATATCGCACCTGATATTCCAAGCGAAGTTGCAAAGGAGAAGCAAGTGAGAAGGTGGTCTCTGAAGAGACAGAGCATATAGGGCAATTGCCAAGATTTGGAGGTATGACATTTCTCCTAACTAATACGGATCTGATAACAATTTTTTCTTGAGCAGCCAAACAAAAGCATCAATTCTTGCTAAACCGATATTTCTCCAAATGGAGTTGAGGCTTATAACAAATTTGAACCATCTCTGCAATTGATTGCAGAGAAGCAGGGTTCAAAAACATAATGAGAACCCAAATGCCTCCTCCACATGTGATTTTTGGACTCCACACCAGGCCGTAGAAGTTGTCTGTCTTTTTTTATTTTCTGTTTTTTTGATCCGCGAAGTTGTCTGTCTATTGTGATGGTTTTGTCACTACGTGATCGGGATGGTGGGCCTGGCCCATTTTAGTCTTTTTTATTAAACAAGAAGAGCATGCATGTACAACACGTCAACAACTACTAGCTAATTAAATTAGCAAAGGGCAAAATTCATATTTTTCTTTCGCTGATCATATTTAATATCTATACTCCAACAATGTTATCTATTTCAGCTATTTATTCTTAGCAATTTATCCTTCTTTTTGTTTTTTGTTTTACATCTAGGTTATTTTTTTCAGTGTCATATTCAGTATTTTCTCAGAGTGCAATAATTGTAGCTTTCAATGTACATGTACTAGTGCATACCTGTGCCTGAAGGCACGTTTGAATGTAATTAAATCTTAAACTTAAATCAACTATATTGTTCTACCTGTCAATAAAATGAGTCCACATAATTCAATGAGATGGAAACACTATGAAGAAAAACTATGAAATGACAAACCATCGTGAATTGGAAGAATACTTATCATCTTTCCCCAAATGAGTGCCATGATAAGTTAAGAAAATGTAAAGCTAACAAAAGAGAAGCATGAGTTTCTTCTGTTGTGAAAAAGCACAAAGCTCAAGAATGGGTCTCCTATAAAATAAAAAGTCTGTACGCTTTAAGAACATTTTTTCAAAGAGCAAATTGAGCGCATCTTGATCGAGTGTCTTCATCTTTTTCATCACGTTCAAAATAACTTCGTATCCCTATGCTTGTACCTTTTTGGAGCACGAACAACACCAATGTTCAAGCATATACCAGTACAGACACCAATATACTGTCTAGCTCCACTCTATTGGTACCAACAGGACTAAGAAGAGAAATAATAAATTCCAACTGAAAATTTTAAATACCTGGTGTTCTGTAATATAAAAAACTTGTGTGTGTATGTGAGAGAGAGGCTTTTACCAAGTTTGCAAGGAGACGTGATTTTCAGTCGCATTAATCCCCTCTATGTCTGTAGCTTCATCAACCTAGCAATATAAACATTTACTATAATCATCACATTATTCTTGTAAAAAAACATATCCAAAATTATAAAAGATGTATACCTTTTCGCATCATAGTGGTATCAATTGCAAGAAACGCTACAACAAAACTTCTGGATAAACAATGTTTGTCATTGAATCTGACTCGTCCGTAGGTAGAATGACACTTATACATCTAAAAGATGTACATCTTGATAGGGCGACATAAAGTTGTTTATGACTGAAAATTGACGTGCTGTTTACATCCTAAAATATGCCACCCAATGAGAAAATTACACGTGGCACCAAATGACGCGTTGACTAATCAGAACATGTCTCAATTAGACCCGGGGTGCAGAGGATTATGGGGTTTAATGATGATGTTATTTTAGCACTAAACGGTATCGTTTTGATTAGAACCGGCGACGTTTGGTTAGCAAGTAGGGATGATTTTAAAAGTGGTTAGCAAGTAGGGATGATTTTAAAAGTGGTTGAGTTTAGCCGTTGATTAATCCTTAGGATCATCGAACGGAGTCATTGTTTTCTTAATTTATAACGGAAGTTAGACGCGATTGCAAGGAATTATTTGGGAAGCCAGTCGTGTGGCACTAATCCACGTTGCATAAAAACAGGAGTACCACGATCCAGGAAGCAGCCACGAACACCATTATCAAGCATGAAGAGAGAGGAAAATTCTGGGAGTATCAAAGTAACCGTTCGAAGGCCCCTTTTAACCGTTTTGAGGGAGAAATGGGCAATTCGAGCAAAACGTGAGGATTAACGTGGGAAGTGGAGATCGAAGGTAGACCCATCGTCTATAAATAGAAGAGTGAAGCGGAGAGAGAAGCCCCCGACAAAAATTCTTATCATCTGACAATTCATACAAAATGATTGCTCAAAGATTTATCGTAGATTAGTGCTTAGATTAGTTTAGAATAGGATCTTTTGTAAGTTGAAGGCTTATTTGCATGTAAGACCACTTTTGATTAAATTCAAGTTCTCTTATTTTCCTTTAAGCTTTTTCTTACTACAGAATAGTCGTTTGTAAGTTCACTTTTGATTAGATTCAGTGTACTTATATTTCTGCATTATTCTTGATAAAATCTCAAGAGTGTTTGTATACAAACTTACCTTTGATTAGATTCAGGTTTGTTTGTGTTCAATCATCTTTTTTGATTTGAAGAGCATCAATCTTTTGTTTGGTTGATACCTTAAGGAAAAATCCTCTTAGTTGAGGTAATCGAACGGATAACACAGTTGCCTGATTCAAATTAGTTGTTTCAAATCAATTTGAAAAGAATAATTTCTTTTTTGAAGTTAATTCTTTTCTAGCACGCCCGCACACAATCATTTGCCATTTGATTGAGCTAATTCAGCCCAAACAATTTTTGGCATGCCCGGTGGGACAGAAAGGTGTCAAAATGCCAAGGCTTCGAAAACAAATAGGGACACCCGTTGGCACCTAGTGCCAGAGGAACAGGCTGTGCCAGAACAGGCCGCAGGACCAGGAATGCCTATCATTCCTGTTTTTCCTCAATTGGCTTTGGGAATGGAAGAGCCTTTTTATGAAGAGCCTTCTTATGAAATGCCTCCTAGTGAAGTGCCTCCAAATTTTCAAGAGGGACAAGCCAGTGGCAAAAACCACGATAAGGAGGAAATAAATGATGATAGCTTTTAGAGAGATGGCTCAAACCCAAAGAGCCATGATCAAAAGCATAAGAAATAGGTTTCCTAACCCAGAGCCAGCAAGAAATAGTCTAAGAAATATTGGGCTAGATAATCATGCTAACTCAAGCACTCACCAAAGTCCCTTTGAAGGAAGGCTTGGAGAGGATGTAGGTCAAGGAAAGATGAGGTCTAGGACAGGTAAAGAAAAGATGTACCCAAAAGAAACACCACAATCTTGGTATGAGCCAGTGAAGCCTACAAAGCCTGTTTTGGAAGTTCCAAAGCAATCTCATGGTATTACTATTGGGGTTCCAAGAAATGCTAGAGATAGGCAGAGTGTCAACCCTCTCTTCGAACCCACACTTGGGGATGGGAGGATGACATAGAACTGGAACGAGGTTATAGACCCGAGAAAAGAAGTGATGACCCACAACATTCTCGACAAAAATTTTCAACTACCAAAAATCTCTTCACAGCAGCTTATGGAAGTCATAGGCCTGCTCAAGTTAATGTTGCAGTTGACAAAATGCAGCAACCACCGTATGGGAGTTTTCCCAGAGAAAACCAAGGGGGTTTTAACACGATAAAGGGAGTTTACGAAGATAATTTTGTAGAACCACAACCACCCATTGAAAATCAAGAACAAAATTTCCTCGTAAGCAACCCAATACTAAGAGACCAGGTTATGGGTCTCATACAAGAAGTTTGTGGACCTCGAACTCGGGGAGTACAACCTCAGATCTATAGAAAACCATATCCAGAATGGGTAGACACCACATTTCAGATCCCTAGAGAATTTAAAATCCCAGATATTACTTTGTTCTACGGGGATGGGAGACAGTCTTCTATAGAACATATTGCTAGGTTTTCTGCCCAATATAAGAACTTGGCTCAAAATGGCTTCATGAAGTTGAAGCTATTTCCAAATTCCTTATTTGGGCCAGCTTTTGCATGGTACACCAATTTACCACCAGGATCGATAACTAATTGGTTTCAGATGGAAGAGGCGTTCCATGCACAGTTCTTTAATGCTGAGCCTGAAGTCTCTATGGCAGACTTGGCTAGGCTAAGGTAGAAACCAGATGAAAAAGTAGCAGACTTCATATCTAGGTTCAAGAGGGCAAAAACCAAGTGCAAACTCCATCTGCCAGAGGCAGAATTTGTGAGATTAGCATAGGATGGTTTAGAAAGGGAACTTCGAAAGAGGTTTGACTCTACGGAGTTTAGAGACTTTGCAGATTTAACCTATAAAGTTGCTAGATATGAGTCACTGCTAGAGGAGGATATGGACAGACATAATTCCTCTTACCCAACATATTATAGAGACCCCAATTATGAGATAGATGTTGCAGAAATTATAGAACACGATCTTTGTGTTTGTGAGCCCTTGATTCAAAAGAATGTTTCCCTAGGGCAAAAGTTCAAGCAGAAAGAAATCAATAAAGTATACTCTTTCGATATATCTAAAGCTGATGAGATCTTTGACTTTTTGTTAAGAAAGAAAATCATTAAGCTGTCTTCGAATGTGAAATTGCCCACAGTAGAAGAAAGGAATGGAAAGACCTATTGCAAATGGCATGACTCTTGGTCTCATTCGACTAAATCTTGTAATGTTTTTCGTGACAGGATTCAGGAGCAAATCAAGAAAGGAAGAATCAAATTCCCCGAAAAGGCTATGGGGATAGATGCAATGGCTTTCCCAAAAGTTGAAGAAGTTAACACCAACGTGCCCACTTCGCTGGTTTGAACTGTCAAGAAGTATTAGCAAGATAAGGAGGCACCAGTGAACATGAATACCATTCAATATGGAAGAGGTAAGCCATACGCTGGCCACCCTCGAGGCATGGGGATAAGGCAAAATCACTATAGGCAAGCCAATACTGGTTTTCCTCCACAGAGGTTCTCAGGGAATAATCATTTACCCATGTTAGAAGCCTCATTTTTAGAGTGCTTATGTGTGGAATGCAGAGCCAACTATTTGGTTTTTAAGGACTTAGACAGAAAGGGCGTGAGCTTTTTCCCTAAAGAGATGGGAATAAAAAGACTGGCTCCAGCACAAGCAAAGCCAAGTGACAGCAAGCCTGGTTAGCATCGAAAAGAGATGTGCCTACCAGCCTTGTCCCACCCATCCACAGAAGAGAGCTGCCACCTTCGAAGAAAGCCCACATTGGTCAGACATCAGAGGCACAAGAAAAAGCCAAACAAGAGGAATTCACTTTGGTGAAGGGAGTTCCTGACTGGTTTCTGAAACAAGTCAAGCCTGATTTGTTCCAAGGGTTCAAAAATTCGAACAGGAGTGAAAATAAAACTTTCAAGCCGCCAAGTTCGAACTCTGGAAACTGGGTATTGATCAGGGATCCCAAGTCCAAAATACCACAGATGGTTCCATTGCTCTCAAGAACACAGAAAAGAAAGCTCCAGAGAAAGTATACGCTTTTCCAGTCAGGAGAATCTTCAACTGGGGAAGAATCAGGAAGGGAAGCAAGGCCTAATCCGAGGTTTGACAGGGCTAAGAGGGACCCAGAAGAGTTTCGAATCCTGCATCGGGAGAGAGAGACTTTGGAAAAAGTAGCTTCTGCCATGCTCGAAGAAGATCTTGACCCACTTTCTCCCAATTCATTGGCTAGTTACCAGTCTGGTTTGCTTGAAGCCATGTTGGTGGAACAAGAAGGGATAGAAGGAAGCTCTTCTCCTATGGAAGTATCAACACAAGAAGTTGTAGCTAAGGAGGCGAGGGAAATCGAAGCAGTTAAACCAGTCAAGGAAGTAGCAACAATTCAATTTGGGGGCCAACCAGAAGTACAAGTTAATATGGTTTACCCATGCTCTATGGATTTCTTCAAAAATGGCCAGATATCCAAAGACCAAGATAATACTTGGTTGAACTTAGACAACCCAGGCAGTTCTGAAGAAACACGTAGTGATGAGGAATTAAATATTATATGTAATGATGGTGATCTGGAAGAAATGGCCTAGATCGAGATGGATGAAAGCCTGGTATGTGAAATTGAGCAGAATCGAGAGTTTGGAGGTAAGCTCAAAAGAAAGTGCTTGCTTCATACCAGACTCCATGTCTGACATCGAATATCCTTTGGTAATAGATTTAAATTATGTAAAAATTTCATATCCATTTAAATTGCCCACCAACGCTATGAGGCAACATTTGCGTCCATTATCTATTACTGCATATTTTGATGGAATCGCACTTAACAGAGTCTTGGTGGATAATGGGGCTGCAGTGAACATTTTGCCTTTCCAAACCTTAAAAAAATTAGGTAAAGGAAAAGCAAAATTGATTCCAACTAGCACATCCATTGCAGGGTTTACTGGGGAAAGTCAGCATGCCAAGGGTATAATCTCCATTAGATTGGCAATGGGTGGAATAGAGACCGACACTGCTTTCTTTGTAGTTGACACATATGCTAAATATAATGCTTTATTAGGAAGAGATTGGATTCATGTTAATGGATGTATTCCTTCCTGTATGCATCAGGAGTTAATGATTGTTAAGTATGATAAAGGCAGAGAAGTGGGCATTGAAGGAGTCAAAGCTGATTCTCATCCATTTAGTGCCACGGTGAATTTTGCCAAAGCAGAAATGTACAAATCAGATGTAGTTCCTTTGAGTTAACTATTTCAGGCAGCCACATACCCAACCAACGAGCTGGAAATGGGAGAATTGGCAGAGCTGAAATCGAAGCTGAAACAAACTATTGATTATGAATCAGACACCCCAAAAGACGATGCTGCTTGGATGTAAACCCAAAGAAGAGGCCATACTCTCTTAGAAAAATCGTAACCCTTTCATCTTAAACCCAAAAATATAGAGACCAACACCAAACGTTGCACCACTACAAGCACTACACTCAGTAAAAATCCCAGGTTCATAAACGAGAGGAGATTAACCCAGCAAGCAAAAGGAAAGCAGACTCGCAACCATATTCGCACCAGTCGACCAACCCTGCTTTAGAAATTCACCAAAAATTGTATACTTAACCAAATTACTTGATTCCACACATGGCGGAAGCATTGTGTCAAGTGTTGATGGATACCTTTTTGGAGTGGAATATTGATAAAAATTGTCTACTTTGATAGTTGATAATTGTACTACCAATGATGTAATGATTGATCTATTGTTAGAAAAACTAGGAGATGATCATATAAGGTGTAAAAGTTTGTTTCATGTGCGATGCGCTGCCCACATTCTTAACTTGATTGTGATCAGGTCTTCCATTGTGAAGGTTAGGGATAGTGTTGCTTATTGGACAGCAACTCAAAACAGAGAGGAGGCATTTGAAGGTGCAACTCGCCAATTGGGAATTACTTATGGTAAGAATTTGTCTCTTGATTGTCCTACAAGGTGGAATTCCACCTTTTTGATGCTTCAAACTACCATAAAATATAGGAATGCTTTTGGTCGGTTAAAACTCAAGGATCCCCAATATAAAAGTTGCCCAAATGATGATGACTGGAACTTGGCTGAAGATATATGTGAGTGATTGGAAATATTCTACAAGGTCACTTTGTTATTTAGTGGGACTACCTATCCTACTTCTAATTTATTTTTTCCAGATGTGTGTGATATTAAAGTTAGATGGTTAGAGTGGGTCTGTTGTGGGATTGATGTAGTGGAGGAAATGGCCTTAAATATGCTTGAGAAATATGACAAGTATCGGGATAATACGCATGAATTTTTGGCAGTTGCAGTCGTGCTGGACCCAAGGTTCAAGAATTTATAGAGTACTACTATAAAAGAATTTATGGAGAGCATGGTGTAGGGATGGCAGAGGACATTCGAAGAAGGTGTTATGACTTGCTTACGTTGTACCAAGGTAAATCTTCAAACAAAGATCGTAGTGAATCTTCAAGCAAGGCACCGTCCTCTACCTATTTGAGGGATAGGACTTCTCTCTCCGATTATCTTGATCACAAAAGAAAACTAAAATTGTGCATGTAAAGTCAGAATTAGATAGTTATTTGGAGTAGTTACCAATGTGTGATGATTTTGATATATTGGCATGGTGGAAGTCTAATGGTTTAAAGTACCCTATTTTGCAAGCCATAGCTAGGGATGTGTTGGCCATGCCTATGTCTACTGTTGCATCGGAGTGCTCTTTTAGCACTAGTGGTAGGGTGGTGAGTCCAAGTCGTAATAGACTTCACCCGAAGACTTTGGAAGCCTTAACGTGTACTCAAACTTGGTTGGCGGCTTTGGAGAATGAAGGTAATTTTAATAATCTTTTCTTCTTTTTCAAACTATATTTTTTTTTGCCTTTGCTAATATGCTATAACAATGATTGTTCTTAATTAAGTCTTATTTTTCTTTAAGTAGAGGTTCCAACTATCAATGATGAGGATACGAATGTTGATGGTTGTACGTCCGATGTGACAACAGTTGATGACTGATCAGGTTATGGGTAAGTTGTTTCATTGTACTGTGAAAAGTTTTATGTACCACCTGTCACCAAAAATACACGAGAGTACTTCTCTTCTATAATAGAAAAGTATAAAGCGCTAGCTATCTTTAGAACTAAGAGAAATTGCTAGGTAAATGCTCATAGTTGAGAGCCAAATGGTCAGAAGTTTCTCTATTCAATTCTTTTCAGTCATTCTTGTCGTTGGTTTAATTTTCTGTTGTTGATCATAACATCTCGAGTTTGAAAAGTGAGGTGTTGACAGCCTAGCCTCATCTATTAGTGTACTTTTTTGGTTTGCTTCACATTCCTCAACTTTTGATTTTCTCATTGCTGAATTTTATGTGACAATGATCTGGGTAGTTCATTGTTTTGTGAAAACTAGAAGGGCTTCATGATATTGTTGGGCTTTCAGTTTTCATGCAATTTCAGTTGATTCTTGTGTGCTATGTTGTTTGTGGTGCAAATATTGCCTGATTTCTGTGATTGTTTTGCTATCAGTTGATTCTATGTAGTAGAGAGTGATATGTTTGCATTTTATGTGACAGGTGGTACTATGGAATTTTTGGAGTTTGGACCTTGGATGGATGCATCTTATTAGAGAGTGATATGCTTTCAATGAACCAATGGTGTATTCATTTTTCTGGAGGTTCAAGAAATTTAGAATTATGTAATTATGAAGTATGGAATTATGAACTTTAGTATTTTGGATTTGCTACTATGGAATTATGTAATTATGAAGTATGGAAGCCCAACAATGTGTTGTAGGATGAACTACGGAACTCTAGTATTGTTGTTGGATGCATTCTGGTGTTGGTTTAACTTAATTGGCTAAGTTAATGCCTAATAGTTGAGGAATCTGCTTTTTTGGCAAATTGTGGAACTCTACTTTTTTTTTTTTTTGAAATCCGTCTTTTTTATGGGCACTAACTATGAATCAGTGGCGTAATTGGCAGATTATGGCTTAATTAGTTAAGTTAATGTCTTAAAAAAAAAATTTGAAAATTCGGATTCGGATATCCATTCTCCTTTCGGAGCAGGGATGGAGGACCAAGACATATATCCGTTCGGAGTTCGGGGTGGATTCGGGGGCGGGTGGAAGGTTCGGATTCGGATATTTCAATATCCACCTCCGATCCGCCCCATTGTCATCCCTATTAATAGAGCCCAATAGTCTACGCAGATGAAGTAAACGAAACAAGAAATTGATGCAAAAAATGTGTCCACCAATTTCAGAAAATTGCATTTGAAACCCCATGGTATAACGCAAACCTCAACTTCACAACGTATTTTCAGTTTGTTCAGCTTAAACCTTGTACTGTTAAGAAAAGAATTTTTGATGTGAAAATAATTTGTGTTAAAACAAATGGAGTCTAACAAGAACATCTCCAACATGTAATTTGTTTTTGTTCAATTTTTGTTTTTGTGTGTATTTTCTATGAAAACTGTGTATTTTCTATGAGAACTGCGTATTGTCCATGAGAACTGTCTATTAGAACCGCGCATTTTCAATAATAACTATATATTTTTTATGAGAACTATGTATTTTAGTGTGTGGTAAGACTATGTGAATTGTATATTTTTCAGTTCACATAGTACAGTTCTCATAACCAGTTCACAAAGCTAATTCTCTATGAGAATAGTCAATTCCCATTGAATTTACTATGAAAACTGGCAATTCTCATAGAACGGACTATGAGAATTGTCAGTTCACATAGCCAATTCTCATAGAGCTAACTATGAGATTGGCAGTTAAAAATTCAATTCTAAATCAATTTATTTCCTATGTGAACAATTACTTTTTTACTTTGATTACTTTTTTAAGACATAGCGGTAAGAACATTTATAACTATATTTAATTTTGATTACCTTTTTTTTTGTTCAATTTTTGTTTGTATGTATTTTCTATGAGAATTGTGTATTGTTCATGATAACTGTCTATGAGAACCATAGTTGTCAAAAGCGCGCCTAGGCGCGAGGCGAGGTCCAGCGCACCCCTTGCGCCTTGAGGTAGCCCAGGCGCAGCGGCTTCAATAAGGCGCAAGGCAGGTGCAAAAGGCGAGGAAAAGCAACGAAGCGAGAGGTGCAAGAAAAGCGCACTTCTTTTAAAATTTGATCTCAGACCTAGGATATTGAAGATCTAACCCTCTTCGTTAGATTTGAACCAAAAAAAACACAAAAGGGTTTTACCTCTCGCCAGCCTCTCTCACTCGATCTCTCACTACCGAGATTGCCGACGATCTCTCATCTCTCAGATGATCTCTCACTGTCGACGAACTGCTGACGATCTCTCACTGCTGATATCGTCGATCTCTCACTGCTGCTGTCGTCCATCTCTCTTTCTCTGCTTCGTCGATCTCTCTGTCTCTTGTCTCTCCAAGGTATTCTCTCTCTCTCTCTCTCTCTCTCTCTCTCTCTCTCTTCATACGTGTATATGTATGATATGACACAGAGAAGCAAAAAATAAAAATAGGAGAATAGAGATCAGATACCCACCCGAGGGGTTTTAAAAATAAATAAAAATAAAAATAAGAAAATACATATATATTTCTGGCTGATTCCTAATGTCAGGGATTTACCTAATGTAAATTGAACTTGTTTTTTTTTTGTTGTTAGATGTCAAGCGAACAAACTACGAATAGAATAGATCCCGCATGGAAGTATCATAGTTAGGTAGATTCCGGGAACACTAATAAATTTAAGTGTAATTTTTGTGGCAAAATAACAAATGACGGGGTTTTTCAGGCAAAGAAACACCTCGTGGGAGTTATAGGGATGTTTAGGTTGTCCAAGATGCCCACCCAAGGTAAAACTAAAGATTCAAGAGTATATGGGAAAAAAGAAAACACTAAGAGAGCAAATGCAAATGATACTAGATATTGATGATTATGGTATGGAGGATGATGTTATGAAGATTCCGGTTGGGGCCACTGGGCGAGGACGAGGTAAATCTGTTGGAGGTAAATCCATTGGAAGCAGTCAAGGCTCCGTTTGTAAACCTATGCCAAAAAAGCCGAAGACTAAAGGGCCTATAGACGTATTCTTCGCACCTAATCCAGATGTTGTGGTGAAAAATAGGAAAGGGAAACAACCAACAATTGATGCGAATGACCCATACAAGGAACTAAGAGATCGTGCGGTAACGGATTCGTAAGGGGATGTATGATGCCGGTTTGCTTTTAATGCAGTTAAATATCCGAGTTTTGGACCCGCGATTGAATCTATTGGGCAATATGGCCCGGGCATGAAACCACCAAGTTACCATGAACACAGGTCACCTATTTGAACAAGGAGGTTATTAATGTAAATACTTTGATGAAGGATCACAAAGAGGATTGGGTGAACTATGGATGCTCTATAATGGCGGATGGATGGAATGATAGGAATCAGAGGAGATTAATCAATATTTTGATGAATTGTCCAAAGGGAACAATGTTTATCGAGTCCATCGATACCTCAAGCTATTCTACGGATGGAAAAAGGTTGTTTGAACTTTTTGACAAGTATTTGGATCTCGTCGATGAACCCAATGTAGTCCAAATTGTCACAGATAGTGCCTCGGCTAATGTATCGACTGGTAAGAATTTTATCTATTATATTTCATACTAAGTGTTAAACATTTGTAGGTTGTACTTTGTAGTAATACTTTCCTTTTTGTTTCAACTTCTAATAGGAAAGTTTTTCAAAGAAAGCAACCAAATCTTTATTGGACACCATGTGCGGCCCATTGCATTGACTTGATGTTGGAAGATATTTTCAAGATACTATATCTTAAGGCGGTTTTTGAAAAGGCCATTAGGTTTAATGGTTATATTTATGCCCATCCAGACGTAATTAATATGATGAGGCAACCACCACCACTCCACCACCGCCACCACCGCCACGCCCCCAACCCCACCACCACCACGCCGCCGCCACCATCACCACGCCCCCACCACGATCTCAACCACCACGCCGCTGCCACTACCACATTGCCGTAACCTCCACTATAATTACCACCACCACCTCCACCACAACCCCGCCCCCACCACCATCTCCACCACCACCCCCACCACCACCCCCACGACGATGCCCCCCCCCCCCCCCCCCCCCAAACCACCACGCCGTCACCACCTCCACTGCCTCTACCACCACCACAACGGTGCCACCCCCACCACTCCACTACCACCGCCACGCCCCCATCACCATCTCCACCACCACCACGACTCCACCACTCTCACCACCTCTATCACCATCACGCCCCCACCACCACCTCAACCATCACGTCGCCGCCGCCACTACCACATTGGCGCAACCTCCACCACAACGACCACCACCACGACCACAAGGACCACCACCACCACGCCGCCACCACAATGACCAAATGCACTATACATACTTTTTGTTATATATTTAGACTGCAAATTTACACTTTTAGACTGCATATTATTAAATGAACACTAACGCCCATGACAATTTAGACTGCAAATTTGCACTTTTAGACTGCAAATTTGTTAATTAAACACCAACGCCAGAGAAAATTTAGACTGTAAATTTGCACTTTTAGACTGCAAATAAAGGCACTTTCGTAAACTTTGCAGTTTAAAAGTGTAAATTTACAGTCTACACAAAAATTTAGACTGCAAATTATTAAATGAAAGCTAAAGCCAATGAGAATTTAGACTGCAAATTTTCACTTTTAGACTGCAAATTTGTTAAATGAACACCAACCCCAGAAAAAATTTAGATTGCAAATAAAGGCACTTTCGTAAACTTTGCAGTCTAAAAGTGCAAATTTGCAGTCTACACAAAAATTTATACTGCAAATTACTAAACGAACACTAACGCTAATGACACAAAAATTTAGACTGCAAATTATTAAACGAGCACTAACGCTAATGAGAATTTAGACTGCAAATTTGTACTTTTAGATTGCAAATTTGTTGATTGAACACCAATGCCAGAAAAAATTTAGAATGCAAATTTACACTTTTAGACTGCAAACAAAGGCACTTTCATAAACTTTGCTGTCTAAAAGTACAAATTTGCAGTTTACACACAAATTTAGACTGCAAATTATTAGATGAGCATTAACGCCAATGAAATTTTAGACTGCAAAGAGAAAATTTAGACTGCAAGTTTGCACTTTTAGAATACGAATAAAGGCACTTTCGTAAACTTTGTAGTCTAAAAGTGTAAATTTGCAGTCTATACAAAAATTTAGACTGCAAATTATTAGATGAACGTAACGCCAATGAGAATTTAGATTGCAAATTTACACTTTTAGATTGCTAATTTGTTAAATGAATACCAATGCCAGAAAAAATTTAAACTGCAAATAAAGGCACTTTCGTAAACTTTGCAATCTAAAACTGCAAATTTACAGTCTAGACAAAAATTTAGACTGCAAATTATCAAATGAACACTAATGCCAATGAAAATTTAGACTGCAAATTTGCACTTTTAGACCGCAAATTTGTTAATTGAACACCAATGCCTGAGAAAATTTAGACTGCAAATTTATAGTACTTTTAGACTGCAAATAAATTCACTTTTGTAAACTTTGCAATCTGAAAGTGCAAATTTGTAATCTACACACAAATTTAGACTGCAAATTATTAAATAAATACTAACACCAATGAAAATTTAAACTGCAAATTTGCACTTTTAGACTGTAAATTATTTTCTTAAAATACTAACGCCAATGAGACATCAGAAACACAAGTGTGACCCAGAAGGAATGTGAATTACCAAAGAAGAAGTGGTGGTGGTGGAGTGATGGCGGGGGCGTGGTAGTGGTGTTGGTGATGGTGGAGTAGTGGTGGTGGTTGTGGTGGCGGTAGTGGTGGTGGCGGCGGCGGCGGCGGCGGCGGCATGGTAGTGGTCATTGTACAGGTGGTGGCGGCGTAGTGGTAATGGAGTGGTGGTGGTTGTGGTGGTTGTCATTTCGGTGGTGGTGGTGGTGGAATGATGGCGGCGGCGGCGGTTGTGATGGAGTGGTGGTGGTGGTGGTGGTGGTGGTTGTGGTGATCGCTTGGTGGTGGTGATAATTGTAGTGGAGGTGGCGGTGTTGTGGTAGTGGTGGTGGTTGTGGCGGCGTGGTGGTAGAGTGATAGCAGTGGCGATGGCGGTGGCGGTGGCGGCTTGGTGGTGGTGGTAATTGTGGTGGAGGTGGCAGCATTGTGGTGGTGGTGGTGGTTGTGGCGATGTGGTGGTGGAGTGATAGCGGTGGCGATGGTGGCAGTGGTGGTGGTGGTGGTGGCGGCTTGGTGGTGGTGGTGGTGGCGGCTTGGTGGTGGTGGTAATTGCGGTGGAGGTGGCGGGGTGGTGGTGGTCGCGGCGGCAGTGTGGTGGTGGTGGTAGCAGCAACGGCGGCGGATTGGTGGTGGAGATGGTGGTGGGGGCGTAGTGGTGGTGGAGGTGCCAATGGTGGTGTTGGTGGCGGTGATGGAGTGGTGGTGGTGGTGGTGATGGAGGCGGTGGTGGGGGCGTGGTGGCGGCGGCGACGTGGTGGTGGTCATTATGGTGGTGGTGGTGATGGTTGTTATGTGGTTGTAATAAGATCGAAAAAAATGAAAAAATGTATTTTTTGTATTAGCCAAACAAGACCCTTGTTTCTTTTATATAAGTTATTTTTGTCATTGAAATTTTTAGTGGACTAGAGGTGTTAGGAACTTTAGAAGTGGATTGGGTGGGTTAGAAATATGCTATAATGGGACTTATCAAAAATTCTCCCTTGTATTTTTCTTTCCTGCACCAACAATTTTGTTATTCCGATAAAATAAAGTTTATTCTTTATTTTCTATGTTGTTTTCGTTTCCTACACAGTTAGAAAATTATTATGTCCACATCCGTTGTGACAAACCACAAACCATCATTGTGATCTCACCCTTAAGGTCACAACACTTTCGCTTTCAAGGTTACAAAGTCAAAAAAGGGCATCCAATCCTTTACGTTGGACGCGACAAATCCTGCCACGCCCATGCTTAGTCTTTGCACCGCAAGGAACATTTTTGTGGTAAACAATAAGCTTACCATCTGGTAGCCTGACATCTCTGAGGATAGGAGCTTGCTATTTCTCAATTTCCTCTTCCCAACACTATAATCTGACCAATATTTAAAATTAAATGGAATCTAAACCACAATGAATCCAAAATATTAGGAACATTTTCACATATAAACATAGGTGAGAATAAATATTCAGCTCTTGGTATCTGATTCGGTCCACCATAATGTGAGAGGATAAATATTGCAAGAGAGCATCTCCCCCTCAAGACCTCCATCCTCACCAGAACCCTAAAGACTCCATTTTGTAGCCCCAAAGGCCCACAAAAGGTGATCCAAACTATTCATCTCATAGGTCCCGATGCAAAGAACATATATGCCATAAAATTTCATTGGCCAAAGTGTCTTGTTTTACAAATTGGACGGTTATTTTGAAATCATATTTGTTACCCATTTTATAAAACAAGACACGATTAGTTAGTGGGTCTTTGAGCGTCTTATCTAGTTTTTTTGCATGTATGCTAAGAAGCACAGATACGGAATATGGATACGCAAATCGTGATTTTTCCAAAAAATAGGATACGATACGTTGGAGAATACGTTAAATATAAAAGCAAATAAAAAATATATTATATTTAATTTTTAATTCCTTAATTCCACTATTGATTATACTGTTAAAAAAAACCCTAAAATCAAAGAGAGAGAGGGTGAGTGAGTGAGTGAGTGAGATAACAGATGAGAGATATGCTGTTTAAAAAAACCCTAAAATAAAAGAGAGATGACAGAAGAGAGAGACATTTACAAATAGTTATATATATATATATATAGCCGTATATATGTAGTTATATGCATATAGATATCTATAGTACAAACCACAGAGACAGAGACAAAGATCAAAGACAAGAGAGAGACGGACGAGAGCTTACTACTGCGAGAGAGATGAGAGACCTTTGCCGTCATGACGAGAGATCATTGTTGTTGATGTCGATGTGGACTAAGGAAAATAAGTACTATTATATAGCCCTTTAACCCATTCACTTTAAGTAATAACATAATAATCCCCGCACGCATCCAAGCATATCCAAAATGCATTGAGATACCAAAAATTAATTCTAAAATTTGAATACTTTAAAAAATGTATCGAACACGTATCCGAAGCGTATCCATATTCAATGATACGTGATACGGAGGCCAAAATAAAGTATCCGTGCTTCATAGCATGTATGTTGTTTTGCGTCTATGAGATCAAAGGTTCGAATCGCCGTTGTGTGTCCTTCTAGACCCACAAGTTGGATTCTTGAGGAATATGGTGGGGAAGTAGTCTTTGAGTGGGAGCAGCTCCTATATCATAAACTCCAGTCAAAATGATAATCAAAGAGAAATAAGCACATTTTATTTCGATATACATACTCGTCAGAGCATCATGCGCCAGATCTAAAGCCACTCTTTCAAAAGTGCCATAGAATTTCGTATACCTCCTACAATAGATTAAAAAAAAAAAAAAAGCAAAAATGATATGAGAAAAGTATACTATAGCAAATGATAATTCATCTAAGCATACAATAGCATGTTCCATTAGGACTTGAACATATCATAATTTTTTCATGCAACGGTGCCCTAGAGAGAGGAGCAAACCAAAGTCCTTGATTCAAGCAACAAGTTACTGCTGAAATTCTCTATGATTCAGCTCTACTTTCGTAGCACAACAAAGAGCAACACGCCTAAGTTTCATTATCTTTTGTTGTTGCTAATAAGCCTATTTTTTTATGTGCAACTTGGCTAGACAAACTCCCGTTATTTTTACTTTTTTTCTTTGTTCCTTTTTCAATGTTGGTGCGGGGGTGTTTAATTTGTAACGACCCGGAACCCCAAGCACCACATCCAAAATATAACAAAATCGGATGTTGTACGCCTCTGACTCATTACAAATAAAACAAACAATTATAAAAAAGCCATCTCCCACTTCCATAAAAAGTTATGTAATTGCTTATATAAACCTTCTACACACCCTTCCCTTTCCAACTTACCGCTTCATCCCATCATTCCTCTCTCTTATACTCCCTCTTACCCTCTCTAAGAATCCAGCCCCTCTCCTCTCCTCTATATTCCCCCTTCCTCTTTCGTTATTTCCTTCCCTCCCTCCTCTTTTTCCTCTTGTATTATATTCACATTTAACTCCACGTATCCTCTACACATGCACACACTTTCTCCAAGGAACCCACGTGCACACCAGCACATACCCACTTATGGTTTTTTGCAACCAAACCCCATAGTTTAAGGAAATCTCCCAGGAAGCCCACATAATAAATCTAACTTTTAATATGATTAATTCTTTTCTTTTCTTTTTAATAAGAATCAGGTCTCACAATTATCCCCTGCTGAAAGAATTTCGCCCCGAAATTTATCACCCAAATGAAGTAATTCAACTCTAACTAGGCTCTCATTGCCTCTGACGAAAATTGCATGCCCATGCCATTCCAAACCGATAACAAATCAAACCACCACAATCACGAATCCATCCTAAATCCAAGTATTGAATCATACACGATTGGGCACCTCGGGCCCTTATACTACAAGATTGGGCACCGCAAGCCCTTGCACTACAATCCAGTATACATCAGCGCCTTGGGCCGAAATCAACATACGCACCTTGGGCCTAAAATCTCAATGCATTAACTACAAATATAGGCGTCTTGGGCCTAAACTCAAATGCAACAACTCGATTCCTCAACGCCGCGAAATAAATACCACGTCAATATCCACGCCACTAAGGCCATATGAATAATGCTACTGAGGCTATAAACCAAGTCGGCTCCAAGCTAACCACGATTTGTCACAACTAACCACAACCTTTATACACAATATCATTCCTCATTCTTCACGCACAATATCCATATCCATAACACTAATACGGCCATGCCACTAAGGCTTAACCACGCCTCAAAAGGCGAGACACACATGCACTTTTCAAAAAAACATGTGTCACAATATTCATTTACAACACCTACTTTCCCGAACAAATACCATTATTAACTACCCAATAATTTGATACGGTACTGAATAATAGAATACCAAAAGAAGCTTCAACTATTGTGATGTTTAAACAATAAACCATACAAACACTACATATTGCCAGACATCACAAATCCTTTGGTTCAAAAAAACTATCATATCACAGATTACCCATTGGCCATGGCATTTAAGTAAATAATCAACAACTATATCACACATTCGTAAATTCAGGAACCGAAGAAACTGCTTTTATTTGAAAGCATCCAAAGGATCCTCCACCTTCATAGGAAAAAACTCCACTCTGATAGAGTTTGTGTGCAAACTGGGTTGAAATCACATATATAGCTTTCATTTATTAATATATATTATGTCTCCCAACCCTCCCCAATTGACCACAAATACCCACCAATGTTTATATAACGCCAACCAAATAACCTGGTCATTATATTTTGGCTAAGTAGCGTGCATAAAATTCATATTAAAGCTCGGAAGCACTAAACGGGCTTTCTAAAGCAGAAAATTTCAACAATGGCTATTCCTTACTTTTTCTTTTCTTTTCCGCTAAGAATCAATTTATTGAACCCTACAAATAACTGAACCCATGCTTACTGTGTTAATCCATAACTCAGTACAAACCAAGCAATTCAATAAACCTCTCAACACATCTCACAATACTAACCCGACTCACATCACCAGCACGGACTATTTTTTTTTTTTTTAAACATCTCAACGAATTAGGTAAAGATATAAAGGCCTTGAACCCACCAGACATCCCACAATCCCATGTAAGATCTATAACCTAGACTCCGATACCAACTGCAACAACCCGGAACCCTAAGCACCATGCCCAAAACATAACAAAATCGGATGTTGTATGCCTCCGACTCAATACAAATAAAACAAACAATTATGAAAAAGCCATCTCCCACTTCCTTAAAAATTTACATAATTACTTGTATAAACCTTCTACATACCCTTCCCTTTCCAACTTTCATCCCATCATTCCTTTTTCTTATATTCCCTCTTAACCTTTCTAAGAATCCAGCACCTTTCCTCTCCTCTGTTTTCCCCCTCCCAAGGAAAAAATCCCTCCCTCTTCAGTTATTTCCTTCCTTCCCTCTTCTCTTTTTCCTCCCCTCGTCTTATATTCACATTTAACTCCACGTATCCTCTACACATGCACACACTTTCTCCCTAAGGAGCCCACGGGCAAACCAGCACATACCCACTTATGTTTTTTTGCAACCATAGCTTCGAAAGGTTAAGAGGGTACGTGGAGTTAATTTTGTCGATCCAATCAAATACTTCAGTTTAACTTTGCACACCAGCACATACCTCTCACAGGAAGCCCACATAATAGAATCAAATGCTTTAGATACATCTGAGACAACAAGGAATACTTCAGGTAACTTTGTCGATCCAATCTACAGAGCTGATAAGAAATGGCATAGCTTTGTGTGGACATCGTTGTAATGAAATACTGACGAGCCCAAATTCCCAGGTTCTCTCAACTGTAAACCTTATAGTACAGCATGCAAATCACGAAGAACACTATTCACAGACCTGAAATAGTCATATTCAACTTCTTTTGGATCCAATGATATATTCCCACAAACCCATTGGGTTGAACTTTAAAAGAGAATTCTTTGCCCAGTATTCTTGAGGATGCTTGAAGATTTGGTAGTATCCTTACTCCATTTTCTTTGGTACTAAGTTGGACCCTTGAGAAACCGAATGACCTTAGCTTGTAATGTTCCTTACCTTTGCATCATTTAAAGGGTGATAGTTCCGATTTTTCAAGGAGATGATAGCTTTGTTGATTTTTAAGCAGAGTATCACAAAGGTGTTCGCCTAGCCGTCAAAGGCATACTAAGGCGTATGCTTTTCACACCCTTTTTGCCTAGATGGTGGAGGCAAATGCATTAGAAGACTCGGTTCTCTTTTATTGATAAGCGAAAAATCGGTTCATTATAAGTCGTTAAGGCGCAGATGAAGGGACGTACTTGCGAGACTTGCTTTTAAAAGTTAGATGTATTTATGCTCTATGTTTGTATGCCTTAACATTTTTTTATGCCTTAACATGCTTTTTTCTAAAAAAAAAATTTAAGTACCTTTGTATGGCTAAAAGAAAAGAGGAGGTCATTCACTGTCTCCTATCCTCACGGCCTTAGGTAGTTCCTAGGCAAACACTATCTCATCTTACTACGGTATTTTTAATTTTTCTTTTTTGAATAAAAAATAAAAACTCTAAAGGCTTATGCCTCAACGTCTTTAGCCTTACACCTCGCGTTATGCGAGGTTAACAGCCTCACCTTGATCTTTCACCTCTCAAAACTTTGGTTTTCCATGCTCACTTTCTGTAACATAGAAGTTGGCTTCCACCAAGGGCACTATTAGACATGAAAATAACCGTTCTGCACAATTCTATGTTTAACAGAACGAATAGTAAAGTCTACTTGGCTCTGTCTTTTATGCAAATCTGGAATATGCTTTTTTCTACTCTTTAGCATATTCGCATTCAAGTAGCATGAAGTGCATTTATCGAATAGAAGGGGAACCTCTGATGTTTTCAACTTATGCATGCACTTGCTGTAAAGAGAACTTTTCAAATCTCTAAAGTTGAACAAACGTCAATACTCTACCTTGGAATCCTCCAGCTAGAAGAAGTTCCAAGCAAATCTTGCGGAACTATACTTCTGCAAACAGCCCATAAAAATGACACCATATGTTTTGTCAGGCAATAAGACTGGCTTGGCTCAAATGGATGATAACGGAAATCAGGATTTTTGTCACAAAACTATTTTGACGTTAGTTAATTTATCTAGTGGCAACTTCCCAACCAGCTGAACCTTAGCATGCCTTTAACCCAGTGAATCTACTTGGAACTCAATGCCCTGAGAATGAAATTTCACAACCATTAGACTTCTACTTCAAAACAAAAGGCAATCATCAATAAAATAATGAAATAGCTCCATTGCTGAATTTTAATACTCCCTCCGTCCCAATTTGTTACGCCCATATTGACTTTCACATAATTTAAGAAAACTTCATAATTACATTGACTTTTCATCAATTTTACTATTTTACCCCTTGATAGAATATTTAAATTAGACAAAAAGTGATTCTAATTTTTTTGAATGTGGCGGGAAGTTTACTGCCATGCTCAGAAACTGATGTCCATCATAATAATTGCTCTCTTTGGTTTCTTGAAAACATAGCCTCATTTAAATGTATAAAAGGAAAGGAGGGGCAAAATGGTAATTTAGATATGTAAAAATGGAAAGTTTTGAAACATACAAATCATTTTGGGACATCCCAAAAAGGAATAAGGGCGTAACAAATTGGGACGGAGGGAGTAAAAAGAATAGGTGTGGTGCCAATATAGGTGAATGACTGTGGGTAGTGCAAACAACAAAACAAGAGACGGTAACTTCACATCCCTCCATTAATGTATTCACCATTCCATGAGGAGCTTAAATATTGCAACTAACTAATGGACTGGCAGCCACACGATTGGATATGCTATCTCTTTCTCCATTGGCTGTTGTGTAAAAGAATCTGCCAGAAAATAATAACAGAACCAGGACTTCCGTTTCATACAGGCTTTGTTCTTCTGGAAAGTCAAACCTAGCAAGGAGTTAGTCTAACCTGAAACATTGATAGATATTTTTATGAAAAGGAAAGGTATGAGAGCAAAAACAAAGGCTCCGCATAATTGGAGTCCCGTATCAACTTTTTTTTTTTTTTGGCAAGTGAGTTCCCTATCAACTTAGAGCATCTCCAATGGATAAGACACTCATTAGTGTGAATGGCGAAACTTTTAGCTAGTGAGTGTTCAAAAATTAGCTCCAATGGACTAGTTAAATTGACCCATAATCCTATAGACCAATAGCTCACCCTCTAAATTTGGCTACCTATATATGTTGTCAATAAGACCCCGTTCGTTTAAGGGTTTTGGATTTTAAATTCTAATCATTATCATATTTCTCTCCAATCCTTACTCTCATTTTTCTCTCTCCAATCATTATCCATATTACCAATCATTACTCTATTTCTCTATACACTCATTACCTACAAATCCAAGAACAGGGTCTAAGTTTTGTGGGCCCATTTCTAAAGCCTAAGTCACGTTGCTTTGCTCAAATATAGGATGTTGACCAGTTCTTAATCCTATTTCTAATACTGCCGTTGCTAATTTTTTGTTTTTATTTCGTCTTCTACAATATGACTTAGCTAGTCCATTGAGGTGAACATCTACTCAAAAAACTAATGACCACGTATGAATCTATAAGTGGGTCCTATTTATATCAAAAAATACCTTTAGTGATCATAATTTAGCTATTCCACTGGAGATACACTTGGCTACAATATTTCGAGAATTATAGTGACCTAAAGCAATAGAAAGTGATATCTGCTCCCAAGATTGTAGCACCTCTTCTAGTCATATGAATTAACCTAAAAAAACACAAAAGTAGGGGAAGGCAGCAACTGTTGTTCAACCTCTACCAGACCCTGCTTTAAACGGGCTCGAGAACCTCGGGCTCCGCTCATAAATCCAACATAAACACCTAATGGAGACCGCAAGATCGTGAAGCAGCAGGGGCGAATAACAAAATGTATAGACATCCTCATAGAAAAACCTGATCCTTATAAAGTAGAACTCACTAACAATACAGAAAACAACAAATAATTGTATAAGCAAAAAAAAGTGGGGTTAAAGCTCCGTTATGGTATTGAATGAAAGACCTGCATTATTGTTGCACTATGATGCATAGACACGGACACAAACAGGGGAACACGGGAATTCTAAAAAAATAAGGATATAGGCACAGCGGAGGACACATACATCAAATACACACACACATACATAAATATACAGGCCGAGAGAAAGAGAGTGAGAAAGAAATAGATACCGAGAGAGAGAGAGAGAGATACTGAGTGTGTGTGTGTGTGAGAGAGAGAGAGAGAGAAACAGAGAGAGAGAGAGAGAGAGCTTGCGGGAGTGAGAAAGGAGCAAATGGCGCGTCTCTGAGAGAGGAGAGATAGGGTTGTCGATCGTGAGAGAGGAGAGAGGGTTGACAATAATTAGAGAGGAAAGGAGTTGCTGATTTAGGGTTTTGAAATTTTAATCAATTGATATATGTTTTAGAATAGGTTTAAATACCCAAAACATTAAGTTTTGATTCGGAGTGGAAAAATAAAAAAAAAAATTAAAAAATGAAGCAAACTAGTACCAGATACTATCGCCGAAGCAGTACTAAGTTTTGATTCGGCTGAGAGCCCCTCAGGAGAAGCAATCACAATGGCCACATTACTCGCCTGAAGCAACGGACTCACCAAGACTCCGATAGGCAGCGGTGGTTGATGTGGACTGTCCAAGTCCAATTAACCCAACCCATTTTAACCCAATTCCCGAAAGCCTCAGAACAGTTGACTGTCCAGCTTTCCCATTGAAATCCTCCTCCAAAGAAGCTTCAGCCAACAAACCACTCAAATGGGAGTCCAGTTTCTTCAAGATTGGGTTCTCGAATTTCAGGTTTTCATCTTTGACCATGTCTTTCTCGGTGACACCCGCTGCCAACATATCTCCTTTCCATTCCACTGCATCGATCTCTTTCGCAGAAAAAGAGAACTAACATAATTTCCCCAAACACGAGCACAAATAATTAGAATTTCAATTACTCACGTAATCTAGTATAGAAACAAGTCAGTTGACAGAATATATGTGAGACCATCTCCAGCACCTTCCTCAAACTCTTAACTTCGATAAAAAAACAAAACAAAACAAAATTGAGTAAAAGCTTCAGTTAATGTGAAGCACTCAAATTAAGTAAAGATCTCTCCAAATGGAAAGAAAAAGAGAAAGAGACACTTAGTTCCAAAGTCCAACCTTTCTTATCTCCTTTCCTTGAAATTGCCCACGACACAAAACCAAATGCAACAGGACTTCGCAGAATGAGGCCCCACGCCAAGCCAAAACTTTCAAGGAGCAATTCCCAAATCAGCAAAGATACCAAATAATGCATAGAAGGTAATTCACCGACTCCCACACACTTTACACATACAACACCAATCCAACAAAAGCTTGCCCCGCTTACCAACTATCATTGTCAATGCTAGGAATCGGCTCCTTAGTAGCCATGGCATGTACTTCTCAACCAAAGACTCCAACAACCATGGCATGTACTTCTCAACCAAAGCCTCCTTCTCTTTCACTATGTTGGAAGGTCTAAAAAAGCTCACCTTTAAGGGTCCATGACAACACCAAGTGTATTCCAACACAAGACATTTGGGTCACATGTGGTCAGCCTAGCATTATTGGTTTAAATCATTATGCACTCATTTAGATAGAAAAATGGCAATAGGGGGGATGACAATGGGTGATTGGTTTGGGATCATCTATTCTATTTCATAATTTAGTTACACGAAGAGGGGGTGGTGGAATTTGGTCTGGTATGTTTTGTTGTTCCAGAAATTCGCCTATGATGTTTCTTTGTACAAAGTAAAATACAGAATCACCTAGGGCTAAATACGGGATCTACCTATCATAGCCCAGTATGAAATAAAAAGTCCAAACTATAGAACACCAGAAACCTGGCAAATTGGGCATTGATCCACGCTATATGACATTCAAATGGAATAAGAACTGCAATTCACTTCACTGTAAAAGAACCTATGACGATCTTGGCACATTCAACTTTAATTTCGAGATATGAATAGGTTCAAGTTTGTGCATACCAAGGGCAAGTAAAGAATGAAAATGTTTGGGCTCTGATATATGCTTTGACTTGAAGCGAAAATCACCAATTAGACAACCTGCCACCTGATAGTGTTTCTTACGAAGAAGTGGCAAAAAATATACTCCAAGTATACTTCAGCAACTTGACCATCACTCCATACCAACTTGCATGTCAACGA
This sequence comes from Rhododendron simsii, assembly GCA_014282245.1. Lineage (NCBI taxonomy): Eukaryota > Viridiplantae > Streptophyta > Magnoliopsida > Ericales > Ericaceae > Rhododendron > Rhododendron simsii. The sequence goes on from WJXA01000291.1 coordinate 143,596, forward strand.
ATGCACACACATAAACTACATAAGCAAATGAAGCAATACACTAAAGCAAAGAAACATAACTTAAAATTGAAATTCCCTACCCTTCTAATACTGTCGTTGCTAATTTTTTGTTTTTATTTCATTTTCTACAATAAGACTTAGCTAGTCCATTGGGTTGACCATCTACTCAAAAAACTAATGACCACTTATGAATCTATAAGTGGGTCCTATTTATTATCAAAAACTACCCTTTAGTGATCATAATTTAGCTATTCCACTGGAGATACACTTGGTGGCCACAATATTTCGAGAATTGTAGTGACCTAAAGCAACAGAAAGTGATATCTGCTCCCAGGATTGTAGCACCTCTTCCAATCATATGAATTAACCTAAAAAACACAAAAAGTGGGGGAAGGCAGCAACCGTTGTTCAACCTCTACCAGACCCTGCTTTAAGCGGGCTCGAGAACTTTGTGCTCCGCTCAGGACCTTTATAGCACTAACAATTAGACTAACCATAGCCTACATATAAATCCAACATAAACACCTAATGGAGACCGTAAGATCGTGAAGCGGCAAGGGCAAATAACAAAATGTATAGACATCCCCATAGAAAAATCTGATCCTTATAAAGTAGTACTCACTAACAATATAGAAAACAACAAATAATTGTACAAGCAAAAAAAAGTGGGGTTAAAAGCTCTGTTATGGTATTGAATGAAAGAGACCCACATTATTGTTGCACTATGATGCATAGACACGGACACAAACAGGGGGACACGGGAATTCTCCGAAATGCTACTGGTACATACAGATTGTGCACAGATTTTGTGGTGGGCCCCACAATGGGTCCCACGCAAATGATCCGAGCCGTTCATTAAATGTAAAGCATTTTTTCAAGGGTTCTTGTAAAAAATCAGCTCAATCCAATACTTATAGGTGCTTGATCTAACAATCTAACTTTTCAATACCCGAAAATCTGAATGAAAATTTAGATGATTGGATCGAGCACTTATAGGTATTAGATTGAGCTGATTTTTTTTGCAGGGACTCTTGAAAAAATATTTTACATTTAATGAACGGCTCGGATCATTTGTGTGGGACCCGTAGTGGACCCCGCCACAAAATCTGTGCACAATCTGTGCACAGATTGTTTGTACCAGTAGCATGGTTCGGAATTCTAAAAAAATGAGGATACAGACACAGCGGAGGACACACACATCAAATACACACACATACATACATATACAGACCGAGAGAAAGAGAGAGAGAAAGAAATAAATACCGAGAGAAAGAGAGAGAGACATACAGAGTGTGAGAGAGATAGAGATAGAGAGAGCTTGCGAGAGTGAGAGAGGAGCTGATGTCGCGTCTATGAGAGAGGAGAGAGAGGGTTGTCGATCGTGAGAGAGGAGACAGGGTTGACCATAATTAGAAAGGAAAGGAGTTGCTGATATAGGTTTAAATACATTTTAACCCGAAACTTTAAGTTTTGATTCGGAGTTAAAAAAAATTAAAAAATGAAGCAAACTAGTACCGGATACTATCGCCAAAGTAGTATTAAGTTTTGATTCATCTGAGAGCCCCTCAGGAGAAGCAATCACAATGACCACATTACTCGCTTGAGAAGCCTTTGCTGCCATAGCAACGGACTCACCAAGACTCCGATAGGCAGCGGTGGTTGATGTGGATTGTCCAAGCCCACAAACCACTCATATGGGAGTCCAGTTTCTTCAAGATTGGGTTCTGGAATTTCAGGTTTTCATATTTGACCATGTCTTTCTCGATGACATCCACTGCCAATATATCTCCTTTCCATTCCACCACATCGATCTCTTTTGCAGAAAAAGATATCTAATAAAATTTCACCAAACACGAGAACAAATAATTAGAATTTCAATTACTCGCGTAATCTAGTTTCGAAATAAGTCAGTTGGCAGAATATATGTGAGACCATCTCCAGCACCTTCCTCAAACTCTTAACTTCGATAAAAAAAACAAAACAAAACAAAACAAAACAAAATTGAGTAAAAGCTTCAGTTAATGTGAAGCACTCAAATTAAGTAAAAAGATCTACGATTCATCTCCCTCCAAATGGAAAGAAAAAGAGAAAGGGACACTTAGTTCCAAAGTCCAAACTTTCTTATCTCCTTTCCTTGAGATTGCCCACGATACAAAACCAAATGCAACAGGCCTTCGCAGAATGAGGCCCCACGCCAAGCCAAAAATTTCAAGGAGCAATTCCCAAATCAGCAAAGATACCAAAAAATGAATAGAAGGTAATTCACTGACTCCCACACACTTTACACATACAACACCAATCCAACAAAAGCTTGCCCCGCTTACCAAGTATCATTGTCAATGCTAGGAATCGGCTCCTTAGTAGCAGTCCTAGCAAATAAAGTCATCTTCGAAAGGGATTTAGAATGCCTAAGCCTTTCCATGTATTGATGAAAACTGAAATTACCTTAATTAACTAAGGTAATCTTTTCCAAGACTCCAACAACCATGGCATGTACTTCTCAACTAAAGCCTCCTTCTCTTTCACTATGTTGGATGGTCTAAAAAAGCTCACCTTAAGGGTCCATGACAACACCAAGTGTATTCCAACACAAGACATTTGGGCCACATGTGGTCAGCCTAACATTATTGGTTTAAATCATCATGCACTCATTTAGATAGAAAAATGGCAATAGCGGGATGACAATGGGTGATTGTTTGGGATCATCTATTCTATTTCATAATTTAGTTACGCGAAGAGGGAGGTTGTGGAATTTGGTCTGGTATGGTTTGCTTTTCCAGAAATTCGCCTATGATGTTTCTTCGTACGAAGTAAAATACAGAATTAGCAAGGGCTAAATACAGGATCTACCTATCATAGCCCAGCATGCAATAAAAAGTCCAAACTATAGAACACCAGAAACCTGGCAAATTGGGCATTGATCCACGCTATATGACATACAAATGGAATATGAACTGCAATTCACTTCACTGTAAAAGAACCTATTACGATCTTGGCACATACAACTTTAATTTCGAGAAATGAATAGGTTCCAGTTTGTGCATACCAAGGGCAAGTAAAGAATGAAAATGTTTGGACTCTGATATATGCTTTGACTTGAAGCGAAAATCACTTATTGGACAACCTGCCACCTGATAGTGTTTCTTACGAGGAAGTGGCAAAAAATATACTCCAAGTATACTTCAGCAACTAGACCATCACTCCATACCAACTTGCATGTCAACGAATGCACAGTTGCACACACGTACATTACATAAGCAAATGAAGCAATACACTGAAGCAATGAAACATAACTTGAAATTGAAATTACCTACCCTTTCTCAGACTCTCAATACAAAACCCCATGCTGAACTTGTGAAAAGCTTCATGGCAGAGCATGAACAGCAAAGCTGCCAGATGTATATGGTTACTATCAGGACAAAAACACTAATTAACAAACCAAAACACTACTCTGCCTTAATTATGAAAGCATTAAATTCTTTCTTGTAGCCTTGAAAGAATACTCAACAATGAAAGTACATAACCGATGGCATTTTCGGTCCTGGGTGCCAAAGAGTAACCCTTCTTGCTAATATAAGGGCAGTTCATTACATATTACATAATTACCATGAAACAGAGAGCACACGAAAATAATGATGTAGTGATGATAACAGCCAATGCAAGATCAAACAAACATTTGCACAGTTTTGTCATATGTTAATTTCATGCCAAGATACCTCCAAATGTAATGACTTATCCATAAAGAACTGAAAACCTAGGAGTCATCGTGAACATGTCAGACATACCACTAATATTTGGGTTCCGAATGCAAAGTTGACAGGGCACTTGTTCAAATAATGGACGTTTGATCTGATGATTCTTAAACAAGGAGTATCACCTTCCCTTTCATATAATAATCATATTGCTTTCTAATCATTGTGCCGAGAGTAAAAAGTTACTCTCAAAAAGTTGAACCAAGCGGAGTGAATATATTCTCATGAATAAAATTTACCTTAGGTCCTTTGCCACAGGGTCTAAATTTAATTTAGATTTGAATGCAAATCACCAGGTAAATAATTTGGGCTAAAACATCAATTAAACCTACAATAACTAGTTTCATTCACAAAATTCATTCAATATCTTGTCTACCAAAGTAATTCAAAGATAGATTTTACATTACATGGAAGGCACATGCCTTGTCATAATCACTGCATAAGACATTAGAAGATGAGGGTTGCACGCTTAGTATCATCTCAATAGTCCACTTAACAATCTAAAACCACAAAATGCAAGAAAAATTCAGCAAAATGGATATCGGGCACATAGACTAGGCAAAATTACATCAAATAGCAATGTAAAAGCCCATGCAACAACCTCAAGGTTGAATCACCAGTTGATCACAAAAACTGGATGCAACAAGCTACGATCATGTATCCACATTACGAGGGGGGAAAGTTTAATGTGACAGCAAGCAAGGACCATGTATCCACTCGATAACAAATTTATCAATAATAGCAAAAAGAAACCATAAACAACAACGCATGTTATTTCATACCGTGTTTTCGGGAACAAACTGTACTGACATTGCTATACATTTCATGTGTTTTCCATATATTTGTATCTTGTCCATGAGTGACTTTTAGCGATCCATATCACCCCAATATCTCCTCGTCAAATCGTGCAACCAACAGTGGAATTAAATATTTAAAAGGATGACAAATTAAACGCCACAACTCTTATCCCGTTACCAAAGATGCAATATCGTGTACAACTAAAAATAGAAAGAGAAGAGTGTATGAATCAAAGGGTTAGGGGAGACCTCGCATTGTGACCAAGTTGGATCGTAGTTGCATGAAGCGGGAGCGGGTGCATGAGCAGAAGCGGAAGCAGAAGCGGAAGCGGAAGCGGGAGCGGGAGCGGGAGCGAGCGAGCGAATATAGAAGCTCCCAAAGTTGGGAGCATGAGATGAGCTTGTACATATATTATGAACATAATGTAGCATAGAGTATCCACTTTAAAAAGTACAATAATTTAGGAAGAAAAAATATAAGCCAAGTCCTCCATAAGTGTAAGAAATGGGCTAGTGGTACAATATATGATTTCTTTTCAAGATATCATGACTTAGGCTAGATACATGAGTTCGTCAAAGACCAATTAATAAAGCCAAGTGATAAATTCTTATTTTTTCTATACAAATATCATACAAAAGCTCCCATCTTCGTAAGGAATGACTCGATGGGAACGGGCTCCCGTCAAGCTCCTTATTTGGGAGCGCAAAAGCTGGCTCCCAAGGTGGGAGCGGTACCACTTTAGGAGCTCCCTGCAACTAAGGGCTGGATAAAACAGAGAGAGAGGAGAGGGGCATTATCAGATATGACAACGAAGCACTGAGTCAAGGGCTTACCATAGTCGGACGGGTCCTCTGGCCGGAAGAGGAAAGACATTGCTCTACCGCGGCTACAACCTAGGCAGACACGCCCCTTGCAAAATCAGGCCGCCGCAACGGCACGACGGTGGAATCAAAGAGAAAATGGTGTTGGCTAGGGTTCGAGTGTGGTTGTTGAACAACCTCCATAGAACCACTGCAACCCTTCACTTCCTCGCCATTGCGAGAGAGAGAGAGAGAGACACGACTTTTTTCACTATGTATACCGTGTAGTGAGCCGACATTCTTTTAGGAGAGACCTCGCATTCTAACCAGCAACGGCAACGCTCTGGATGAAACGCAGAGAGAGGACGGCTCCTCCGGCCAGAATAGGAAAGATGTCACTCCGTCGATGCTAAAACCCAAGCATCCATAGTCCGCGCCCCTTGCAACGGAACCGCCGCTGATGGTGTCGGTGGTGGAATCAAGGAAATAATGGTGTGGGTTAGGGTTCGAGCGCGGCTGTTGAACGTCTTCCATAGAACCTCTGGGAGTCTGAGACCCTTCGTTTCCTCACCATTGAGAGAGGGAGAGAGAGAGAAAGGCGGAGAGCAATCAAATTGAACATCTCCAAGGGCTTTGCCGCTTTGACACATTGATAGGATTACGGAATAAACAACTATACTAACAGTAACAAAGTTCAAAGGCCCTTTTACACTCTTCCCCCTCTGTTTTTTTTAATTCCAAATGTGCACCTGTAAATTTTTAGTTCTCTCTTCCACAACTCTTATCCCGTAAGAAAACATGAGGAATGGAGAAAGTATCTCTTTCTTATTTTGTCCTTTTTTATAAATGTTGAATGAAGATTTTTGTCTACATTTTTAAAATGACAACATAAGTTTAATAAAAGAAATCGTTGGGTATGTGGTTTTGATGGTGTTGTGGGGGTGGGGCCCAGCACGGGTGTTGTGACTTGTGTGGGTGGTCACAGCATCCGAGCCGTCTATTCAGAAATTCAATGGTCCAATATTGAAGTGTTATTAGATTTTTTTAAACTCACGACCAAAAAAAACTCTAATGATAATGTAGATGGAGCAAATATTTAGTACACTCACTACATATGCTTCTGTTCCTTATTTTCCTTTTGAAGGCATGTAAGGGCCCGGGGTGGCCCCGGCCCCTCCCAACATTTAAAATATTTTACTAATATTACATGTAATATGATTATTATTTATATAATTAGTATAACAATTTCTAAAATTATAAATAATTTTGATTTGATGTAGTGAAAAATTAAAGTTATTTTATATTGTCTGGTAAAATTTTCTCAAATTTTTTCATAGACAAAAGTAATCAAGAATGTGCGTCACAATTGTCCAAAATAATAAAAAGGATATTATATAGGGTATATTAATGTACCACAAAACCTACACATATATTGAGTACATTTCTGCATGAAAATAATTTTCTTATGCCGGCTCCCATCGGGCCAAAATTTTGGCTCCGCCACTACCTTTCATAATTTTAATCTCCTCCTACATGAAAAAAAAAATAATAGTTTTCCCACTGTATGCAAACCCTGGGTTTTTTTTTTCTCGTTTTGTTTCTTCTTGTTTTGTGCTTAAACTCTTTCAAAGATCTAGCAAAACATGACAATAGAGATTGGGGGTTTAGAAAATTAGGATTTAGAAAAAACTAACTTTGTCAATAGCAGATTGGAGAAGAGCCGTTGGAGGATCTTCGCGAGGAGGGCTAGAGTTGCTAGAGGGGCTCTACACGCAGAGAGATGAGAAGAAATAGAGAGAGAGGGAGAGAGAGAGAGAGAGACAGACATGAGTAGATTTAGGAAAACGCATATAGAATTTCATTGTTTTGAGAACTGATCCCCTTGGATTAACTCTGTGTCAATCTTAGTGGAGGAGCTCAAACTCAATATTGAGGGGATCAAAACACTAACAGTGCCCCTGTGGATAGTGAATCGGAAATCCTGCATTGCACTTCCTATAGTGCACTTTGCAGAGCACATCCAAGTTAGCAAGCAAAATAAGATTCTCTTAATGCATAAATGCCGTCACACAAGTGTGTATGGGCGTATGTGCATGGGCGCGTGATCAATCATACGCTCTGTTCTAAATGGCGGCCGCCCAGGCCGCCTTGGCGCTTGGAGGTGCCCTGCCACCACGCCAATAGCCCTTGGCATTTGATTTGGCGCCCAGGGAGGTTTGGAGGTGTTTGGCGGCCGCCTAGGCGGGCTTGGAGGGCTTGGCGGCCGCCTAGGCGGCCTTGGCGGTCTTGGAGTTTGGAGGTCTTGGCAGCCTTGGCGGTGGCGGCGGCATCTTTGGAGGCCTTTGGCGGCCTAAATATATATATATATATATAAATAATACAAGGGAGGCGAGCAAAACCGTACTACTTATTGTCTTATTCAACTTATTTGCTAATTGCTAATACTTAATTTCATTTGGGTTTGTACTTTAGAGTTTGAACTTGCATTATGGATACATGGAATATAGTTTGATTGGATAATGGTTTGTTAAAAAAAAAATTTCCCCCGAATTGCTTGGTGGCGCCTAGGCGGCTTGGCGCTTGGAGGTGGGTCTCCGCCCTACTAGCGCCAAGCGCCATTTAGAACATTGATCATACGGGAAGGCTTATGGCATGAAATATGCATCAATGTTGAGATACCTCAATATAGCAAATGTAAAACCAAAATTACCACTAGAAAATTAAGACCCACAATTCCGAATTGCCTTTGGCCTTGCATCAGAAAGAGCATCAACTTACAAGTCTTTCCCCCTGCAAAAATCTTGAGAATGTAAGCTTACCATTCTGGTAGCCTGACATCTCTGAGGAAAAGAGACCAATATTCAAAATTACATGGTATCTAAACGACAATGAATCCAAAATATTGGGAATATTTTCAGATATAAACAAATATAGGTGGGAATAAATATTCAGCTCTTGGTATCTAATTCGGTCCACCATAATGTGAGGATAAATATTACAAGGGAGCATCTCCCCCCTAAAGACCTCCATCCCCATCGCCCCACTAGGTGATCCAAACTGTTCATATCATAGGTCCCAATATGAAGAACATAAATGCAATAAAATTACATTGACCAGAGTGTCGTGTTTTACAAATTGGACGGTTATTTTGAAATCATATTTGCTGCCCATTTTATAACACAAGACATGATTAGTTAGAAAGTCTATGCATGTATGTTGCTGCCCATATTTTTTCCATGTATGTTGTTCTGGGTCTACGAGATTAACGGTTCGGATCACCGTTGTGAGTCCTTCTAGACCCACAAGTTGGATTCTTGAGGAGTATGGTGGAGATGGGGTCTTGAGTGGAAGCAGCTCCTATATCATAAACCCCAGTCAAGATGATAATGAAAGAGGAATAAGCACATTCTATTCCAATATACATACTCTTCAGCGCATCAAGCGCCAAATCTAAAGCTGCTCTATCAGAAATGCCATAGAATCTCGAATACGTCCTACAATAGGGGAAAAAAAAGAAGCAAATACGATGTATGAGGAAAGTATATTATAATAAATGACTAGGTTCACCTTCGTGCACAGCACGAATGCATGCCCGTTGAAGGGAACAAGTTTTGATATAGGCTAGATATCTTCTAATTATAATTTTAGAGCCGGAAGCAATAGAAGGGCATGGAAATAGGTAGGAAGATATGTTACATAGATTGATCAAAGTAGCAAAAGCATTAGATGATTTACATATGGACCACACAGTGCGTAGTCTATTTTCAAATGCTAAAGGAGCATAACAATAGTAAAGTTCACAGTAGTCATAGATAGCAAGGGAACTTGTCATAGCAAAAAAAAAAATTGTTCATGGAAGCCTTTTTGGCCTCAATTCAACCTGGGTTTTTCAGCAAGCATTCTATGCCAAAAGGCTTCGAAGAAGTTTCTATTGTTTATAGGCAATTATTTTTCATCTCTACGACATAGACTTTTTTGTAGCATTCCAGCAAACAACCTATCTTGTACTAAAGAGGATTTTGGACATGTCCATCTCACACAAGTAAATTCAGTTGAGTGCAACCATATACAATCTTGCAGATTTGAATATAGTTATTCGGGAAGGATTACAATCTACCTCTACAAACCTTATGAAGCCGATATATTTCTGCTTTATCAAAATCCTTCAAATATGAGCCTCTAAGTCTAGGCTCTCCCTACCCATCGATATCTACAACTGGTTGGCTTGGAATCTAAAACTTCTTCCTTTCTAATATCTGCAAGCTCTGAAATTGTACTGCAACCTTTCTCTTCAGCCTCAAAGCCATCCCCCAAGTGGGTAGATCTAGAAGGTACTGCAACTGTTTTAGGGCGCAGTTCGGAGAACTACCCATACCTAAGGGAGATGAAGTCAGAAGCTAAACTAAACAAAAGAGAATAAAAGAGAGCTCAAGACCTTAAGCGAAAAACGGAGGGACATTCTACAGCTGCGTATACATCGCCTGCACTAATGCCAATGTCATGCAATGTCCATCGTTTGTATGCACTTAATTCTCCAATTGACTAATTTGTATGGGAAAAGCATGGGATCCCCCGACACTTCAACTTCCCCATTTGCTATTCAGGTGCTTAGCAGAGACGATATCTTCCTGCCAACACTTATAGTGAGGTTCAGAATTGGAATATGACCATCCTACATAGAGGTATTGCATTTGAATTGGAGGTGGTCCCTAAGTGAAGCCCTGCCCTGTAATCTCAGCATAGGGACATCATATTATGTAGCTTCAAATAGCAGAACATACACAGGAACATGTTTGGGTAGAGTTTGACTACCGAACATCAAATGTTTTGTACAATTAGCTTGGGTTCTTAGCATACAAAACTTGGAAGTGGAAGCATATTCCATGGCTAATATTCGATGATTGTCAAATGATAATGCTCATCATGCCCTTAACAACCTTATTGGTGATTGCCGTTTACTGTTAAACAGGTTCAGCAGTGGGATGATTGGGTATATCTTCCAGGAAGCTAACAAATGAGCGGACATTTTGGCGAAGAAAATCAGCTCCTTCTAGCATTTCCTTACAGTTATTCCAACAACCAATGGATTTCAAATCCCAGGACAATGTTGTCTTAATTTATACATGTTCCTCTTTCTCCAAAGAAAAAGACGAAGAAAAGGCTGCTTCTTTTTTTTTTTTGCATTTTTCATATTAATTATAAACTCAAGCACAGGTCCTTACCTGATCCGGCTAGACACTGATTGCACAACATGCCTCTATGGTGTTCAGCAAGCATTCCATTGGGCCATGCTGCAATCATTACAAACAACCAAATAAATATGCAACTGGGATCAAATATGGCATTACATGTAGAGATGCTTACATAATGTAAATACAATAAGATAAGGATCCAAGAATCAAACTGTGATGTGCCAACCTTAGCTGGGGTTATGAACCTTATAATTCCACATTTTGGAATTAACTTATCAATATTTGGGGACATTTGAAGGTTTTTTGCTAAAATTATTGTGACAAACACGTAAATGGACACAAAGACAGTTGAAACCAAGGGGTTGCTTGGTGGTCAATATTATGCAGCATTGTTTAATACCTCAGGTGTAACCATGAATGCATCTAAGCCCAATCTACGTCGAACTTGCCTCAGGTCTTGCTTTTCTTCATCTCCTTCTTTCTCGCTATGTCTAGAATGCTTCTATCTATTTCAGTTGTCTTGCTCTGTAAAACGTGGTAACATTTTTCCAAATTAAATCAATAAAAAAAACTGAACTAAGGAGGCTGAGAGAGAGAGAGAGAGAGGGCGGAAAAATTAAACCTCCCAACGACCTGAGCCAGGGTTTTGATGTAGATATTCCTAATAGTGATATTCATTTGTGGTATTTCTCCATCACTGTTTAATAGAATATTAACCAAACACTTGTTAAAAAACCCATTTATAGCTTTATCTAACCCCCACCAAAAATCCCCAGGATAAAAAGAACAAGGAAGAAAGCCCGAATTAGCAAAGCAGTCAAACAACTCTAATACAAGCAATCAAGCTTCCTTTAATCGAATTCATAAAAAAATCGAAATCACCATAATTAGGGCAAGCGCACTAGAGGAGCGCCCAACCCCCCCCCCCCCCCCCCCCCCCCCCCCCAACAAAAAAAAAAAAAAAAAAATTAGTTACCTCACCTAACGAAAGAAACACACAGAAGAAGCCCTAAACCAGATCCCTTGCCCTCTTCATCGCCGTCCTTATTGCCGTCGTGGTTATCGTCACCATTGCCGTTGTGGCCGCCTTCGCCATCCTCACTCACTCTCTCCGTCTCTCTAAAATGCAGATTATAAGCGGTAGGTGAGAGTGGCAGGGATATTCCCTCTGTTCAACTTTTTTCCACGTAGGATCAAAAAAAAAAACTTTTTTCCACGTGGCCGAGAGCGAAATTACAATAATGGCCATCCGGAAAACTGCTCCCTGGGCAATTGGTAAAATGGACGAAATCAAAGGGCAAAATTGTCCCAATTGAAAAATGGCATCCCCCAATCCCGTTCTTATTTAGGAGGATGGATAACTCGACTAAGCATACAGTAGCATATTCCGTTAGGACTTGAACATATCATAATTTTTTCATGCAACAGTGCCCTAGAGAGAGAGAAGAAGAATCCAAAGTTCTTGATTGGAGCAACAAGTTACTGCTGAAAATCTCTATGATTCAGCTCTACTTTTGTAGCACAACAAAGTGCAGCACGCCCAAGTTTCATTATCTTTTGTTGTTGCTTATAAAAACGTGTCATGCAAGCCTAATTTAATATGTGCAACATAGCCAGACAAACCCCTGTCAGTTTTACTTTTCTTTTTGTTTCTTCTTCATTGTTGGTGCGGCGGTGTTTAAACAGTGGAATAAGTGAGCTCAAGACCGCAAACAGGCATAATTACCTATGAGCCTACAAATAAAGAACAAGGATACAAGGGTAATATACTAACCCATACGTTGATCGTGTTCAAATTGAAGGCGGCAAAAAAAAGTAAGAAAACTACCAGTGATATGATTTCCCCTTCAAAAATTTTATTTTGGGGGATGACCATGCAACAGCAAATGCGACGGTGCATTTCCCGTGTGGAAGCAGAAACTGCAGCACAATGAGTATCACCAGGTGATGAAGACATGCTCGGTCCACTATCAAAGTTCTCCCAATCGAAGTGCCCATCCTTAGAAAGCTAAGAACAGAATTCAACAACAAAATATCATGTACAATGCTTAACACTGCAGAACTAAATAAACACTTGGGATGATAAACAATGCTCGCTATTTTCACTCCAATTACTTGTTAAGGAGATAAGATTGGCGACATAAAGTTTCCTTAGGTAAATTGGTTGAATGCTTGAAAAATAGAAGCAAATTACTTGTTAAGGTATGAAGTGCAGAATGGGTCAGATATAAATGGTATCTAAACGACAATGAATCCAAAATATTAGGAACATTTTCAGATATAAACATAGGGGGAAATAAATATTCCGCTCTTGGTATCTGATTCGGTCCTCCATAATGTGAGAGGATAAATATTCCCCTCAAGACCTCCATCCCACTAAAACCATCAAGACTCTATTTGTGGGCCCTGTGGGGTCCACAAAAGGTGATCCAAACTGTTCAAATCATAGGTCCCGATATGAAGAACATATATGCAATAAAATTACATTGACCAGAGTGTCGTGTTTTACAAATTGGACGGTTATTTTGAAATCTTATTTGCTGCCCATTTTATAAAACAAGACAAGATTAGTTAGTGAGTCTACGAATGTCTTATCATGATACTCCCTCCAACCCTATTTCATTGGTCGCTATGGTTTTGCGTGCATTTTTAACGGCCTATATCTCTCGACGTATATTAAGTTTTATGTCTTTGAAATCACTGTCTTATAGAAAAAAATTGAGATCTATCAAATAAGATCCATATTTTATATTTGAAAAACATCAGTCGAGACTCAAGCGATATAAACCATTAAAAATTCACACAAAACCGTAGTAGACAATTAAATAGGGAAGGAGGAAGTAGTTTTTTGCATGTATGTTGTTCTGGGTCTACGAGATTAACGGTTCCGATCACCGTTGTGAGTCCTTCTAGACCCACAAGTTGGACTCTTGAGGAGCATGGTGGGGATGGGGTCTTGAGTGGGAGCAGCTCCTATATCATAAACCTCAGTGAAGATGATAATCAAATGCTTGGCACTTTTCTGACCATACGAACGGGTATTCTTCTTGAGTAGTCGAAACATCGGCTCGCAAGTTAAGGTTAACTTGGCGATGAATCTGCTGATGAACTGAACCTTCCCCAGAAAACTCCGCACCCCCTTTTCAGACTCAGGTGGCTTCATGTCACGTATTGCTTTGATTTTCGACGGATCGACTTCAATCCCACGGGAAGTGATCATGAAACCCAGCATTTTGCCTGCTGTGACTCCGAAGGTGCACTTCTGAGGATTAAGACGCATCCGGAACTTGCGGAACCTTTCGAAGAGTTTCCTTAACACGTGGACATGCCCTTCCCGAGTTTTTGACTTGGCAATCATGTCATCAACGTAGACCTCAACCTCTTTGTGCATCATGTCATGCAAAATAGTCGTGGCAGCTCTTTGATAAGTCGGACCAGCATTCTTCAAACCAAACGGCATGACCAAATAGCAGTAAGTCCCCCACTCAGTGATGAAGGTTGTCTTCTCGCGGTCTTCAGGTGCCATGAGAATCTGATTGTAGCCTGAGAAACCGTCCATGAATGAAAGCAAAGCATGCCCTGCAGTATTATCCACCAGCACATCAATGTGTGGCAAGGGAAAATCGTCTTTGGGGCTTGCTTTGTTCAAGTCCCGGAAGTCAACACAGACACGAATCTGGCCATTTTTCTTAGGAACAGGGACGATGTTGGCCACCCAAGTGGGATACTGAGAGACTGCGAGGAAACCAGCGTCAATCTGCTTAGTGACTTCCTCCTTGATTTTCTGCACCCAATCTGGTCGCATCCGTCTGAGCTTCTGTTTCACTGGCTTAGCATCGGGCAACAGGGGGATTCGATGCTCCACTATCTCAGGATCGATACCGGGCATGTCTTGATGAGACCATGCAAAGATGTCGCTGAACTCAGTGAGGAGCTCTTTGAACTTACGATGCTCCTCCGGATCTAACGTGGAGCCCACTTGAACCATTCGAGGATCACTCTCATCTTTCAAGTTTATTAAGATTATCTCTTCTTTTAATGGCTGAGCATGCCTTTCGTCTTCCCTTTCAATGAAAGCACGGATTTCCTTGGGGATGTCCCCATCGAAATCTATCCCTTCATCGTCAGGGTCGACACAGTTTATATAGAGATCATTCAAGTAGTCAGAAGAGGAGTCCTTCATTTCATAAGACCCTGCAGGGTCGCCAAGTACAAGGGAGTCGAATTCGAAGTAAAAGCTATGACGTGGAGGGCCGAGAGGCACAAACTCCGACTCAGAGCTAGACTTAGACTCAAAAGACCTGATAGACTCAGTGTCGGACTCAGCTATGTCATCAATGCAAGTAAGGCGCGGGTTGAAAATGCAATTTTTAAGGCTACCCTTAGCTTCCACGATAAGAGAGGTGGGATCCTCGAGGGCGTCGGGCCCGAGCATAAACACTTCGGCCTCCTCGGCTTCTTTGGCCAAACCCACTTGAGAGAATTCTCGGAAGAGCTGCTCCAAGCTCCCCTGATTGAAAGATCCCAGCCAGTCAGTCTTCGGCTTGGGTTGGCTAAGCTTCCTCTTGAATTCCGCGCTAGCTGGCTCTTCGTCACTGGAAGACCAAGTATCATCCGCAAAGATCTCAAAACCAGGTAGCAGCTCCCCGGTGACCGAGTCGATAAAGGGCTCAGCTTGCCCACGATAGATATCATTCCCCTTTTCACGGACGAAGTAGCTGTTGGGATCACCATAGAGGGATCGAGGTTTTCCCGTGTATTTCCTTCTTTTGGCATCATTGGCAGAGGAAGAGTATCCCAAGCCAAAGCGGCCCTCACAGGAAGGAAACGCAGGGAATTCCGGAATCCCTTGTTGGTGAATTCCTAAGCCAAGGCCAGGTAGATAGGACATCCTTCTCATAATGTCCAGAGCGACAGAGCTTATGATGAAGTCCCCATCCACGTTGATGGCCATGACCGAGCCAGAAGTATCAAAAGAGAATCCCGCGAGATCGACGTCTTCGTTGTCGTGCGTGATACCCAAAACAGGCGTGCCATCCTCCTTGAGTGGGCGAATGCCTGAATCCCCGCAGATAATCAAAGTCCCAGTGGGGAGTCCCAGCATGACTTTCTGATGAAGAGTGGATGGAACAGCCATGATGTCAGATCTGTGAAGCCACGGTCTTCCTAGCAAGAGATTGAACGAGGCTGGAATGTCGACCACATGGAACTCGACATCCATTTTGAATCCCTCTGCATCGAGAGTGAGCACGAGTGTGCCTTCAACTAGACGACGTGTGCTGTCGTATGCCTTAACGGCCATGCCGGAAGGTGCAAAGTCCTTCTTAGTCAGTCCCAAACGGTGAGCCACCCTCAAAGGGCAAACATTGATCGCTGAGCCATTATCGATAAGAACAGTCGGAACCCAGAGTCCTCGGCACTTGACCGTGATATGCAAGGGTCGATTGTGGTCAACTCCTTCAAGCGGTAGATCCTTATCGGTGAAAACCACGGTATGCTTAGAGGCAGGTGGGAGGATAAGGGAAATCATCGCTTCAGGCGTGACGTCCGGTCGGATCTCAAGACGAGAGAGAGTGTGGCAGAACTTCTGACGATGCTCCCGGGAGGAACAGATTAGTCCCCAGAGTGATATGGCAGCGGGAATCCGCTCCAATTGCTTTTGAATCATGTCGTCGTTTGGGGCATTAACTGGTACCTCAAATGGTACAGACCTTGAGAAAATAGGAGGTTCGTTCTTCCGGTTAGAAGAGTTGGACGAACTTCCCGCTTGCAGATTAGCAGGCTGAAAGACTCGCCCACTTCTTGTAACATTAAGAACGTTCTCTAAAGAGGGTACCATTTGAGGGTCTTGACTATCGTCCCACAGATCAACAGGGACTTCTCCCAATTTGCGCTTCCCCTTGTCGGAGGTCGTAGGGGCCACAGGCACTTCCATGTTCAAACCCAAATCCTCAGTCAGATCTTTGATCAAGAGTGAATCCCAAAAGTCCGGATCCCCAACAGCTATAGCTTCTTGGATTGGTTCTGTACTAGCGATGAAAGGAACATCGCACAGCCCTCCATCAGCAAGGGAGCGATTGACAGTCCAAACCTCGGATCCAACCTGGATGTTGACTACATCATTGACATCCCAAAGATCAGCTGGTGGCACAAGGTCCGTAACCATGATGCTGCAGTCCTCTTCAGGAGGGGAAGGTACAACAGGGCGCGGAAGGTTTTCGTCGACGATGAAGAACGTAGGATCATACTCGGGATCAGCCACCGAGTTAACCAACCTGTCAAGAGTGGAAGGGAAGAAACATTCCCCTAGGACGCGGGTTTCATCCTGAGTGAGATCCTCCTCTAAATACTGGATTTCATGGCTGGGCAGAGCGTAACCCTGGAGAGGATTAGGGTCAAATCCTAATGGAAATTGCCAAGCAGGCTCGGGGTCCCAATAGTACTCTTCCTCAAGTAAAACAGGCTGAGGTTGTTGGAAGAGCATGTCCAACGAGAATCCGTCCAAAGGATCAACCATGGCTGCCTCGTAATTGGCCATCCAAGCATCATACCAGATGTGGTCAAAGGGAATGTCTTCGGATTAGGTGGGAATCCTTCTAACTCCAGCTCCGTCCATTCATTGATTATGGGAGTGGCATAGTCATCATTATCAGCTATAGCCCACCCTACAGCTTGCATGTCAAGTTGTTGCTCTGGTTGAGGGGGAATAGCAGCTCTAAAGTGGTCCAACAGACTTAGGGAGGAGCTCGGATCCGTCACGTTGAAGTACGGATTATCCATGGTAGAGGCAGAATCGAGATGTACAGCAGGCATAGGCTGGTGGAACAAGTCACTGATGGAAGCGTTGAACACAAACGCTCCATTCTGTAGACGTGCAGAGGGCCCATTGAAATTGGACGACTGTCCTTCCTCGGAGCGAATATAGGAAATCTCGGCCTCGGACTGAGAGGGGATAGGCACAATCGGCCTAGGTTGATTCGTTGAGGTTATATGGTCGGTGGGGTTGAATATAGTGGAGCTGAGGGATATATCAGTGGGCTGATGGATATCTGGTTAATGCGCGGAGCATTGCTGTGGTTTGGCATAGAATTGGCGAGGATGTTGGGTTTTTGAGGTGCCGGTGGTGGAGCATGAAGAGTCCCTTCATCTATGAGATCTTGAATCGCATGTCGGAGGCGAAAGCAAGAATCGGTAAGATGGCCGGGCCCTTGGTGATAGGCACAGTAGAGATTGGCTTTGAAGTTGGGAGAAGGCTTCTTAGGTAGAGGAGTTGGGTCGAGGAGCTTCAGATGTCCTGATTGGATCAGTTTCTCCATGACTGAAGATAGTGGTGCTTCAAAAGCGGAGAAACTACGAGGTTGGTTACGCGGTCGGTTGTTCTGCGGAGTTTGAACCTGATGGACCTCGGCAATTTGGTTAGCAGCTTTCGAGGAAGAGGCATTGGTACCACTGGTTGCGGTATTGGAGTAAGTCCCTCCCCCAAACAGCGCATTAGTATTTCCAGAATATGCCCGAGGCTTTGACTTTGATGGATTGGACGATTCTCCCTTTGACAGAATCCCACTCTGCAATGCATCTTCGATGGCCAGACCGGAGTCGAAGAAAGTGTCAAAATTGGAGGATGCTTGAACCAGAACCAAGTGCCTAGCATAGTCTGGTTGGAGATTGCGGGAGATGATACGGAGCTGATCTCTCTCGCTCGGGCGGTCAGTCATTTGAGCGGCTTTGGCCCTCCATCTCTTGACGAAATCCGCGAAGGATTCCTTAGCGTCCATCTTGGTGGATTCCAACTCCCGAGTAGTCATCTTGAGCTGGGAGTTGTAGCTATACTGCGAAATAAACGCAGCCCCGATGTCCTCCCAAGTCCTTCGCTTGGCAATATCGAGTGACAGAAACCAATGGAAAGCGGGACCCCGAGAGGGTTTGAGGAAACAGCTGAGACATGGCTTCGGGCTCAACGGATAGGAGCTTCATGGCAGCATGGTAACCATAGAGATGGGTTTTAGGATCGCCAGTGCCATCGAACTTGGCTATGTCGGGCATTTTGAACTTATCAGGAAGCTTGGCATTGGGATAAAGACAGAGACGGTCCAAGTCGATCCCTCCGGCACTGAGTTTTTCGGACTTTGAAACAGATTCTTCCAGTTTGGCCATCTTGGCGACGAGAGCAGTCATGTCAGGATGTTGGACAGTCCTAACAGTAGTGATGCCTGGATTCTGAATGGGATTTCGAGTGCCCTGAGTGTTGACCAAAGCGACCAGACGCCCTGGATGGTCCGGATCTTCGACCATGATAGGTTGCTCGTGTACGTCCTCTTCGGCCTCGCCCTCCTCCTGAACAGTTGGAGGAAGACGAGTGTTAAAGAGGTCATTCAAGCGGGTCATGTTAGCATCCGTCTGAGCAGCCCTTTGTTGTATAACAGCGATACTAGCCTGGATGTTCATAAGCATGGTTTCCAGAGAGAGTGGTTGCGGTTGATCTGCCATGACCGTTGGCCCAGAGGTGCTTGATGCAGAGGAGGGGGTAGGTGATTCCGGAGAGTCTGTTTCTTCGAGGACCGGAGAAGATGCTGACTGCAGGGTAGCAAGCAGAGAACGCGGGGAGTCTTCCGTTGTGACTGACTGGGCTTGCAATCTGACTAGTCTCTGAATCGGATTCCGGTGCAGACGTTCCCAAGTGGGTTTGGTTTTCTGCCTCGATACTTTCCTTGGCGGTGCAATGATTTAGAACCTTTGCTTGTAGAAAGGGAGAAAAGGCTAATAAGGGCCCTGCAGAAACTTTAATCTAAATAAAAGACTAAAGCGAAAACACAGTCGCCGTCGTCAGTGTCGCCCTTAGACTCTAGTACTAGCAGACAAGTCCGTCTTATGACGTTTGGACATTACCAGTGATCCTCAGAAATCTTTTCATGGTGTATCCTTTTTGTATCAACTAAGGCAAAGAGATGTCAAAACAGTCTAAAGATTTCGGTTCATCCCTCTTCGATAGTTTCAACTTTTGAACTTGGAACAACTTGGCGTAGATAGGCACGATGCTATAACCGGGAGGCATAGGCAGCACAGTGCCGTAACCGAAATGGTGTACATGCTTCGCATGATAACCAAAATGGTGTAAGCATCGCGGTATCTTTCCCGTTTTTGTTCCTCGTTTTCTGTTTGAAACTTCGATTGGTAATTAGCCGAAGGCTTTAGAGGTCTTAGAAGGCTTTAGAAAGTTGATTTAAAGGTTTAATTGATCCGGAACTTGAGAATTGACACACGTGCACCATCGAGAT
This sequence comes from Rhododendron simsii, assembly GCA_014282245.1. Lineage (NCBI taxonomy): Eukaryota > Viridiplantae > Streptophyta > Magnoliopsida > Ericales > Ericaceae > Rhododendron > Rhododendron simsii. The sequence continues at coordinate 163,413 of WJXA01000291.1, forward strand.
GCACGACTCCTCATCGGCCATGGTAAGGTCCTAATAAACATAAGACAGACTTGAAGGAGAGAGAACCTAGGAGCCGCCCTAAACATGCTTCTACGCAAAACGGTATGCATGTATGAACAGTGCATGCGATAGGGAAAGCAGTAACATGTTGACAGTATATAGGGGGTTAGATGCAAGTAATCCTACCCTGTAGGTACCTGCCCTAATTTGGAGAGTGCTAGTGCTTTGTATATGCAAAGGCTGGTTTTGGCTTGAATCAGGTTCCTCGGACTAGAGCCAAGATATACCTCCCGCTGCCCGCGTAACCGCAGAGCAACAGTCGAACGGTAGAATGACTCATCATCGTCGAAGGTTGTTAGTCATTCGGGGTCCCCGGGCTCCGGTAAACCGTGCCGGATTGCCAAAACGATCCAACGAGGCTTATCCCACATCGATGCAAATGAGAATGCTAAAAAAGTTGATTAATGGAACAGAATCGCAAATTCGCAAATGCCTTTTCAAATTTGGCTCTCTTTATTCAATCAATATTTAGAAGAAACTACGCGGGAGAACAATCGGAAAAGTCCCAGATTGGATGGCCGGACACGAGGTCCTGTTAAATCACCAATCCTTTCTTTAGCAGTGCGAAGCTCACTATTTTGACAGACTTTTATGGGATTGTTCTCGAGCGTATTAAAATCTAAGTATAGATCAATATTGGTTCGATCCCCAGCAGAGTCGCCACTGTGGGCAATGCGAATTGCCCCGACTCTTTCTCTCTCCTCCGAGGGAAGGGATTCCGTTCCCTACCCTTTTTGAGAAAGGAGAGATGCTGCCGGTTCGCGGGAGCGCTCTTGAAAGCTGGACGTCAAGCGCTCGCGGAAAATACAGAGTCGCCACTTGGGTTTGAAGGTCCGATACCCAAGGAACCGTATTTCGAAGCACTTGCCGCGCTTATTTTGATTTGAAAAAGTTTAAGGAACCAGTCCGTCATAACCATATCTGGGTTCGGGAGCCAGGTTACGAGAGGGGAAGGGTTTTATGGCACCCCTCTCGCCCAATCCGGAGATCGGTCTCTACTTAGGCATTTGTGAAAATGTTTATTTTCGCGATTCTGTTTAATTAATCATTTTTTAGCCAATTAGGGCGGGGGAACAGTTAATCGGGGATTAAAACTGTAACACGTTTGCAAGGTGTGGTAGATAGCATGCATGGATGAAATAAATAAGATAATACTGAAAACTGCTTTCTGGATGCCAAAACAGTGCAGGGTATGAATTTATCACGAACAGTGACCAACTTGCATGCAGAGAATGGGAACATGCAAGTCACACCATCGCGCGACACACCCATACCCTCGCGCGAGTGTCAACATCCTTTTTACAGGTTCAATTTTATCTCCTTCTGGGCTCTGGAAGGACCAGTGCACACCCAGGACAAACCAAGCAGTTTATATATGCTTGGAAGTAACTACTTATTACAATCTGACTGAACGAGAATAACACACAACCCTTAAACAGTGAGGGTGATAAAAACAGAGACCAAAGGCCTAGCTGCCCATACAAGGGCAATCACTGGAAATGATCAAACCATCGCGCGATGGAGTCACATCATCGCGCGACTGTTCTGACTGGACATCCAGGAATTGCTTTGCATGCCTGAGCTCTGAGACATATTCAGAAGCTACCCAGGGGCATTCCAATATGAACAAGGAAAGCAAAATACACTAATCTACTGATTTTAACATGCAAGACAGTGAGATATATCAAATATGATTAAACATGGAAATATGAAATCATATAAACTGGATCAGAACAAGAGACCCATCCCCACGAGAACCATGTCACACGAGCTAGAAGCGTCGCGCGACTATGTGAGTTCATTGCGCGTGGGTTCTCATGTTCACAGCATCTTGTAAATTTGCTGGCTTTGGGGTCAGAAGCTGATATTGATTACCAGTCCTGACCCTGTCAGCCCCCCTCAGGGATCAAGACAGTAAAGGCTGAAAGTTATACCTTTGCTTGAGAATGGTTTGAGTGAGGTGGTATGCCTTTGACAAGGGAGAAAGTGATAGTAGTTTTTGATTGAGAGGGAAGATCAAGATTGTGACTCTTGTTCTTTTCTTTTGGGATTTTTTTTTGGTAACCTTTTTGAAAGAGATCAATGGGGGGGGGGTTATTTATAGGGAAAGAAGGAGCTTGTTGGTGGCCAACATGGCTAGGCAGCCAGCCAACAATGCTGGCAGCAATCCCTTGGTAGAGAAGTGGGGTTTAAGTTGATGGGAGAGTGGGGGTTTAGGTGGTGCAAGGATGGCCGAGCAAACGCCGTTCAGCTGATGGAACGGGGTCACATGGCCCTGCAGGCGCTTCATCATCACAAAATCCAGCTGGATACGACAGGTGTCAACCATCGCGCGATGGAGTGGACCGTCGCGCGAGGGTTCTACTTCCCCGCGATGGTCAATCAGTCAAAGTTTGACTTTGACCACCCCTTGGCAAGTCAAGCATCGCGCGAGTGTCTCAGTGAATCGCGCGAAGGTCAAGCCCATAGTCAAAGCTGGGCTCAAATGGTTCTGGGGTTAAGGGAAGGGTTCCACATTCACCAAACTCAAAACCATTTCAATCAAAACTGTTCTCGACCTGATTCATCATTGGGGGAACAAGAAACTGAACAGAAATAAATTGAAAAGAGACCAAATGACTGAGAAATCAGATTGGGGTGTCTACACCAAGAGAATGTTTTGAGGATTCACGTCGCAATGGAGAACCCACTCCAAATACTCTTCGTGCAAATATGCTAGGCCCCTCGCGAGAGCCAACTGCAATATCAAACCTCTTCTCCCAATCAAGGGTGCCAGAAATAAGATTCTCTTCTAACGATCCACACTCCATATACTCGTAACCACTAGCTTATGATTTCCTTCAACGCAGTATCCCCAAATCTCTATCAAGGTCATGTGGTTAACGCTTCCAATGATGCTTCAAGGCCTATTTCATAACCAGCGCTCGCATGATGCTTAAGTTTAATAGGTAGTCAAGAATCCGCCACAAACCTCTTTTATCTAACCGGACTAGACACAAAATATCCCTTGATAAAAATGCTCCAAGGCTTTTTAGATGCAAGCAGTCATTGGCACAATATATTTTTTGACACCAGCAAGATGCTGCTCACCACTAGCTCATCAAGACAAAGAGTTTGACGAAATGAGATGTTACTAAACTAAAGTGTGTTTGTTTTCACGAACTTAGAATATTTGGGCATCAAAGGCATGTCATAATGGTTCAACAAAGGGCTAAAAGGCCCAAAACTAAATTAGCAACCTCCATGGTTTTTTAAGTTAAGTAACTATACAGTACGCCCAGCCATCCACCAATATCTGCATATTGCATAACTAATGTTTTTGACATGAAATATATTTGACAACATTGAAATTTCATATGATGATGCCACCTATAAATATAATACAAGCTAAACTTGATGACGTCATTTCTAATAGGGGGGAACTTCGTCGAACTCGAATGGTCTATGGTGGATATTTAGGATCCAGCGAAGTCCCTTACATTTGTATTTTTTTTCCCAATAAACATAAGATGGAAAAGGTATCAAGGGCACATCACTAAACTCGGGCAAACTACTGCCATCCACACAAAACAACGATGGCATCATCAGGCATGGGAAAAAACCAGAGTCATCATGCTCATCATGGACTATATTATCAATGTATTGTTTACCACGAACAGCTTGCAGTTAAGCATGAAATTATGAACTAAAAAAGATGCATGGGTAGAAGTTACCACTTGGCACAGCAGAAACATTCTCTGATGTCTATAATGATAATCAAACACAAAACCATTAACCGAATCATCAATAGATTAGAAAGAGGAGAAAAGGACACAAGTCAAGGCAGAAAGAAAATAATATCTTACGACTTGGGTCTTTTGTGTCTGCTTTGTTTCAACAATGAACCATACTATATATACAAATAAACCACTACCCTGTAATCAAACCACAAAACAGAACAACAAATGCCAGTACAATACATAGAAATTCTCAAAACCTAAAGAACCAAGAAACAAAAATATTTTTGGAACCCAACAAAGTACTAAACATACTTTAATCTCCAGAAGTTTCAAAAAAGTGTAATAGTTCATTTTCTCCAAAGAAAGTAAACTTTTGCACCAATTTTCCTACATATTTGACTGTTTCCAACATCTTTATAATAGGAAACAGCAGGACCATACGTTTACCATCAAACATTGGATTACTTCAGAAACACTGTCAGTCAGAAAAGTGTCTTATTCAAACTGAGGTGCTACGAAAGGCTCCTGTAGAATGAACAACTTCTCAAACACCTTTTGTGAAAGGTGCACATATATCATATATGTATACATTGTGGCACTGGCAATAAACAGACCCATGCGCCATAAATGTATTATTAACAGAATACAAGTAATATTTACCAATTAAACAAAAAACTATACTTCTTAGAGTTGAAGTATAAACAACAAAGGATAATGAGTGAAGGGCAGAGATTTACGGAGAACTGATTGGCCATGACAGGAGAAGCCTCACATGTACTACGTATAGCAGCTGCTTATGTTTTCTATTTGTGGACAGTAGTCTATATACCTACTAGGAACCACACTTCTTTCTCAATTCAGGGTCTTTACTTTCTGCTCAATGAGACTAGTTATCATTTCGTAACTGGAAGCGACTTACGCTTCCCAAAATGTGTTCAGCAGTCTACACTACTAGGAACCACAATTGTTCTTCGCCTTTCCTTTTTATTGAGATAGAGGCTTTGCTTTCCCATCAAGCGGCCAGTGGTCCTTCGCCTACTAGGAGCCACTTATGTTTTCTCTATATGGTCAATAGTCTATATACCTCCTACTTGGGACCACACTTCTTTCTCAATTTAGGATCTTTACTTTCTGTTCAAGTATCCAATGAGTTTTGGTGTCCAATACGGATACAGATATGACTCCCTTGCAAAAATATTTGTGCTTCAGAGGTGCACATTCTCAATTAACATGTGGGTAGAGATGCATTAACAAACAGAACTAGGATGAACCAACCTCAACATCCAGGGCATCAAGCACAGCAGCTAAAATTGGGAGCGGAGAGAAACCCATCCAGAACAAAGTTGCTGAGGACCCTCTTAATCAATGATCCACAGAACGTTGGGCAGACCTACAAGCACTAGGATTTCCAACAGTGAATACATACCTTTGCTTTTCTGGAAACATAATAAAATACAAGAAAAGGTAATCAAAGTCATCAAGGCCTTGCCTCTTTTCTCATGGAAGCTATCAACAAGCATTGAGCAGACAGAAAGCTTTGAAAGATTTTATGCAGTTCATTTCACTTTTGCTATCATGATTAGTCTCATCTTCAGCTGAGTCATTATCTTGAATGCAGAATGCCAAATAGATCCGTAAGCCATCTGGACCCCCGCTTTCTTCACATAACAGTTCCCAACCTACCAGCCAGAAAACCAAAGTAAGACCAATAAGGAGAAGTAGTAACTTTTCGGATATGTAGTTCAGATAAGTCTTGCAGTTTAGAGATTGGTCAGAAGTCAATATGATATGCACCAAAAAAAAAATAGGAAAGCTAATCTCTTCTAAAATACGATCGCAGTCAGACACTATTTGACCCACCATTAGATCTGCCCATTCTCTTCTCAAGAATAGGCTAAGCTCTAAAAATGCATCTACTGTCTCTAAAATACATGTCCTATCCTCATACAAGTATTGATATATAGTTAGCACTTAAATAACTCTAACACAAATGTCCTACATACATACACAAAGAGGATTGAATAACATAGAATTATAGAAGGTCAGAAGTAGATCCAAGTGGTTGCCGGCACTTGGTTTTCAGACTATTCCAACGACAGCCCTTATCCATGCATGCATATACAATAACGTAGTTCATGGTATTATTTTATCAACATATAAAACTATACAACATTAAATAACAAATCCGAAGGCCTTTTTTTACCGAAAAGCTTCAATACACTACCTATTAAAGTATTAAACACCAATTCAAATAATATATTATAGTTTATGAAAATATGGGTAGTTACAAGTACCATGTGGTGGAAACAAATAAATATCAATACATGAATCAGTGCTCCCAACTCCTCAAATGAAAAAAAAAATCTTAGAAAGCAAAATCATATCAACTCACAGTGTGAGATAACAGTGAACATATCGTACCGGAGGTGTCGGCCAAACCACTTAAATACTCTTTCTATCACAACATCAGGGAATGAACCAAATACCAAACCAAACCGAGCCTTATGTCCCAATCAATTGGGATTGACTACATGAATCCTTTTTCTCCATTGAACTCTGTCAAGGGTCACTTGTTCACTCAAACCCTTTAGACTCATAGACCAAAAGTTCAAAATATCAATAGAAAAAAACTATTAGACAACTTAACTTAAAATGAATGAACCAAATAAATCAAAAAAAAATTACCTTTAGATTTTGCAGAGGCTTCAAGAACCTCTCAATATCAAAGACCTAATAGAATTAGATAAACCTCATATGTAAATTTCAAGATTCTTAAAGCAAATAAGGGGGAAGATTAGAGATTAGGGGATTTCAAGATGATTGACGGGTCAAAGATTTGTCATCTCTTAGCTCCTATAGATAGAGCCAGATTGATTCGACAACTATGCGAACACATACACATAAATCAAACGGAGACACAGAAAATAAGCCAAATGAAGACCTTATTGAATGTCGCGTCATGAATTCCGATTGGTGAAATCTACACCCTTGGATTTGTAAGATATTTTTGAAAAACTGAGCTGTTTTATTATATAGATAGATGGGTCATGTTTGGCATTTCGATAGTAACAAAAGTTTGGGATAAACAGTAGGATACATACATTCAAACATCTAGATTGAAATTTCTTTTACTTTCGTCAAAAATATTTCTCACAACAACATAAACTGAAGTCCTCTTACAACATTCATAAGGAAAAAGGTTATGCCCATACTCAAATATTGCCATACAAAACCTCCCATTTAAAGAGTAGTCAACCAAAACAATTACATTCCTATCCAACCCCATCACTTGAATTTATAAGGCAAATATAAAATATCCCCACCTTGCAACTTCCAAAAATATGTTGCACTATCATAGGTTGTTAGAAAATTTATAACTAGCATGGTGCAATTTTCTTTTTCCAATTGAGTTGCAACAGTATTCATGCACATGCCTACATAGCCTCTACTTAAAGCAACTATATTTGGGGCTCTCTGCACCATTAACGACACAAACTGCATCATATCATGGACTCTGTTTGGTAGTAAGTTCTAAAGAAGTATCAAATAAAGATACAAGGAGGGCATAACCTTGTACAAACAGATAATTCAGTGATTCAAAATAGAAAGCAAATCATGTGGACCTACCAGTACGCATAAATTTTGGCGGAGTATAAGCAAGATTGGTGTTATAACTTTTGTCATCTCGGCTATTTTTCATAAGCCCAAAACTTGATAATCGTGGTCACCGTCCTGAAATTATATCACAAGTTCAGAAAAAACCAAATAAGCTCAAATCTAAATGCCAAGAAACATGAACGTAATATTCTTGCTTCTAGATGAAACAGGTAAACGAGTAGACATCACGGTGTAAACAATAAACGGAGGAATGAACTTTGTCATATTTGCGAAGAATGAGGATTAACAGTGAGGAGACAAACGTTTCACATTTGTAATCCAGACAAGAATTTTGTCCATGAGCATAAATGAAGCTATCAAAACATTATTGACTCAATGAGAATTGTCAGCTTCGTAATAAATTCCCTCTCCCATCTCCTTTCCAGTTCACATAAATCAATAAATACTACCAAAAGATCGAAGTTTATCCAATATTTTTTATGAACTGGTCAATTTTGAAGAAAAGCCATCACTTCTAATCACAGATAAGGGGAAAAACTAACTTTGTTCAAATATATGCAAGACACACAATCCTTGCATAAAAGCCTACTTAAGCATGTGCCTGCCCAAACATGGAAGTGTATCTGTATCTGTGTGCAGACATATTGTGAAAAGGAAATATTATAAGAAGTAAACAATGCATACGTACAACTTCTAGCAAAATGAAACTACTCATTGAATGCTAAACAGAAGAGGAGGGGAGAAGATTTGAGCTTTAAAGAATGATTGGGTAGCTAAGGGTGGGGATTGATGGGTAACATTCGCTCTCATCGAATCCTCCGTTCTCTGAGCCATTCATTTCCGAAAGTTCTGATTCCACCGCAACCCTCAGAGATGGTACCTCGAGTTCTATGGGGAGAACTGCTTCCATTCCGTAACTAGGAATAAGGGTTGCCCCTGTTGATGTCCGGATCGACGTTCGATACCCCCAAAGAGCTAGAGGCAGCTGCTCGTGCCAGTCCCTGGCGGACTCTGCAGATTTCTTGATGATGGTCTCGATGTTCTTGTTTGCCGCTTCAACTGCTCCATTTGTCTGAGGGCGATAGACGGTCGAGTGATGGATCTGGATCTTGAATTCTTCAAAGAGTTCCAGAACTCTACCCTTGAAATGAACCCCATTGTCTGAGACAAATGCCTGTGGAACCCCATATCGATAGATGATATTCTTCCTGATGAAATGAGCGACCTGGACTGCAGTTAAGGTCTTGTATGATTCAGCCTCGACCCACTTAGTGAAATAATCGATCGCTACTAGGATAAACCTGTGACCATTTGAAGCAGAAGGTCTGACCATGCCGATGACATCGATGCCCCACACAGAGAAAGGCCAAGGCGAAGTCATGCCGAATAGGTTAGAAGGTGGAACATGTATCAGGTTAGCATGGATTTGGCACTTGTGACATCGCCGCACATAATCCACACACTGAGATTCCATAGTAGACCAGAAGTAGCCCTGACGCAGAATCTTCCTAGCAAGCATGACGCCGCTCATGTGGGGGCCGCAAATCCCTTCGTGGATTTCTTCCATAATTCTGACAGCTTCAGCACTGTTGACGCAGAGTTTGTGCATCCCACAATGAGATCTTCTATACAACCTCCCTCCACAGATGATGTAATGAGCAGCGATCCTTCGTAACGCAGTTTGGTCCTTCTGAGAAGCATCAGATGGGTATAAACCACTCTCGATGAAGTTCCATATGTCATGGTACCAGGGTAGGCCATCATCCACATCATCGATGGCGTTGACACATTGATAAGCGGGATGGTCCCGTTGCTCGATTAAGACAGGACGGAGCTTGACACCTAACGGCAGTTCAACCATGGAGGCCAGGGTAGCAAGTGCATCAGCGAAATGGTTCTTCAACCGAGGAACATGAGTGAAAGTCACCTTAATGAAACGAGGGATTAATCCCTCTAAGTCGTGATGATAAGGCTTCAGTTTCTCCTCGCGTACTTTCCAGTCTCCATTGGCCTGAGACACAACAAGATTCGAATCCCCGATGACTTCAAGCTTCTCAACACCGAGCGCGAGCGCAGCTTCCATACCCACAATGCAAGCCTCATATTCAGCTTGGTTATTAGTGACATCGAAATTAAGCTTAAACGCAAGCGGAATATGAGAATCATCGGGGGTGACTAGCAAAACCCCAATTCCGAACCCCTTCTGATTGGCTGCCCCATCGAAGTAAAGAGTCCAAACATCCTCAACAACTGTCAGCACTTCCTCATCCGGGAACGCGAAATCTGAATCCTCAGGCCCGTCCACGGGATGGTCAGCTAAGAATTCTGCAATGGCGCGTCCCTTTACCGACTTTCTTGTGACATACTCGAGATCAAATTCTGCCAAGAGAAGCAACCAACGTGCTAACTTACCAGTAAGTGCAGGTTTCTCAAATAGATACTTGAGAGGATCCATTCTAGAAATCAACTTCACTGGGTAAGCCAGCATGTAGTGTCTTAACTTCTTAGATGCCCAGACAAGGGCCCAGCACGTCTTTTCTAAAGCGGTATAGCGTTCCTCGGCTCCAACCATCTTCTTGCTCAGGTAGTAAATAGCTTTCTCTATTCCCTTGTCCCCTTCTTGAGCTAGCAAACATCCCATGGACGTAGAACTCACAGATAAGTAGAGAATGAGAGGTTTTCCCCGTATAGGCGGCATGAGAACAGGCGGGTTCTGTAGATAGTCCTGGATCGAGATGAAAGCTGCTTGGCACTTTTCTGACCATACGAACGGGTATTCTTCTTGAGTAGTCGAAACATCGGCTCGCAAGTTAAGGTTAACTTGGCGATGAATCTGCTGATGAACTGAACCTTCCCCAGAAAACTCCGCACCCCCTTTTCAGACTCAGGTGGCTTCATGTCACGTATTGCTTTGATTTTCGACGGATCGACTTCAATCCCACGGGAAGTGATCATGAAACCCAGCATTTTGCCTGCTGTGACTCCGAAGGTGCACTTCTGAGGATTAAGACGCATCCGGAACTTGCGGAACCTTTCGAAGAGTTTCCTTAACACGTGGACATGCCCTTCCCGAGTTTTTGACTTGGCAATCATGTCATCAACGTAGACCTCAACCTCTTTGTGCATCATGTCATGCAAAATAGTCGTGGCAGCTCTTTGATAAGTCGGACCAGCATTCTTCAAACCAAACGGCATGACCAAATAGCAGTAAGTCCCCCACTCAGTGATGAAGGTTGTCTTCTCGCGGTCTTCAGGTGCCATGAGAATCTGATTGTAGCCTGAGAAACCGTCCATGAATGAAAGCAAAGCATGCCCTGCAGTATTATCCACCAGCACATCAATGTGTGGCAAGGGAAAATCGTCTTTGGGGCTTGCTTTGTTCAAGTCCCGGAAGTCAACACAGACACGAATCTGGCCATTTTTCTTAGGAACAGGGACGATGTTGGCCACCCAAGTGGGATACTGAGAGACTGCGAGGAAACCAGCGTCAATCTGCTTAGTGACTTCCTCCTTGATTTTCTGCACCCAATCTGGTCGCATCCGTCTGAGCTTCTGTTTCACTGGCTTAGCATCGGGCAACAGGGGGATTCGATGCTCCACTATCTCAGGATCGATACCGGGCATGTCTTGATGAGACCATGCAAAGATGTCGCTGAACTCAGTGAGGAGCTCTTTGAACTTACGATGCTCCTCCGGATCTAACGTGGAGCCCACTTGAACCATTCGAGGATCACTCTCATCTTTCAAGTTTATTAAGATTATCTCTTCTTTTAATGGCTGAGCATGCCTTTCGTCTTCCCTTTCAATGAAAGCACGGATTTCCTTGGGGATGTCCCCATCGAAATCTATCCCTTCATCGTCAGGGTCGACACAGTTTATATAGAGATCATTCAAGTAGTCAGAAGAGGAGTCCTTCATTTCATAAGACCCTGCAGGGTCGCCAAGTACAAGGGAGTCGAATTCGAAGTAAAAGCTATGACGTGGAGGGCCGAGAGGCACAAACTCCGACTCAGAGCTAGACTTAGACTCAAAAGACCTGATAGACTCAGTGTCGGACTCAGCTATGTCATCAATGCAAGTAAGGCGCGGGTTGAAAATGCAATTTTTAAGGCTACCCTTAGCTTCCACGATAAGAGAGGTGGGATCCTCGAGGGCGTCGGGCCCGAGCATAAACACTTCGGCCTCCTCGGCTTCTTTGGCCAAACCCACTTGAGAGAATTCTCGGAAGAGCTGCTCCAAGCTCCCCTGATTGAAAGATCCCAGCCAGTCAGTCTTCGGCTTGGGTTGGCTAAGCTTCCTCTTGAATTCCGCGCTAGCTGGCTCTTCGTCACTGGAAGACCAAGTATCATCCGCAAAGATCTCAAAACCAGGTAGCAGCTCCCCGGTGACCGAGTCGATAAAGGGCTCAGCTTGCCCACGATAGATATCATTCCCCTTTTCACGGACGAAGTAGCTGTTGGGATCACCATAGAGGGATCGAGGTTTTCCCGTGTATTTCCTTCTTTTGGCATCATTGGCAGAGGAAGAGTATCCCAAGCCAAAGCGGCCCTCACAGGAAGGAAACGCAGGGAATTCCGGAATCCCTTGTTGGTGAATTCCTAAGCCAAGGCCAGGTAGATAGGACATCCTTCTCATAATGTCCAGAGCGACAGAGCTTATGATGAAGTCCCCATCCACGTTGATGGCCATGACCGAGCCAGAAGTATCAAAAGAGAATCCCGCGAGATCGACGTCTTCGTTGTCGTGCGTGATACCCAAAACAGGCGTGCCATCCTCCTTGAGTGGGCGAATGCCTGAATCCCCGCAGATAATCAAAGTCCCAGTGGGGAGTCCCAGCATGACTTTCTGATGAAGAGTGGATGGAACAGCCATGATGTCAGATCTGTGAAGCCACGGTCTTCCTAGCAAGAGATTGAACGAGGCTGGAATGTCGACCACATGGAACTCGACATCCATTTTGAATCCCTCTGCATCGAGAGTGAGCACGAGTGTGCCTTCAACTAGACGACGTGTGCTGTCGTATGCCTTAACGGCCATGCCGGAAGGTGCAAAGTCCTTCTTAGTCAGTCCCAAACGGTGAGCCACCCTCAAAGGGCAAACATTGATCGCTGAGCCATTATCGATAAGAACAGTCGGAACCCAGAGTCCTCGGCACTTGACCGTGATATGCAAGGGTCGATTGTGGTCAACTCCTTCAAGCGGTAGATCCTTATCGGTGAAAACCACGGTATGCTTAGAGGCAGGTGGGAGGATAAGGGAAATCATCGCTTCAGGCGTGACGTCCGGTCGGATCTCAAGACGAGAGAGAGTGTGGCAGAACTTCTGACGATGCTCCCGGGAGGAACAGATTAGTCCCCAGAGTGATATGGCAGCGGGAATCCGCTCCAATTGCTTTTGAATCATGTCGTCGTTTGGGGCATTAACTGGTACCTCAAATGGTACAGACCTTGAGAAAATAGGAGGTTCGTTCTTCCGGTTAGAAGAGTTGGACGAACTTCCCGCTTGCAGATTAGCAGGCTGAAAGACTCGCCCACTTCTTGTAACATTAAGAACGTTCTCTAAAGAGGGTACCATTTGAGGGTCTTGACTATCGTCCCACAGATCAACAGGACTTCTCCCAATTTGCGCTTCCCCTTGTCGGAGGTCGTAGGGGCCACAGGCACTTCCATGTTCAAACCCAAATCCTCAGTCAGATCTTTGATCAAGAGTGAATCCCAAAAGTCCGGATCCCCAACAGCTATAGCTTCTTGGATTGGTTCTGTACTAGCGATGAAAGGAACATCCCATAGCCCTCCATCAGCAAGGGAGCGATTGACAGTCCAAACCTCGGACCCAACCTGGATGTTGACCACATCATTGACATCCCAAAGATCAGCTGGTGGCACAAGGTCCGTAACCATGATGCTGCAGTCCTCTTCAGGAGGGGAAGGCACAACAGGGCGCGGAAGGTTTTCGTCAACGATGAAGAACGTAGGATCATACTCGGGATCAGCCACCGAGTTAACCAACCTGTCAAGAGTGGAAGGGAAGAAACATTCCCCTAGGACGCGGGTTTCATCCTGAGTGAGATCCTCCTCTAAATACTGGATTTCATGGCTGGGCAGAGCGTAACCCTGGAGAGGATTAGGGTCAAATCCTAATGGAAATTGCCAAGCAGGCTCGGGGTCCCAATAGTACTCTTCCTCAAATAAAACAGGCTGAGGTTGTTGGAAGAGCATGTCCAACGAGAATCCGTCCAAAGGATCAACCATGGCTGCCTCGTAATTGGCCATCCAAGCATCATACCAGATGTGGTCAAAGGGAATGTCTTCGGATTAGGTGGGAATCCTTCTAACTCCAGCTCCGTCCATTCATTGATTATGGGAGTGGCATAGTCATCATTATCAGCTATAGCCCACCCTACAGCTTGCATGTCAAGTTGTTGCTCTGGTTGAGGGGGAATAGCAGCTCTAAAGTGGTCCAACAGACTTAGGGAGGAGCTCGGATCCGTCACGTTGAAGTACGGATTATCCATGGTAGAGGCAGAATCGAGATGTACAGCAGGCATAGGCTGGTGGAACAAGTCACTGATGGAAGCGTTGAACACAAACGCTCCATTCTGTAGACGTGCAGAGGGCCCATTGAAATTGGACGACTGTCCTTCCTCGGAGCGAATATAGGAAATCTCGGCCTCGGACTGAGAGGGGATAGGCACAATCGGCCTAGGTTGATTCGTTGAGGTTATATGGTCGGTGGGGTTGAATATAGTGGAGCTGAGGGATATATCAGTGGGCTGATGGATATCTGGTTAATGCGCGGAGCATTGCTGTGGTTTGGCATAGAATTGGCGAGGATGTTGGGTTTTTGAGGTGCCGGTGGTGGAGCATGAAGAGTCCCTTCATCTATGAGATCTTGAATCGCATGTCGGAGGCGAAAGCAAGAATCGGTAAGATGGCCGGGCCCTTGGTGATAGGCACAGTAGAGATTGGCTTTGAAGTTGGGAGAAGGCTTCTTAGGTAGAGGAGTTGGGTCGAGGAGCTTCAGATGTCCTGATTGGATCAGTTTCTCCATGACTGAAGATAGTGGTGCTTCAAAAGCGGAGAAACTACGAGGTTGGTTACGCGGTCGGTTGTTCTGCGGAGTTTGAACCTGATGGACCTCGGCAATTTGGTTAGCAGCTTTCGAGGAAGAGGCATTGGTACCACTGGTTGCGGTATTGGAGTAAGTCCCTCCCCCAAACAGCGCATTAGTATTTCCAGAATATGCCCGAGGCTTTGACTTTGATGGATTGGACGATTCTCCCTTTGACAGAATCCCACTCTGCAATGCATCTTCGATGGCCAGACCGGAGTCGAAGAAAGTGTCAAAATTGGAGGATGCTTGAACAGACCAAGTGCCTAGCATAGTCTGGTTGGAGATTGCGGGAGATGATACGGAGCTGATCTCTCTCGCTCGGGGCGGTCAGTCATTTGAGCGGCTTTGGCCCTCCATCTCTTGACGAAATCCGCGAAGGATTCCTTAGCGTCCATCTTGGTGGATTCCAACTCCCGAGTAGTCATCTTGAGCTGGGAGTTGTAGCTATACTGCGAAATAAACGCAGCCCCGATGTCCTCCCAAGTCCTTCGCTTGGCAATGTCGAGTGACAGAAACCAATGGAAAGCGGGACCCGAGAGGGTTTGAGGAAACAGCTGAGACATGGCTTCGGGCTCAACGGATAGGAGCTTCATGGCAGCATGGTAACCATAGAGATGGGTTTTAGGATCGCCAGTGCCATCGAACTTGGCTATGTCGGGCATTTTGAACTTGTCAGGAAGCTTGGCATTGGGATAAAGACAGAGACGGTCCAAGTCGATCCCTCCGGCACTGAGTTTTTCGGACTTTGAAACAGATTCTTCCAGTTTGGCCATCTTGGCGACGAGAGCAGTCATGTCAGGATGTTGGACAGTCCTAACAGTAGTGATGCCTGGATTCTGAATGGGATTTCGAGTGCCCTGAGTGTTGACCAAAGCGACCAGACGCCCTGGATGGTCCGGATCTTCGACCATGATAGGTTGCTCGTGTACGTCCTCTTCGGCCTCGCCCTCCTCTTGAACAGTTGGAGGAAGACGAGTGTTAAAGAGGTCATTCAAGCGGGTCATGTTAGCATCCGTCTGAGCAGCCCTTTGTTGTATAACAGCGATACTAGCCTGGATGTTCATAAGCATGGTTTCCAGAGAGAGTGGTTGCGGTTGATCTGCCATGACCGTTGGCCCAGAGGTGCTTGATGCAGAGGAGGGGGTAGGTGATTCCGGAGAGTCTGTTTCTTCGAGGACCGGAGAAGATGCTGACTGCAGGGTAGCAAGCAGAGAACGCGGGGAGTCTTCCGTTGTGACTGACTGGGCTTGCAATCTGACTAGTCTCTGAATCGGATTCCGGTGCAGACGTTCCCAAGTGGGTTTGGTTTTCTGCCTCGATACTTTCCTTGGCGGTGCAATGATTTAGAACCTTTGCTTGTAGAAAGGGAGAAAAGGCTAATAAGGGCCCTGCAGAAACTTTAATCTAAATAAAAGACTAAAGCGAAAACACAGTCGCCGTCGTCAGTGTCGCCCTTAGACTCTAGTACTAGCAGACAAGTCCGTCTTATGACGTTTGGACATTACCAGTGATCCTCAGAAATCTTTTCATGGTGTATCCTTTTTGTATCAACTAAGGCAAAGAGATGTCAAAACAGTCTAAAGATTTCGGTTCATCCCTCTTCGATAGTTTCAACTTTTGAACTTGGAACAACTTGGCGTAGATAGGCACGATGCTATAACCGGGGAGGCATAGGCAGCACAGTGCCGTAACCGAAATGGTGTACATGCTTCGCATGATAACCAAAATGGTGTAAGCATCGCGGTATCTTTCCCGTTTTGTTCCTCGTTTTCTGTTTGAAACTTCGATTGGTAATTAGCCGAAGGCTTTAGAGGTCTTAGAAGGCTTTAGAAAGTTGATTTAAAGGTTTAATTGATCCGGAACTTGAGAATTGACAAACGTGCACCATCGAGATGCACGACTCCTCATCGGGCCATGGTAAGGTCCTTATAAACATAAGACAGACTTGAAGGAGAGAGAACCTAGGAGCCGCCCTAAACATGCTTCTACGCAAAACGGTATGCATGTATGAACAGTGCATGCGATAGGGAAAGCAGTAACATGTTGACAGTATATAGGGGGTTAGATGCAAGTAATCCTACCCTGTAGGTACCTGCCTAATTTGGAGAGTGCTAGTGCTTTGTATATGCAAAGGCTGGTTTTGGCTTGAATCAGGTTCCTCGGACTAGAGCCAAGATATACCTCCCGCTGCCCGCGTAACCGCAGAGCAACAGTCGAACGGTAGAATGACTCATCATCGTCGAAGGTTGTTAGTCATTCGGGGTCCCCGGGCTCCGGTAAACCGTGCCGGATTGCCAAAACGATCCAACGAGGCTTATCCCACATCGATGCAAATGAGAATGCTAAAAAGTTGATTAATGGAACAGAATCGCAAATTCGCAAATGCCTTTTCAAATTTGGCTCTCTTTATTCAATCAATATTTAGAAGAAACTACGCGGGAGAACAATCGGAAAAGTCCCAGATTGGATGGCCGGACACGAGGTCCTGTTAAATCACCAATCCTTTCTTTAGCAGTGCGAAGCTCACTATTTTGACAGACTTTTATGGGATTGTTCTCGAGCGTATTAAAATCTAAGTATAGATCAATATTGGTTCGATCCCCAGCAGAGTCGCCACTGTGGGCAATGCGAATTGCCCCGACTCTTTCTCTCTCCTCCGAGGGAAGGGATTCCGTTCCCTACCCTTTTTGAGAAAGGAGAGATGCTGCCGGTTCGCGGGAGCGCTCTTGAAAGCTGGACGTCAAGCGCTCGCGGAAAATACAGAGTCGCCACTTGGGTTTGAAGGTCCGATACCCAAGGAACCGTATTTCGAAGCACTTGCCGCGCTTATTTTGATTTGAAAAAGTTTAAGGAACCAGTCCGTCATAACCATATCTGGGTTCGGGAGCCAGGTTACGAGAGGGGAAGGGTTTTATGGCACCCCTCTCGCCCAATCCGGAGATCGGTCTCTACTTAGGCATTTGTGAAAATGTTTATTTTCGCGATTCTGTTTAATTAATCATTTTTTAGCCAATTAGGGCGGGGGAACAGTTAATCGGGGATTAAAACTGTAACACGTTTGCAAGGTGTGGTAGATAGCATGCATGGATGAAATAAATAAGATAATACTGAAAACTGCTTTCTGGATGCCAAAACAGTGCAGGGTATGAATTTATCACGAACAGTGACCAACTTGCATGCAGAGAATGGGAACATGCAAGTCACACCATCGCGCGACACACCCATACCCTCGCGCGAGTGTCAACATCCTTTTTACAGGTTCAATTTTATCTCCTTCTGGGCTCTGGAAGGACCAGTGCACACCCAGGACAAACCAAGCAGTTTATATATGCTTGGAAGTAACTACTTATTACAATCTGACTGAACGAGAATAACACACAACCCTTAAACAGTGAGGGTGATAAAAACAGAGACCAAAGGCCTAGCTGCCCATACAAGGGCAATCACTGGAAATGATCAAACCATCGCGCGATGGAGTCACATCATCGCGCGACTGTTCTGACTGGACATCCAGGAATTGCTTTGCATGCCTGAGCTCTGAGACATATTCAGAAGCTACCCAGGGGCATTCCAATATGAACAAGGAAAGCAAAATACACTAATCTACTGATTTTAACATGCAAGACAGTGAGATATATCAAATATGATTAAACATGGAAATATGAAATCATATAAACTGGATCAGAACAAGAGACCCATCCCCACGAGAACCATGTCACACGAGCTAGAAGCGTCGCGCGACTATGTGAGTTCATTGCGCGTGGGTTCTCATGTTCACAGCATCTTGTAAATTTGCTGGCTTTGGGGTCAGAAGCTGATATTGATTACCAGTCCTGACCCTGTCAGCCCCCCTCAGGGATCAAGACAGTAAAGGCTGAAAGTTATACCTTTGCTTGAGAATGGTTTGAGTGAGGTGGTATGCCTTTGACAAGGGAGAAAGTGATAGTAGTTTTTGATTGAGAGGGAAGATCAAGATTGTGACTCTTGTTCTTTTCTTTTGGGAATTTTTTTGGTAACCTTTTTGAAAGAGATCAATGGGGGGGGGGTTATTTATAGGGAAAGAAGGAGCTTGTTGGTGGCCAACATGGCTAGGCAGCCAGCCAACAATGCTGGCAGCAATCCCTTGGTAGAGAAGTGGGGTTTAAGTTGATGGGAGAGTGGGGGTTTAGGTGGTGCAAGGATGGCCGAGCAAACGCCGTTCAGCTGATGGAACGGGGTCACATGGCCCTGCAGGCGCTTCATCATCACAAAATCCAGCTGGATACGACAGGTGTCAACCATCGCGCGATGGAGTGGGACCGTCGCGCGAGGGTTCTAACTTCCCCGCGATGGTCAATCAGTCAAAGTTTGACTTTGACCACCACTTGGCAAGTCAAGCATCGCGCGAGTGTCTCAGTGAATCGCGCGAAGGTCAAGCCCATAGTCAAAGCTGGGCTCAAATGGTTCTGGGGTTAAGGGAAGGGTTCCACATTCACCAAACTCAAAACCATTTCAATCAAAACTGTTCTCGACCTGATTCATCATTGGGGGAACAAGAAACTGAACAGAAATAAATTGAAAAGAGACCAAATGACTGAGAAATCAGATTGGGGTGTCTACACCAAGAGAATGTTTTGAGGATTCACGTCGCAATGGAGAACCCACTCCAAATACTCTTCGTGCAAATATGCTAGGCCCCTCGCAGAGCCAACTGCAATATCAAACCTCTTCTCCCAATCAAGGGTGCCAGAAATAAGATTCTCTTCTAACGATCCACACTCCATATACTCGTAAACCACTAGCTTATGATTTCCTTCAACGCAGTATCCCCAAATCTCTATCAAGGTCATGTGGTTAACGCTTCCAATGATGCTTACTTCCGCTAAGAATTCTGCTTCCCCTTGATTAGCCTCGTTGAGTCTCTTGATTGCTGCAACTCTACGATCAGATTTTGGCGAATAGAATCAAAGAGCATATGCGATTAATCATTGGGGAGTCCCAAGCTGCCTTTGTATGTGGGAAACGAATTCTGGATGGCGTTCTTATAGCCAATGAGGCCATTCATAGCTGGAAAAATAGGGCGCACGGGGGCCTTATTTTAAAGCTAGACTTTGAAAGAGCGTACGATTGTGTCAACTGGAGCTTTCTAAACAACATGATGTTGAGGATGGGATTTGGGGACAGGTGGAGACGATGGATTATGGAGTGTTGCTCGACGGTCTCTATGTCAATATTGATCAATGGATCGGCTTCTCAGGAATTTTGTACATACAAGGGGTTGAGGCAGGGGGATCCCCTATCACCTTTCCTCTTTAATATTATTGTGGAAGGCCTTAACATAATGCTGGAAAGAGCAAAGGAAGCGAATATTATCAAAGGAACCAAATTGGGGAGTAATGGGGTCTCATTAACTCATCTACAATTTGCGGATGATACCATTCTCTTTTGCAACAATGACCCGGAGGAGATGGCAAACATAAAGAGAATCTTAAGGTGCTTCCAATTGATGTCTGGCTTGAGAATTAACTTCTCAAAAAGCTCTCTTTGTGGAGTGAATGTTCCACCCGAAGCGATAACTTCACTGGCTTGTATTTTGGGGTGTAAGGTGGAAAAATTACCAATCAAATATCTTGGGTTGCCGTTAGGTGCAAACCCCAGTAGGATTAAGACTTGGGACCCCGTAGTCGAGAGGACTGAGAAGATCCTGAGTATTTGGAGATCACAGTGTATTTCAACGGGGGGAAGGATTACCCTTATCAATTCCAACTCTGCAAACGTGCCCATCTACTTTATGTCCTTATTTAAAATGCCAGTAGCAGTCGCGAGGAAGCTAGAGAAAATGCAGAGATAGTTCTTTTGGGGCGACACTAGCGATAAAAAAAAGATACACATGGTAAAATGGGACGAGATTACAAGGAAGAAAACTGACGGAGGGTTGGGGGTGAAAAAGATGCTTCAACAGAATCTAGCGCTTTTGGCCAAATGGTGGTGGAGATTTGGTACAGATACAGGCTCTCTTTGGGTGAAAGTCATTAGAGATAAATATAAATTGGTTGGAAATTGTTGGCTCCCTTATGTTCATGGCTCAGGTTCAACCTCAAGAATTTGGGCGGATATTTGCTCATTGGAGAATTCCTCATCTCATTTGGGATACTCCATCCGTGAGAGCTTCAGAGTGCAGGTAAATTCAGGTAATGCTACGGTGTTCTGGGATCATGCTTGGTTAGGTGAATTACCCTTGAAAGAAGAATATCCTAGACTGTTTTCACTATCTTCTCAAAAGGAAGAACTGATTTGTAATATGAGGGGCAACACTGCTGGAGGATCTTGGGACCTCCTGTTTAGGAGAGACATGATTGGGCGGGAGAAAAGAGAGATGGATAACCTAAGACTGCGACTTCAACAGGTGACATTAATCCAAACGAAGCCTGATGAGTTAATGTGGCGATGGACGGGGGATGGTAAGTTCATTGTGAAATCAGCATATGGCCACTGGGAATTGCTGTCCCAGTCAAGTAATGCGTTTCTGGGCTCTATTTGGAAGAACTTAAGCCCCCCCAAGGTGGAAGTTTTTGCTTGGTTGGCTGTCAAGGAAAAAGTTATAACCAGCTCAGAACTTCTTAGTAGAAATGTGATAAATGAAATTCATTTAGCCTTGTGTCCTCTCTGCTCTATGCATCTTGAATCAAATCAGCATTTATTTCTCCATTGCCATTTCTCTTGGAGTGTCTGGTCAATAATACTAGAGTGGTGGAATATGAAATGGGTGTGCCCGGTCTCGGTTCCGGATTTAGCAAGTTGGTGGTTTACAAATGGATTTTCCAATTTGGAGAAACATATTTGGGAAGTATGCTTCTATGCAACGCTTTGGTCTTTATGGTTGGTGAGGAATGAGTACATCTTCAACAACTTAGCAAAACAGGCCTGGGAAGTGGGAGATGTAGTTAAAACTAGGGTCGCAATGTGGATGAAGGCCAAGTTCGACATCAAGGTCTATACGGCGGAAGAGTTTAAGGTCTTTCTAGATGGTATCCGAAAACTAAAATTGTAATTTAGATTGAGGTGTTTTATCCAACTATCAGTTGGATGTGTTTGAGATTGTATTTTCTTTTGGTGCTTCTAGGCTCTACGAGCTAGGATGTATTCCCTCGATGTAACCATTTTGAGTTTTATAAAAAGTTTCGTTTGCCGAGCAAAAAAAAAACTCTACGATCAGATAAAACTCCTTTGTACACAATCCCACTGCCTCCTTTTCCGATTTCTTCTCTAAAATTTCTCGTTGCTTTCTTCAACTCGGCATAAGTGAATTTCCTAAACCCACTGACAACTTGTTGGTAACTTTGTGTGTTTTCACTTGATCTTTGTTGGATTTTGTACAACAATAACCATACGAAACAAATACAAATGATTTCAAAGCCGCCAAATACAGAGGCGAACCAAACCATAAACTGCAACATCCCGTTTTGTTTGGGTTTCTTGTAACCTCTATCAAGTAGCATGTTTTGTTTGGTCAGGGGGCAATGCAACCCGATTTCTTGTTTTCAATTTGCATAAAAACTGATGGAGGCTTTGGGCAGCCTTAGATAAAAAGGATCCCCAAATGAAGGGGATCTGTATCCGTTAAGCAACAGTGACTTTGGAAAACAATTGTAATAACCTTTGTCGCCGTTAAATTTGAAATTGAAGCCGTAGCATTTGCAGCTTTTTAAGCATACTTCCTCACACCTTTCATAGGTGTAATTTTCATAGAATTTGATATCGTAGCCGTAGAATTCGACGTTAGGAAGTTTGATGAAACCGGATTCAGCTGCGTTGCAGGAGAGGTTGAACTTCAGTTCACACCCGAGAGACCAATCTGTAAGATTTTTTGCCTTGTACCTGATGTGGAGAGTTGGCCAACAATAGCATAAAAAGTCTGTAACTCATGTATCAAGATGGAAGTACTACTAAGATGGAACTTCAAGAATCAAGTTATTTTGTGCTTATATGAGTGTGCACGCATGAAAGTGGGATTTGCGGATCTTGTAGTACAATAGTGTGGGGCTCGGGAAATTTTTTTCATTGCCGGGTGCGTATCACGTGGTGTCTGCTCGGCGCATCTGAGCCGTTTATTGCGTTTTTGGGTGGTCGAATTTGGAGAGAGAAAAAAGAGAGAGAAAGTGTTGGGGTGAGAGGAGAGAGAATGTTTCAATCCAAGCCGTTCAAAAGTGTATTAAACGGCCCGGATGTGCCGAACGGGTGCCACGTGGGATATACCCAACCGGCACCGAAAAATTCTTGGGGCAAGGAAACTGTGCCGTTTGTGGTTCATGTAACAGAAAACCCAAGGCAAGCAAACCAAGGGAAAATAACAAGGCTGAGAAATATGTATTGCTCCGAACAAAAAATTTGAAATCCTCAGAAAATAGTGTATATATATATATATATATATATATATATATATATATACACACACACACACACACACACACATAAGAGAAGGAAAGAGGATTAAAAAAAGGATGATGCTATGGTGTCTCCGGTCATTTTGGGGACACCGTAATTTTTGGCATAACATAACCCTTACAAGTATAACAAAAATCATTACAAGTATAATAGAACCATAACATGGCATAACTAAGGCATAACCAAAAACCAATCAAGGCATAACCAAAAATCAACCAAGGCATAACCAACAAAGTTATGCCTTGTTATGGTTTTGGTTATGCTTATAATGATTTTGGTTATACGTGTGATGAATTTGGTTATGCTTATAATGGTTTTGTTATGCCAAAAGTTACGGTGTCTCCAAAATGACCGGGGACACCGAAGTCATTCCCTTAAATTAAACCAGTTTTAAAATCTTATTTTTCTGATCATTTTATCCTAAAGAATCATAATTAATTTTTGTCACTAAAGCTCTCATAATTAAGTATTTGCTCCTTATTCCGGATCCTATAGAGCAGAAACTTAATTATGAGAGCCTTACAGACATTAATTAATTATGATTTTTTAGGATAAAATATCAAAAAAATAAGATATTCGCACCGGTTCAAACGGATTAAAAATTAGAGCACTTAAGGGAACTCTGAGAGCTGCTTGGGAACTTTGTGCGGGGAGTAGTCCTTTACGTTGTATGAAAGATATACTTTTTCTTGGTATTTCGTTGAGTTCATACTCAATAGTGAGTGTGAGCAAGAGCACCGACCGTAAAAGCGTTTTTAACAAAAATTCATAAACTACTAAAATTTGCAAAAGCGAGAATTGAAAGCGCGATCACAGATCCTAATTGAGAGTGAGCACATGTGCCCACATCACATACATTAAACTGCTCATTGTGTGAGGAGTTATGGTTTGAAGTTGTGTTTCTTGACTCTTTAATTAATTTTCTTTTTTCGGTAAATATTTTTTGATTAAGTTAATCTTGTAGTTATACAACTTATGTCGTCTTTTTAAAGCACATGACTAGAAACATCATTAGGTAACCTTTAGGCTATGTTGTTGTAAACTAATAAGTTTGAAATTTATTTTAAAATTATTTAATTTCGTAACATTTTGTTTAGCTTTTTGTCGTACTTTTTGGACTCCTCTTGTGGAAACGGATGATTAATTCAAAAAATATGACGCAAATTTAACAAAAATTCAAAAAAAAAAACCAACAAAACACACAAAACAAAGAAGAAAAAAAGAGTTAGTTCCAAAACATTTTCTTAAAAAATAAATACTTATTTCACATTTACAAACTCAAAAATAATGTAAATAAAAAATAATTTTTTAATTTTCTTGCACAGTATAAAAGCTCTTATTGAGATCCCATAATTTTGTAGTTTAAAATTGCTTTCTTAAAAAATAATGACTTATTTTCCGTTCTGAAAAATTTACAAGAATAGAGTAATTTCGAAACTATGAAAATATTACCCGGGTAAACAAGAGCATCTCTGACCAGCATTCTCCCCTGGATAATCATAATTACACATCGCATTGGGCCCGCAAACTCGATACATGGATCTTGCACGGCTGACTTATGGCTTGCCAAGAAACTCTCCATATCCTTCTCTCCTCATCCAAACTATACAATCTCACGTTCCCATCCACATCCATTCTCAATCTTCTCCAAACCCCAATCCCATAATCCGAAGCTTTAAACTTAAAAGCATCACTTGATCGGAAATACCCAGATGAATTGAACGCCGCAGTTGCACTGTTATTCCAGGTGTTCCGACCCGCCGCCCAGCTGATCAACCACGGGTCGGGCCAGTACATGCTGGAAGCCCCCTCGCCGTCAAATAGTAAATGGAGAACGTTATCGTAGTCGAAAAACAGGGAGTAAAACCCAGATGAGAAATTTTTATGGCTTCGAGAGGAGACGAGTTTTGAATTTCGGGTTATGGGTTGGTTTGGAAGAAGGGTGTCCGTCGGTGAATCAAAACTTTCCCAGACCTTCATTGAACCACTTCGATTTCGAAGAACGAGGTTTCCAGTATTTAGAAGTTGTAAATAAAGAGGGGAAATTGATTTGGTGTTTGTGGACCAAACTGTGAATTGGGGGGCATCGGTTAGTATGAGGTTGCCGGATTTAAGGAGAGGGAGTTTCGATCGTTGTCCGTTGACGGGTCGGTCGCGATTAGCCATCCAAATCACGGTGAGATCGCCGTCAAATGTGCGTTCAGTGAACCATATAGAAAAGCAATAGACATTTTCGCCCACAGAGTGGAAGCCGGCGGAGAAGATTCCGTTTTTTAAAATTAGGACGTCGGAAACAGAGAGGGATGAGGATCCGGTTAACGTATCATGCGGTGATGAGATTGAAAACAGAGGTGGTAGAGATGATAGGAGGAGTAGGGAGATGAGGAGGATTAGACTTGGGGTATCCATTAATTGTTAAGTGTAATTTATCGTTTGAAGAGTTTAAAGGAGTGTTATGTTTGTTTGTACTCCAAATAGGTTTATTTTTTAATCAGAAAAAGTTTTTCTCAGAGAGAGATCAAGAACTACACATTTATTTATTTTTGGGCTAAGCATCAAGCACCACACATGCAGTAGGGTGAACATCAACCACAACCCGTTGCCCGGGAAAGGATTTGGTGGGACCCCCGCGTGGGATTGGTGGATGCCACTGTGGAGCAAGAGAACAACAAAATTGACTTGTTTTCACTTGTGGGAGACTTAGTAATTCCCTGTTTGGATCGACCCTTAAATATCCCGTCTTCGAGTAACTTGTTCTAATAATTAACTTTTACCCTTCGTTTGGATGAACAGTCGGTGAGTGTAAACCAAACCAAACCAATCCGAATCTTATGTTCCAAAACAGTCGGTGCGTGTAATTGCAGAAAATGGAAACAAGATACTAGTAGTAGTAATACAAGAGCTTTGGTGTGAAAAAAAAGAAATCCAAAATGTTCAAAAACACAATTCCGCATTGCTTAGCAAAAAAAAATAAAACACATGCAATTCCGCGTTCTATCGACAATATACTATGGACATGAAAACAAAATGTTCAGAAAACAAAATGTTCAGGCACTCATTATATAATAGCTTCAGCATATTAGCATGCATAAAGTGAAAGTCTGAAACCATACCCTCGGATCCCTTGATTTCAAGTCAATCATTTATCCATCTTTGGATCTTAATAGTCATCCATTTTCATGGTGTAGAAGCCTCTCTATAACCTGAATCATGGTGGGTCTTGCATTTTTATCTTCCACTACACATTCCAATGCCACTTGAACTAGTATTCCCATCTTCCTTAAATCACAGTTCCCCTTCATTATTGGATCAATGATCTCTTCAAGTCTCAGTTCATTCTCTCCATTCCCATTTATCTTCTCCCTCACCCACTTCACTAGCCCTCTCTGTTCCATCTCCCATATATTTCCAGACCCCTTATCACCCATTGTCATTGGGCTCTTTCCCGTGACCATTTCCAGCACCACCACATCGTGGCTATAAACATCGACTTTGGATGTGATCGGGAGGTTGGAAATCCACTCGGGCACCATGTAACCTCTCGTCCCCCTCACTCTAGAAAAGCTCGAACTCTTTCCACTACCCCCTCTATTTACTACCTTGGAGAGGCCGAAATCCGCAACCTTGGGTTGGAAATTAGAGTCCAAGAGAATGTTTTGAGGCTTCACATCGCAATGGAGAACCCACTCCAAACACTATTCGTGAAGGTAAGCTAGGCCTTTCGCAGAGCCAACCGCGATATCAAACCTCTTCTCCCAATCAAGGGTGCTAGAAATAAGATTATCTGCTAACGATCCGCACTCCATATACTCGTAAACCAATATCCTATGGTTTCCTTCAACACAGTATCCCCAAATCTATATCAAGTTCATGTGGTTAACCCTTCCAATGGTGCTCACCTCTGCTAAGAGTTCTGCTTCCCCTTGTTAAGAAAATAGAGTGCCATATTGTTTGGAAGTGGAATGGGCCTGCTCTGATACCATGTAAAAGAATCCAACTCCAAGCCAATTGGTTTTGAGATGGATAAAAAGTTTCTACATGGTATCAGAGCGGGGCCCGTTCCACTTCATATTTTATAAAATTTACAATCTATACCCCACGTTGACAGACGAGCAAAAAGGCTGCATGATGATAGGATCCAAAAGTGGCCACACGTGATAGACCTCAAATGCGATTGCATATGAGGGGGGATGTTAAGGAAATAGAATCCCACATTGCTTGGGAGTGGAATGGATGATCACATAATAACATCTGGGACCTCTCCACTCATTGCCAATTGGTTTGGAGTTGGATGGGCCGCTCAGGCTTTTCCTCTTTGTTTGTGCCACAGTTGCACTTTGTTTCATTGTGATTCGTGTGTTTCGGATCCTTTGTTGACGTCTCCACATGCGAATCGGGGGTCGCACGTGCGGGGGGAGTGTTGGGATTTGTCCCACATAGGTTAATTATCTCCTCCAAAACTAGTATATGAGCGTGGGTGGCCCCTCCACTCTTTGCCAATTGGTTTGGAGTTGAATGCTTTAACACCCCTTGATTAGCCTCGTTGAGTCTCTTGATTGCTGCAACTCTATGATTGGATAATATGCCTTTGTACACAACCCCACCACCTCCTCTTCCAATTTCTTCCCTAAATTTTCCAGTCGCTTTCTTCAACTCGTCATAGGTGAGTTTCCTAAACCTGCTCACAACTTGAAGGTAACCTTGTGCGTCTTCACTTGAACTTTGTTAGGTTTTGTACAACCACCACCATACTAAACATATACAAATGATTTCAACTCCGCCAAATGCAAAGGCGAAGCAAACCATAAACTGCAACATCCCGTTTTATGCTCTATCAAGTAGCAAGTTTTGTGTAATCCTGCGGCAATTTAACCTGATTTCTTGTTTTTGATTTCCATATGAAGTGAGAGTTGCTTTGGGCAGTCTTACGTAGAAAGGAGCCCCGAATGCCGGGGATCTAGATTCGTTAAGCAACCGTGACTTCGGATAACAACTGTAAAAAACCAGATTTGAGGCGATACGGGAAAATGAAGCCGGAGCATTTACAGTTTTGCAAGCATAATTCCTCACACGTTTTCAAGATATAATTATCTTAGGAATTGATATCGTAGCCGTGGAATTAGGCGTTAGGAAATTTGATGAAATTGGATTCGGTAGTATTGGAAGAGAGGGTGAACTCCGGTTTACACCCGAAAGACCAATCTGTAAGCAAGGTTTTTTGCCTTGTACTTGACGGAGAGTTGGCCAACAATAGCATAAAAAGTTTGTAAAAGATTATTGCAACAAAAGTTTTTCATGGGAATCAAGATGGAAGTCCTATCAAACAAAATTTGCAAATTTTACAAAGTGTCATTGTCATTCTAAAGCTGATTAAAATACATGACAGTGATATGACTAGAGGTATCAAACGAATGGGTTTGGACCACATTGGGTAAGTTACAAGTGGGTTTGGTCTTTAATAGGTCATTGACCCACTTAGACCCAATTAGTTAGGAGTCAAATTACCCATATCCAACCCAACCCATTTATTTGAAATCAAACCCAACCCACCCATTAACCCAATTAAAATTAAAAATGACTTAAATACCTATATACACTAAAATGATCATATCACCCTTGTACATTTAAATGACCAAATTACCCTTGCATACGAAAATTATCATAATACCCCTATATACTAAAATGACCAAATTACCCCTTATACTAGTAGTACAAATTTGCAAAGGGTTGAGGTTATTCAATGCAACAACCCACGTCAAAGGGTAGAGCTATGAGCCATCACTAGAGAATTTTGAAGGAAAGTAAATTCTTGATGGATTAACTTTCCTTTTCTTTTTAGTTTTTTCTCATCGAGCTTATCCAAAAATCTAAGATCCAAACACAGCTTTAAGAGAGGGGTTGATCCGGTGGACATGAGACTTGGGGTTTCCTCACTCCGAAGATTTCAGGTTCGAAATATCTCTAGTGTGTGGGCTCCCCGTACCGGCGCGCCCGAAAGAAGAGTCGCCACCCGGATTTTTGAGATGGATGATCTGAGAAATCAAGAGCTTGATTTGAAAAGAAAGGCTTTTGATTTAGCGAAAACGTTGAGATTTTGGGTTCGGAAGCCACGTTACGAACGGAGAAGGTTTTGTTGAAAAAGCACCCCGCTCGCCCGGTAAGAACCGGTCTCTACTTAGCATTTTAAAGGGGGGATTTAATATCATTTGAAAAACTTAACTTTGATTAAAACATGTACGGGAAAAGGATATGGGATTTAATATAACATATTGACGTGCTTGTGGTGCAAACTGTACAGTTTGAAATGATGAGTAATGTACAGAAAGTGAAATAACAACATTACAGCAGTCTGCCAATATCAAATGAAACACTGCGCGATGGACCGGATGTATCGCACGGTGTAACCAAAACGCCGTGCGGTGCACCTATCTACGCATTTTAGAATCAGTTCGCTTTTACATGGCAAAACAAACCATAGATCCACAAAATAGTTTTTTAGATTTTTCCGGATCTCTAAAAAGAAAAATGATTTACTAGATCATTTTGTTCATTTTATCATGTAAAGCAATGTTAAAAGCCTTTTGAAATGTTAAAAGATTTAATAAAATAAAAAAGATGACTTTTAACATGAAACTTGATTCTGGAATGTACCCGCACGGAGAAGTAATAAACAGACTAAACCAAATAACATAAGAATGAATACGTAAAAGAAACAAAATATCGCACGGCGTAATACACTACGCCGTGTGGAGTTGTAAATCGCCGCACGATGTAGCGTATCTAGTACAAAGACTATTTTTTGTGCTTTTTGAATATAAAACTCGTTTGAGAACCAAACTCAGTATAGAAAGACTGAGAAGGGCCTCGATCGGCTCCCCTCAAAGCTAAAGATAGTTTAGCCCAAGGAATATGTTTGTACCTTTTGATCGAAGCTTGGAAGATGGAGGAATGGTAGTTGATTTGGACTTGAAATGCTTGAATGAAGATTGAAAGATGTGAGTTTGTTTGGATGCTTTGAGGTGGATGTTGATTTGGATTGAGTTTTGACAGACTTGTGAGCAAATGAGTGTAGAGAGAGAGATGTATATTGTAATGGGTGTTAGAAGTTATAGAGAGAGAATCAAGAGGGATGAAGTATTTTTAGAGAGAGAGAGTGAGAGTCTAGAAAATGGCAGAGTAATTTTACTTGGAATTGAAGGGGTACTTCTTAACTAGAGGGGGGGTGGGGTGTATTTGTAGGCAAGAGAGCCAAGGATGAGCACTGCAGAGAGGGGAGGTGGCTTCTGGGTCGAAATATTGCATCTGCAGGCGTGGCCGACAACTTTCTCCTGCTGTCAGAACTTTTTCCCAAAATGCCGCGCGACATAAGGAGAAATGCCGTGTTGTATATTGAAATCTCGTGCGGCGGAGTGATTTTTTTTGAAATTTCTTGAAATGCCGCGCGACGTTTTGAAACGCCGCGCGGTATTGTGAGACAGCTCAGCACCCCAAACTTCGCGGGGGCGCCCTGGACACTCCCGGACTCGGATTTGGGCGTTTTTCGAAGCGTTGGAAAGCTCGCTGAGTCCTCTTTCTAGCCCAATTGGTTTCATTCAAATAGGTTTTATACATTGAAATCTGTGCCTTTTTTACTATCGGTGTGTCATAGAAAAAGTTGTTTTTGGCCAAGCAAACGTGTTTTTCTCTTTGCAATTGAACCGAGAGCCACCCTACATGTTCGGAAAGGGGTTTTCTTGAGGTTTAGAGAAGGAGTAGCAAATGAGCAACAATCCAAGCCTTGAAGGTATATTTTTCCTTATTTCATCATCAGGGAACTTAAAGATTATTCGGAGGCCCAGATTGGGGTGTCTACATAGTGCTATCAAACTCGTTTTGGGTAAGTCCAGCTTAAATGAGGCCTTGCTAGTGGACGATGAATTTATGGTTCCAAATTAGTCGAAGTACACGTAAGCTGGCCTGGACACCTGATTATTGAAAAAAAAAGCTTAAGCGGCAACCACAGGAACAAGAAAATTTTCCACACAACCAACAGCCAGATTTACAAAAGCTCCTTTTACCTCCCAACCAGTAGATGACATAAATAGATCAAAAGGGAGGTTGGATTTTGTTCAGTCCAAATCTATTCGCAGAAATAACAAGACAATCATAACTTTTACATAACCTTCTAACAAACTTCCACTCAGACTCAAAGTCACGTTGCTACGCATCTCACTCACATTCCCTTTATGTGACTATTAAAAGTCTTAGCCTATAAGCTGTACATAAAAGAATCTGCTAGGTTGTTTATTGATGCGATCCTGGACACAACTACATCACCTCACTGAACGATCTATCGAATCAGGTGATACTTACTTTTGACGTGTTTTCCTTCTTATGAGTCAATGGCTCCTTAGAGTTAGCAATTCCACCGCTATTGTCATAATAGATGTAATGGCTAATTGCACAAAAGGAATCACTTCTAGATGTATCAAAAAGTTTCTAAGCCAAACGGCTTCTTTGGCTGCTTAAAAAGCTACCACATACTCGGCCTCCATGGTGGAATCAATCAATGTACGATTGTTTGATACTCCCTCAACTTATGGCTCTACCTCTTAGGTAAACACATATCTCGAGGTATACTTCTGGAATCCTTATCTAACGCAAAGTCTTAGTCTGTGTACCCATAAGGTATCAGACTATCTGACTGGTAAACCAACATATAATTTCTAGTTCTTTTCAGATACTTGAAAATATGTTTCACAATAGTCCAACGCTCTTACCCTAGATTGGACTGAAATCTACTAACCATGCCAATGGCAAAGCAAATATCAGGTCTAGTACATAGCATAGCATATATGAGGCTTCCTACTGCCAATGCATAAGGAACTGCCTACATCTTCTCCATCTCCTCAGGTGTCTCACAACACTGATCCTTAGATAGGTTGATTCCATGTCTAAAAAGGGAGGAACCCTTTCTTGGAATCCTGCATGCTAAAACGAGCGAGAATCTCATTGATATTAGTAGCTTGTGATGAGCTCAGCATCCTATACTTGCAATTTCACATAAGCTTAATCCCAAGGATGTAACCGGCTTCTCTCAAGTCCTTCATATCAAATAGACTAGATAGTCACACATTTACCGAAGACAACATTTCCACATCGTTTCTAATTAGCAGAATATCATCTACATATAGTACTAGGAATACCACCACTTTTTCGTTGCGCTTCTTGTGCACACATGACTTATCCAGACATTGATCAAAACCAAGAAAACGTGATTGCTTAATCAAAATGGATATTCCAAGATCCAGATGCTTGAATGAGTCCATGAATAGATTCCTTAAGCTTGCACAACATGTGCTCTTGACCCTTTGCTATGAATCCATCTGATTCCATTATGTGGATGCGTTCATCCAAATT
Organism: Rhododendron simsii; assembly: GCA_014282245.1. Taxonomy (NCBI): domain Eukaryota; kingdom Viridiplantae; phylum Streptophyta; class Magnoliopsida; order Ericales; family Ericaceae; genus Rhododendron; species Rhododendron simsii. The sequence goes on from WJXA01000291.1 coordinate 195,746, forward strand.
TCCATTAAGGATTGCAGATTTCAAAATCTTTTGTCAAAATTCTGCATCTTTATCTTCTAGTTCCTCATTGTAGTTGCAGGGTTCAACATGTTATTCTTCAGGGATCATATCATAAGATTCTTCTAAGAACGTATACCGATTGGGTGGGATAACAACCCCCCCACTACGATGAGGTACCAATGTGTCAATAAGTCTTTCTTGTGGTGTAACCTCCTATTCTATTGGTGTTGAAGAAGTCTTTATCAGTCCCTTTCCTCTCAATTTCTTTAGAACAATCTTGCTTCTGGACTTGTGTTCTATTACTTAGTCCTCTTCTAAGAACCAGGCATTAGGGGTAACAGTGACATTCTTATCCGTAGGACTATAAAACAGTCCACCTTTCGTTCCTCTCGGGTACCCCACAAATAAGCAAACTTCTGTCCTCGATTCCAATTTATCTGTGTTCCCATTCAACAATTATGCTGGACTTCCCCAAACCCGAACATGCTGCAGACTAGGTTTGCCCCTAGTGCACAGTTCTGTGGGTGTAGATGGTACTAACTTAGATGGTACAAAGTTAAGAATATACGCTGCTGTTTCTAGTGCATGTTACCAAAACAAAATTGCTAAATTTGAATAACTCATCAATGATCTGACCATATCCATAAGAGTCCTATTCTTTCTCTCTGCTACACCATTTTATTGTGGCATACCTATAGTTAACAACTGGGATGTAATCCCCTCAGCTGTCAAGTAGTCCCTAAACTCGCTCAAGAAGTATTCGCCACCACAATCAGATCGCAGTGTCTTGTAACAATTACCCAAACGCTTCTCCGTTTCCGCCCTATACTCTTTGAATTTCTCAAAGCATTCGGACTTACGGTCCATCAAATAAATGTATCCAAACATTGAGTAATTATCAATCAAAGTGATGAAATACTCAAAATCACCTTTTGCTTGGACATTCATGGGTTCACACAAATCAGAATGAACCAATTTCAATGGCTCTTTGTTTCTGTAGCCTTTTACAGATAAAAAAGTCTCTTGGTCATCTTACCTTTTAAATAGGATTCACAAACTAGAAGTTCCTCAACTTCCAATGAACCTAAAGGTCTATCCCTGACCATTCTAAAAATTCTATTCAGATTAATATAACCAAGACATAAGTGCCAAAGATACATTTTGTTCAATTTAGAAGGCTCATTTTTCTAACATGGCATACTATTTGTGTTATTCAATTCATGCAGTTGCACTGTAGGAAATATAGGATTAATAAAGTACAGATTATCCACCAATGAACCAGAATAGATAAAATATTTATTTAACTTAATAACCACAAAGTTATTAAAATAAACCAAATATCAATCTTTAATCAATTTAGAAACTGAAATTAAGTTTCTTCTAAGTGTGTGAATATAAAGATAATCTTTCAAAATTAAACTCCTATTATTACTAAAATTTAAAATAACATTTCTTACTACAAGTGCTGCCACTCTTGTAGTATTACCCATATGTAGATAAATCTCTCCATCACCAAGTCTTCTGGTTTCCTGAAACTCATGCAACAAATTGCAAATATGATTAGTGGTTCTCATATCTACACACCAAGTACTGGTAGATAACACCACTAAACATGATTAACGACTAGCGAAAAGATCTAACTTAATTATTCACTTTATTGAGATAGAATAGACATTCCTTCTTCTAGTGTTCTTGCTGCTTGTAGTGAAAACACTTGCCTGTAGGCTTTTTCACTCTACCTTGAGATGCATAAACTGCCTCCACAATTTTTTTTTTCTGAGACTTGTTCTACTTCTTCTTGCCTTTCAGCTTAGAAGTAGAAACCTTCTCTGCCACTAATATTGATGGTGATTTCTTCACAACTAAAAGACCATCAGTTGCTTAGAGTTTCTTAAGAAGTTTCGCCAAATGCATTTTGTTCATGTAACAGTTCAGGCGAAATTACTTAAAACTCTCAGACGACTGAAGTGAGTTAAGAACGAAATTGATCTAGGTTTCCCCCATCAATTTCAGCTCCAAAGATCTCTAGTTCACTAAGAAGAGCTATTATATACAAAACATGATTCTTAATCGGGGTCTCTTCAACATGGGTGATACTCACCAATTTTTATAAAATTTTGCTTCCTGTTCTACGGCATTCTCATCAGGTCTAGGAGGACACACTTCAGATACCACAAAATTGTGCCCTTCAGCAGTTAACACATTATCCAAGTTCCTTTTTCAGTCAATATAATTTGATCTAGTAAGTTTATTTTCTTTGATAATAATGACAAGCGGATTGAAAAAACCTATTTTTGAATCTGAGAATCACATAACAACAATCATGAAGGGCAATAAAAACTTGAATTTCATTCTAATATTGGTTCCCTCAACCACATGTTTAAAGAAAAATATTGGCAACCCTACAACTGTGAAGAGCATGCCTCAATGGGAAGGTCGTATACTCTTTATCATTCGTGTAGATAGGCACAACCTTTTAATCTTACTATCTAGACACTAGATCAGGCCAAGCAAAATTAAATAGGCAATATTCTTTCGGTCCTATAAATAATAACATTGACTCAGATAGAGAGGATATTATTATTTATAGCTAAGTGTATATCATTACTTAGCTTTTAGACCTATTGTTCTGTTATGAATCACCTCAGATGGAGAAGTGACCCAAACAACAATTATCTAAGAGCTATCCCTTTAGGAAGTTTGTATTGATGATGCCACAATTAATTTTGTCCGATAGGGAGGAAGGTTCTGAAACCAACACAAAAAATTAATTATATCATATACAGACTAGGAATGGAGACCATGGGATTTATCCAAAATAAATTTCCTCTCCCACTTAGTTATTTAAAAAATTTGTGAGGGTTATCAAATTTTCGAGTTTGCAAAAAAACGTGATTTAGGTCAAAGGCCAAATATTACCATATTGTCTCAATATGGTAAACTATCACATATACAAACAATATGAAAATACAAATAATAAGGAAACACAAGATAAAAGAATCCAGCTATTATGGTAAAAAATGTATGCAATCCTTGAGCAATAAGTAATCCTTCCAAACTTGAAATCCTTATGCAATAACGAGTCCTTCCAAACTTGAAATCTTTAAGCAATAATTCCAAACTGGAAATCCTTCAGCTATACTTGTGTGGAAGACTAAGATACTTTGAATCAATTAAGGAAACCAAAATCCAACCGTGCTTAGGAAAGAAAAATCTGATTTGCCATATTCCCGTGTAAACAGCACAGCCTTCAGTATTTTGGTCATATCTTCCTCATCCGACCTTCAATTGAAGTGATTCAAATTGGGTTGAATTTGAAATTCAATTATCTACAACTTTTGTGAAGAACAGATTTTCTAATTCCAATGTTTATTGAGTCGAAATAGCTCTACATCCAGACCCTACGAATTTGAAAAAAATCTGTTGTAAGCCAAACAATTTGTATCTTTTATATTTACCATCTTTGATCTCCGAATAACCGTAGAATACTATTACAATCGAAGAAACATACAAACATTGATCTTATGCCTCCTTTGGAGTTCACATGCTACATTAATTATTACAACTACGAAAAATAATCGTGGTACTCAATAAATAACAATAACCACGAAAAACTTATCATGGGATCCAATCACATAAAATCAGCAAAAATCATGCGATCATAATAGCTGGGTAAGAACGCCGCAAAACAGGGTTAACACAGTTCTATGTTCTACTTTCTATAACCGACCGACAACATGGTTTGTTAATCCATACGCGTGATTACAGCCTGCTCTGATACCACTGTTAGGAAACTGAATCCCCAAGACCCAGTAATGACACGTACAGATTAGACGACAAAAATTGTAAAATCCTATAAAGCGGAATTAGGATTCTACCTCAACTCCCTAAGACACGAATGCTGGTTGAACTTGTTATAGCACGCATTGCTATAAAACCACGAATACTGCTCGACCGTACCTTACGATCTTCTATCGTATTCTCTGCACGTCTAGAACACGAACTGAGTGTGGACTCTTTCGTGATCTTATTTGCTCTCTCTAAGCCTGCCTCAATTTTGTGAATAATAGAAAAACGTCAATCTGACCTAGAGAGCATAACGTATATATAGGGCTACGATAGGGACCTAAGGAGTAATAAGTTTGGGCTCCCAGTATAAATAAGAAAAGTTAATCTCACCAGGATTCTATTTCTTATTCACTAATTATAATTCAGCGCATTACAGAATTATAATTGCACTCTCGTTCTTATCTCAATTATATTACGAGCTTCATTATATTAAATACTTATTAATCTCCTCACGTTAAGATTACAGATACCCGTTAATTAAAATAAATTATTGACAGGAAGACGGGTATCCGTTGGCGAATCAAAGCTTTCCCAAATTGAACCATTTAGATTTCGAAGAACGAGGTTACCGGTATTTAGAAGCTGTAATTGACGTGGGGACAGTGATTTGGTGTTTGCGGACCAGACTGTGAATTGGGCTGTGTCGGTTAGTATGAGGTTGCCGGATTTGAGGAGAGAGAGTTTGGAGCGTTTTCCATTATGAGTTGGTCGCGTTTGGCCATCCAAACGGCGGTGAAATTGCCGTCAGATGTGGGTTCAGTGAACCATATGGAAAATCAATAGGCATTTTTGCCCATCGAGTGGAAGCCGGCGGAGAAGATTCCGTTTGGTGAAATTAGAACATTGGAAACAGAGAGGGATGAGAATGTGGGTAACGTATCATGTTGTGATGAAATCGAAAACAGAGGTAGTGATGATAAGAGTAGGGAAATGAGGAGGATTAGAATTGGGATATCTACCATTGTTGAGTGTTTATCATTTGTCGGATTTATGGTTATAGCATGTTGTTTCTGTACTACTCCTAGTTTATAGTGGGATTGGGGTTGTGAATACATAGAGATCAAGAGAGACTTATTCATGGTGGGGCGAATGAACTATTTACAGCGAGGGTGTTTTCTGACCGTTCAAAACGTACTATAGTGGGATTGGGGTTGTCAGTACATATGTAGAGATCCAGAGATTTATTCACGGTGGGGTGAATAAGCTGTTTATAGCGGGGGTGTTTCCGGACCGTCCAAAAGTGTTTTGAACGGTCCAGATTTTAAACAAACTTTTTTTGAGAAAGTGTTATTTATGGAACTCTCCGTAAATAAGTTTTTCTCATAGAGATCAAGCACTACACATAAGTGTGAGAAGATCTGTGAACATCCACCAATTACTTTTGGGTCTCCAATATAGAGACAACACTTTTATTTTGGAGACCAAATCTCTAAAAAGAATGATAGATCCTTCGAACATTTTTTCAAAAAGTGAAGAAAAGAGAGGAGGAATTACAAAATTTTCTCCAAGTATGTCACATTCATTATCTATTTTGAAGGTTTGGAGATGCTCATTTTGATCGTAATTGATCATTTTGTGAGGTCGTCAAGTTAATTATCTAAATTTATGATGCAGGGTGAATTCTAGAAAAATCCTAGTAAAATTTTATTCAGTTAGATTTAGTCCCTTATTTCATATGTTTTCATTTAGTAAGAATTTTCTTGAAGTATTTCGTTTCCTAATTTGATTTGATCTAGTATTCCTATTATGTAGGATGCTTGGTCATGAAGAATTAGATTTTATTTTATTTCCTAAAGTTTATTTTTAGTATTTTAGAAAGGCTAGCCAGGTTTAGGAATTCTACCATTATAAATAATGATGTAAGCCTCTTCGCTAGGGGAGTTGATTAATATATTGAGTGTTTTCATAAGAGAGTATCTCTTTTTTTCCTATAATTTTATTAATCTGCGGGTTATTAGATTGTGGAAGAGTTGTTCTTTATTCGTGGGGGTGATTCTGTTCTTGTTCACGTTTCTAGCTGCGTCAGTTGGTATCAGAGCTTAGGCTCGGTTCCTGATCGATCATGGCACGAAGATATTGTCATGAACGACAATTTGACGTCGAGTATATGTACAAGCACGACGATGCCGCGCGAGAAGCACAACTAGAGGCCCGTCTTGCACAACGTTCCGATGAGCAGTTTCGAGCGCTTAGAAAGCAGCTGGTTGCCATGGCGGTTGCCGGCGGTACACCTCAAAACCATTCGCCGAATCCACGTTTTGTGGAGGAGGAGGATGCCGATTATGTTGAAGATGGAGGTGAATACCCGATTGCTACGACTCGGCCACGGAGGGAAGGACCCATGGTGCGAACTTATTCAAGGCAATGGGTATCAAACTTCAAATTTGACATACCAGAATTCAACGGTTGCATGCAACCTCATGAATTTCTGGATTGGGTTGTGGCCGTGGAGGAGACTTTGGAGTTCAAGGAGGTGCCTTTGGGCAAACAAGTTCCTTTGGTCGCAACAAAATTTCGAGGACTTGCTGCCGCATGGTGGCAATATCTCAAACAGACACGTGTTCGGCAAGGTAAGGAAAAGATTCGTTCGTGGAAAAAATTAAAGAAATATATGTGTTCTGTCTTTTTGCCACATAATTATACTTGGATCAAGCCAAAGAAATCAGGGAATATGCAATCTCATAGCGGCGAGTTGGATTTTAAATCTATTTCCCTCTATACGGATTCTTATGTGTTAGCCAATTTTTCAAACAAAATATTTCCAACGTCAAGCTCCAAAACTCAAATATTGAAGGAATTAATTTTGAAGGCAGAAGTTGGAAAAGGAGATCAAGGGCATAGCAATAATATTGGGGATATCAAAGAATTAGAGGAAGAATTAGGTGAAATATTTTTGAGCACAGATACATATTTTTTCGGAGTCACAATATAATTGTGATTTGCCCCCAAAGTATGATGAGTACCTAGATGATGAGTGTGAAATATGTGAACTTAGTACTGTTGAAGGAGTGCACGTTGCAATTGAAGAAATAAGAAGAACAACTTTGCCCAAGGAAAATGCTTCTGAAGCTAGCCCACTACCCATTAATGTAGTTAATGTGATGGATATTCCTGCTTTGGGGATTAAATTCAATCAAGAGCAAGTTGAAGAAGAATATGCAAATTATTTCACCCCAGTCGAAGAATCAAATATTCAACAGGAGCCACGCTCTGCTTTTGCTAATGGCTCATGCGTTTTTTCAGACAGCTACATCCCACCAATAATAAGATGCGACAAACCTAATGTGATCAAGGGACTCTCTTTCCAAGATGGCAAAGTGACGGAAGATGATAATTGGGTTTTCTGTGATGGAGCATGGGATGATTCCTCTTTGGTTGTAGCCTTTTATAGAAACGTCGATAAGGGTACACAACTGATTGGAAGGATTAATTTAAGGTTCAAAGCAGATGCCGATAATCAAAGACGTGCTAAGTTACTCAAGCAAAACTCGAGGACGAGTTTTTTTCAACCAGGAGAGACTGATGCAGGGTGAATTCTAGAAAAATCCTAGTAAAATTTTATTCAGTTAGATTTAGTCCCTTATTTCATATGTTTTCATTTAGTAAGAATTTTCTTGAAGTATTTCGTTTCCTAATTTGATTTGATCTAGTATTCCTATTATGTAGGATGCTTGGTCATGAAGAATTAGATTTTATTTTATTTCCTAAAGTTTATTTTTAGTATTTTAGAAAGGCTAGCCAGGTTTAGGAATTCTACCATTATAAATAATGATGTAAGCCTCTTCGCTAGGGGAGTTGATTAATATATTGAGTGTTTTCATAAGAGAGTATCTCTTTTTTTCCTATAATTTTATTAATCTGTGGGTTATTAGATTGTGGAAGAGTTGTTCTTTATTCGTGGGGGTGATTCTGTTCTTGTTCACGTTTCTAGCTGCGTCAATTTATCGTACATCGACAATAATATGATCGACTTTGTTGGTCTTGGAAAATTTGACTGTCTAGTATTGATTTTCGCACCCCCTAAAGTTAACAATACGGGGTGCGAAAATCCCTTAGAATTATCTTCTTTCCTTCCGGAGTAATAATTCTTGATGTACAATTCCCCAAGACCTTTTCTCCGGTACTACTTCTGTAGGAAAATTGACTTGTTGACTTGTGGTCGGTTAAATTTCAAAAAAAAAAAAAAAAAGAGACTCGTTTGGCAGCTAAATTTCAAAACAAAAAAAAGACTCATCGGCGGCTAAATTTTAAAAAATAGGGTTAAATACCGGCACACCCCCTCCGCGAAACACGTTTTTCTTGGACACCCCCTCGACAAAAGTTCGCTACCGCGAGACCCCTTCATCTTTTTTTTTTTTTACCATGGCACCCCTTCCGTCATGAATATTGGAATATTCCGTTTAAATTTCCAAAATTGCCCTTGTCATCTTCTTAAATTTCCATTATTTGACCAGGCTCTGTTTTTTTGATCCCGTGACCAAGCCGTGTTTGTTCCAAGTTTTCTTCAAAACTCATCGACCCATTCATCACAAACCAAGAAACCCTATCTCTCTCTCTCTCTCTCTCTCTCTCTCCCTCCCTCCCTCCCTCCCTCCCATGGCTTCCTCCCTCACACCCACCATTGCTCACACTCTCTCTCTCTCTCCCATGGCTTCCTCCCTCACACCCACCATTGCTCACATTATCCCACAATTCAACCCATCTCAAGCTCCCATCAAACCCATTCCAATCCTCTATAACACAATTCCCAATCAGGTAAAACAATAAAACAAAACCCAAAGGTAATTTTCACCTATTATCTAGTCAAATTTCAAGTGAATAAGCTATAAGCATTTCTCGGGAGCGAATATCTCCAGCCGAGACGGATTCCGTATCGAGGTTGCCGCCGATCTCTGGACAGTGGAAACATCGTAGTCGTCCGATCTGAACCATCCGAATTTCAGGATAAACAAACTCCTCCTCTTCTTGATTTCCCTATTCTTTCTCGTCTCGACGTTCTCTCCGTTTTTCTTCTTCACCTCATCGGGATCCATGGCCTAGTTTTCTGCCTTCCGTTTAGTCAGCTGTTTTCGGTTGGGTGGGGTGGGTGTGGTAGACGTGGAGGTGGGTGTTGGTTGTGGTGGGAGCCGGCGCCGACGGTGGGGGAGTGGGTCAATGGGATGGGGTGGGGTGGGGTGGGGTGGGGTAGTATTGGAAGGATTGAGGTAAGAGAGGAAATATGGTTGAGGGTAGTATTGGAACATTTTATTACTTTTGAATTAATTTCAATAAAAAAATTAACAGAACTTAACAGAACTCTAACGGAAGGGGTGTACGGGTAAAGTAGAGATAACGGAGGGGGTCTAGCCGTAGCGAATTTCGGGGGAGGGGGTGACCGTGAAAAACGGATAACGTTGGAGGGGTGTCTCGGTAAATAACCCTAAAAAATAAAAATAAAAATCTCATGCGAGACTACTGAGTAATGACCATTCTAATGTCCTGTTTGGGTCAACCCTTGAATAATCTTCGATCTTTGAGTAACTTCTTCTAATAATTTGCTTTTCTACCCTTGTTTGGATAAACAGGCAGATGATAAAGCCACGACACATAATGCTAGTGCCACGAATTCCATAGCTAACATGACGTTTTCACCCTTGCAAGGAATTGGGAAAGCTGCATGCTTTCTCTCTCTTTGTCTGATACACATCTCTCTCTCTCAATCCGCATCTCATCGTTTCTCTTTCTGTCCCTATTAGAATTCAACCACAACAGCCCTTTTTGATTGATTGAATACTCATTGAAGCTGATTGGGGGAACTTAACAAAAAGTGAGAACCCCAAGGGGTTGGCCCAGTGTATAAGGCTAGGCTTGGGACTTAACGATTTGTTCCTTCCGAAGATTTCAAGTTTGAAATCTCTTAAGTGCTATTAATTCTCTTGGGGCAGCCATACAGAGAATCTCTCTAATTTTAATTGGACCCCGCAAGTGGGCGGTGAGATTAGTCCCTAGAATTAATCGAGGGCGTTGGTGCTTTGTTCTATGTGTTTGATATGTTTGACTACATTTAGGCTTACGATGCAGACAATCGGAGAGAGAGAACAGGAGTAAAATTTGGAAACATCGTGTGTTGGTTCTTGAATTCCACTTCAATTTTGAGAAAACGTGTTTTATTCCTAGGCTGGGGTTGGGATTGGAGGCCATAGCTGAGAATATGAAGAGAGAGGAACAAGGTTTTCTTCTTCTTCCTGAGAGGAAAACTCTGGTTTGAGGGTAAAATGGGCAAATGGCACAACTGTCTCATGGCACTAAACAATTGTGTCCTGGCATTAGGGCCTTCCTAAAAGAATTGCTGCGAGAAATTGTAAAAATTGGAAACAAGGTACTAGTAATACATTTGTTCAAGGTTTATTTTATTTTTACAGGAAATATTGACATCTCATGAAGAACTACAAGAGCTTTGGTAACTACATTCTTTGAGATCAAAATCGGAGGGTACGTTACTACGTTAGTATAGGAAAATGTCCTTACAATAGAAAATTCAGACAACAAAATCTGATCCAAACAAGGCGTGCAATTGGATGGTTTAGGTCTCTGGATTGAAGAGGACGTCTTGGATTGAAGATTTGGAGTTGTTATTAAAAACAGTAATACATAGTCCTGCCCCTAGCATCATCAAGGATGATTTGAATCAAACAGTTCGGAATCGACTGAATGACAAAGAAATTATTATCACTACTACTAAAGTTAGTTTTTGCAATAGCATCCGCATTTCGGTTCCCTTCCCGATAGATAGACATGGCAGACTTCTGCTTTAAGCTGGTCCAGCAACACCATGCAGTCAGAAATAAAATTACGTAACTCATGGTTACCAACACTATCTGATTCAGAAGATGCACCAATGCTAAAGAATCGGTTTCCACAAGAATTCAGATCAAATTTCGCCCCAATGCAAGTTGCAAACCTTCCTTGAGAATCCAACACTCAACTGCGGTGCTAGAGGAAGCTACAACATCTTTCCTTTGGAAGGAAACCCAAGACCCAATTACCTGAACTATCACGTATGAGCCCGCCTGCCAAACCCATATTCAAATTTGCATAAACCTTTAATCTACTCTGACAAGTACACAAGCTAGCACATTACAGGGTTTCCTTAAATATTGAACAAGCTCAGTAAGTTAGAAGCCAAGGGGGGGAAAAAAAAAATAAAGAAAAGGCAATGGTCATAGGACAACTACCCTATAAATCAAGCAGTTTGATGGTTTTATATATATGTTACCAGCAAGCTATATAAATCTGTTCAATTTCCAACTTTGAGTTTTCTTATTCTATTGACATATAGGAATGAAAGCAACAGTTTCAACTCATTATTTAATGGCTAGAGCATATTAGAATGATGCATACATATGGTAAAGGCTAGACTTAGAATGATGCATAAACTGAAAGTCTGAAACCTAAAGTCAAAAACATTTGACTTTTTTCAAGCCAATGTTCTATCCCATCATTTTAATGGGGAAGAAACCTCTCTATAACTTGTCTCATGGTTGGTCTTGCGTCTTTGTCTTCCTTTAAACATTCTAATGCCACTTGAACCAATATCTTCATCTTCCTTAAATCACATTTCCCCCTCATCACTGGATCAATGATCTCTTCAAGCCACAGTTCATTCTCTCCATTCCCATTCATCTTCTCCCTCATCCACTTCACCAGCCCTCTCTGTTCCATCTCCCCTGTATTTCCAGACCCCTGACCACCCGTTGTCATCGGGCTCTTTCCCGTGACCATTTCCATCGCCACTACTCCGTAGCTATAAACATCGACTTTGGATGAGATCGAGAGGTTGGAAATCCACTCGGGGGCCATGTAACCTCTCGTCCCCCTCACTTTGGAAAAGCTCGAATTCTTTCCATCGCCCCCTCTGTTTACCAACTTGGAGAGGCCGAAATCTGCAACCTTGGGTTGGAAATTAGAGTCCAAGAGAATGTTTTGAGGCTTCACATCGCAATGGAGAACCCACTCCAAACACTCTTCATGCAGATAAGATAGTCCTTTTGCAGTGCCAACCGCGATATCAAACCTCTTCTCCCAATTAAGGGTGCCAGAAATAAGATTCTCTGCTAACGATCCGTGCTCCATATACTCGTAAACCAATAGCCTATGATTTCCTTCAAGGCAGTATCCCCAAATCTCAATCAAGTTCATGTGGTTAACCCTTCGAATGGTGCTTAACTCTGCTAAGAATTCTGCTTCCCCATGATTAGTCTTGTTGAGTCTCTTGATTGCTGCAACTCTACGATTGGATAAAACGCCTTTGTACACAACCCCACTGCCTCCTCTTCCGATTTCTTCCCTAAAAGTTCTGGTCGCTTTCTTCAATTCGTCATAAGTGAATTTCTTAAACCCGCTTGCAACTTGAAGGTAACCTTGTGCGTTTTCACTTGAACTTTGTTGGGTTTTGAACAACGACAACCATACTAAACAAATACAAATGATTTCAAAGCTGCCAAATGCAGAGGTGAACCAAACCATAAACTGCAACGTCCTGTTTTGTTTTGGTGTTTTGTAACCTCTATCAAGTAGCAAGTTTTGTATGCTCGGGGGGCAATGTAATCCGATTTCTTGTTTTTGATTTGCATAAGAAGTGAGAGAGTCTTTGGGCAGTCTTATATACAATGGACTCCCAAATGAAGGGGATCTATGTCCGTTAAGCAGCCGTAACTTCGGATGACAATTGTAATAACCATCTTCGTGGCGAAATTTGAGATTGAAGCCGTGGCAAATACAGCTTTGTAAGCATACTTCCTCACACCTTTCATAGGTGTAATTTTCATAGAATTTGATATCATGGCCGTAGAATTCGACATTATGAAGTCTGATGAAACCGGATTCGGCAGCATTGCAAGAGAGGTTGAACTCCGGTTCACACCCAAGAGACCAATCTGTAAGGTTTTTTGCCTTGTACCTGATGGAGAGTTGGCCAAAAATTGTAAAACAGTCTGTATAAACTATATTGTAACAAAAGTATCATGGGAATCAAGGATTCAAAGAGCAATAACGGAACTGCTTATATCAAGATGGAAGTAGTACTAAGAGGCTGTTCCAGTAAGGGTTCTTTTTTTAAAAGTTCTTTTTCTTCAATTTTCAAACTCAAATATAATGAAAATGAAAAATAATTTTTTGATTTTTTTTGCACCGTATAAAAGATCTCACTGAAATCTATAAAACAAGATCCATATTGGTAGGAAAATTATTTGTGTAAACACATAATTTTTGAGTTTGAAATTACCTTCTTTTTCTAAAAGTTACTTTTTCTAGAAACCGGAACACCACCTAACTCAAATATAGAAAAGAAAGTAGCTGGTAACATCGATGACAGACCCGATGAGTCGTTCTCTTAAAGTGCACTCATCCTTATATGTGCGGGTTCAAAAGATCGAATTAGTATTGTAGTAATACACAAATTTTACAGAGTGTCATTCTAAAGTCGTTTAAATACATGCCAACGATATTACTTAAGTGAAAGAGAACAATAGTATCAACACGTGCCAATCGATATGTATACCATGAAGTGACATGTTTTTCTTTCCATTTGACTTGTTAGGGTAAGTTTGAATTTTTTTAAAAAATAGGTGTGGTTAATTAAGTGTGGTAGCCGAGTTAAGGAAAAAAAAAAAATTTAAGTGTAATATGGTGTACCTTAGCATTGTGTTGTAGTACTAATACACATGCTTAAAATTTTTCGAGGGTTTTGTTAATGTATGCCCTAGGGGCATATGATAATATTCATTTAATGATGCCAACTATACTCAGGAGTATATAGGAACTCACAAAGGTAATAAATAGGTTAGGCAACATTAACTAGCTGGAAAACTTGTTTACGGTGAGACAGAATTACCCTTTTTACTTTTCCCTCCATGTTATCTTTTCAACTATTTTTATTTTTTAAGGTCTTTCAACTAGTTTAAGCAAAAAAAGAAGAGAGAGAGAAAAAAAAAAACTCCTATGGAGACTCCATCAGTCACTGAAATGGTACTAAAAGCTAAGCAATTGGTTATTCTGTTGAATGCAAGAAAAAAAAAAAAAAGGAAGAAAAGAGCTAAAGAGGCTGAACCGTTGAAGCTTGGAAAAACAAATGGAAGGGTATTGTAGCACTTCTTTTGAAAACTAAATTCCAATAAATTCCGAAACAAGTTATTGTTTTTTTTTTCTTAACCAGATTTTAAGCCAAAAGTTTATGCTTTTGGCTTATTGTGTGAGCTAAAGTTATATTTTTCGAATTTTTTTTTATATTTAGCCTTCTTTTACTTTTATGTTTTCTATCATTAAAAACAAAATCAGCGAAGTAAATTCTCTTGATCAAAAATTCGAAAAAAAATGGTGAAAGCCAAAGAATAGATAAATTAGTAGTCAAGAAAGTCCAAACGGACTTTTAATTAGCATACCAATATGTAATTTTGAAAAAGAAAAATGTACCGGCCCATTGAAACTTCGTAAAGTGGTTAGGTTTGACTCAATAGCTTCCCTTGTTTTTTTTTTTTTTTTTTTTGTGTTTGGCTTACATGTGATAATTAAGTTTGCTGAAATTATATTCCAAAAATTCACAAGAGAACACGAGCAAACATTTTCTTCAAATAAGTCTTCATGTTTATTTGGTCAATTCCTAACTTTTACAGTAGGTTTTTGTTTGCTGGGTAGCTAGGGCAGTTTCGTCAAACAAAAAAAGGTTAATCTTTCCAAAACGTAATAATTACTCTAGCATTGTTTGTGTTACATTCCCCATGGAAGTGGAGTAATGTGCAGCAATTAATGTGCTTTTATCATGTGCCTTTAGGGTATATATTAACAAAATCCAAAATTTTATTTTATCCCTCCAACCCAACTAGGGATGACAATTTTGGCCGATCCGATCCAACCCAACCCGATCCGTTCCCCGCCCCAAATGGGTAGGGGATTCGGGGATTATTTGGGGATCTGATAGGGTATGGGGATAATTTTTTTAAAAAAGTAGGGAATGGGTAGGGGGTGGATATGAGTTAGTATCCGCCCCGATCTCCGCCCCGCCCCGCCCCACTAGCCTACTATATATAATTATATATATATATATATATATATATATACACACACACACACATAAGTTAGGGTTCCCGATCCCCAATGTTTTGAGATTCTCCAATGTTCTGCAGGTCTTGTTTGTTTGAAACTGTATTTATTTCAATTTGGTTTGTAATGCACTATGGCAGCAATTATGTGACTGTTTTAAATTAAATTTGGTTTGTAATGGCACTACGGCAGCAAATGTGACTGTTTTCATTTCAATTTGGTTTGTAATGGCACTATGGCAGCAACTGTGGCTGTTTTTCTTGGCTTATTTTCTAACTGTTTTTATTTCGATTTGGTTTGTAATGACATTATGGTAGCAACTGTGGCTATTTTCCTTGGCATTCGGTTTGTATTGGCAGCTTAGATTGTTTTTTTTTTTTTTTTTAATTTAGTTTCATGGTTTGTAGTTGGTAGATGAATTTTTCTTTTTTTAACAGTTTTTGAATCTTTGGATCCCTGATTCCCCGTGGAGATCCTCGTTCCCTGTTTGGAGCGGAGATGGAGGGTAAAAATAAATCCTCGATGGGGATCGGGGCAGAGAAGGGGAGGGATTTGGATTTGGGGATCGGAGACGGGAATAGTGGTATCCACCCCCGACCCACCCCATTCCATCCCTAAACCCAACCTGTGCATATTTCAACCCACGATTTTCGGTGTGGAATGACGAGTTGAATGATTTTTTTGCCGGCCCATAATTTAAATTTCAAAACTCTGGGAACATTACCCGGGTAAACAAGAGCATCTCCGGCCAGCGTTCTCCCCTGGGAAATCATAATTACACATGGCGTTAGGCCCACAAACTCCATGGATCTTGCACGGCTCACTCATGGCTTGCCAAGATACACTCCAAATCCTCTTCTCCTCATCCAAGCTATACAATCTCACGTTCCCATCCACATCCATTTTCAATCTTCTCCAAGCCCCAGTACCATAATCCGAAGCTTGAAACTCAAAATCATCACTCGATCTGAAATACCCGGATGAGTTAAGCACCGCGATTCGACTACTGTCATAACTTGTCCGCCCCGCGTCCCAGCTGATCACCCCAGGGTCGGGCCAGTAAACGCTGGAAATCTCCGGGCCGTCAAATGCTAAACGGAGGAGGTTATCGTCGTCGAAAAACAGGGAGTAAAACCCAGACGAGAAATTGTTATGGCTTCGAGAGGAAACGAGTCTTGAATTTCGGGTCATGGGTTGGTTTGGAAGGAGGGTATCCGTTGGTGAATCAAAACTTTGCCAAACATTCATTGAACCACTTCGATTTCGAAGAACGAGGTTACCGGTATTTAGAAGCTGTAATTGAAGTGGGGAAATTGATTTGGTGTTTGTCGACCAGACTGTGAATTGGGCTGCGTCGGTTAGTGTGAGGTTGCCGGATTTGAGGAGAGAGAGTTCCGAGCGTTTTCCGTTTACGGGTCTGTCGCGATTGGCTGTCCAAATGACGGTGAGATTGCCGTCGGATGTGGTTTGAGTGAACCAAATGGAAAAGCAATAAGCGTTTATGCCGACGGAGTGGAAGCCGGCGGAGAAGACCCTGTTTGGGGAAAATAGGACATCGGATACTGAGAGGGATGAGGATGTGAGCAACGTATGGGGTGAAGAAATTGAAAACAGAGGAAGTGATGATAGGAGAAGGGAAATGAGGAGGATTGGAATTTGGGTATCCATTGTTAAAGGTATATTAGTTGTAGGAATTGTGGGTGCTCTATGAGGATTTGTACTTTTTCTTGGGATGGTGGTTCCGAAAATATATAGGGATATAAACCCCATTGGGGACGTTGTCTCTTGGATTCTGAATAGTAAGCGCAATCATGTTTCACAAACTCAACATACACATGAACGAGAGATTTTCGAGGACATTTTTGGAATACGTATCATTGCTGTTTGAGTAATCGGTCATGTTGTTGAACTGGTCATGTTGATCGTGCATGTGAACAATCAAGATGATCAGATAGTGATTGTGATATGATCAAATTTATTCCTTGTATTTTCATGAAATATTTCTACAAACTTACGATGGAAACTAATAGTTTCAACCTCATTTCTAATATGGAGAGAGAGAGAGAGAGAGAGAGAGAGAGAGAGAGAGAGAGAGAGAGAGAGAGAGAGAGAGAGAGAGAGTATTCCCGTACAAATCCAATAAGAAAAAGAAATCCCATAATAGATAGAAAAAGAAAAAAGAAAAATGATTTAATAAATAAAGACATAATTGGCCATTTTATCAATTACAAGATGAGAACACAATATTTTAAACTCACTAAAATGGAGACATAAATAAGTTTCCCAAATAGGATAACTATTTAATATTTTTCTTAAATCGTACCCCATATACCAAGAAAAAAATTTCATGTTATTGAAAATAGTTTAGTCAAACATGAAGAAAAATTGAACACACTCTTCTACGTCGGAAAATTTTACCCCCACACAATGGGGCAGTTTGAATCGGACTTTTACCAAAATACTAATGAGAAAGAATCACGGATCTTTTCGGCTTGTGAACCTCGATTCGATTTGGTTCGCACTTCATTGAATATACGCAACAATAGATTTAACTTTTGTACATTATTTATTCAATTGATAACAAAAAGTGGTGCGAGTTGCGGATGTCCTCATTAAACACAGTAACGAAACAACATAAGGTTTGTGTCTATACTACGCCAAATTTTAGCATTAGCGGCATGAGAAAACTGCTGTTAATAGTCCCAAAACCACCGGTAATAGTTAAAAACCGCCGGAAAAACAATTGTCGAAAAAACAAAAGCTGCATTAGAAAACCGCCGGCAATAAAATCGGTGGTTAATTTTCTTTTTTTCACTTTCCCAGGAATCAAACCCGCAACCTCCGGATCCTGTGGGGTGCGTGCTACCAACTGGGCTGACTCGCATATTGTATCATGTAGGATACATAATAATATTTATATTATACAAGTTGGTGTTATTATAAACGGCAGAAATAAACTACCAGTATTTAAAAAAATTGTATATTCGATTTTTTCTGGCGGTATTTTAAAAAAACCGCCGGTAAAAATTGTAAAAACGACATTCTTAAAAAAATCGCCGTTTTAGGTAGCTATGCCCGGCGGTTTTACTAATGCTGGTAAAAACAGCTTTTAACGGCAGTTTTTTTACCGCCGATAATAATACTGCCTAGTTATCTGTTACTTTTCTGGAATGTTTTTCACGCATTGTGTATTTGATCGTTTGACCTTTATCCTCAACCGGAACGAGTGCCCTTTGAGGCGTTGATGAGAAGGCGATAGTCACTTAGGGCTTATTGAATATTTTTTTTCTAAAATAGAGGCCCGACTTAGGCATTTATATTGACGTTAGCTTTATCAAATGGTATTTGAGAAATGTGTAGGTTGGAAAAATTTAGGGAAATTTTCACTGTGACCCCTCATGGTTTGCACCGTGTGCGGATACACCCCTCCTCCTTTGATTATCAACACATAACACCTCCTGGTTTCTGGACTAATGTGCACGAGTGACTTTATTAACGGAAACAACTAAAATACCATTTTGCCCTTTCTTATATACTTATACCCCTTTCCCTTCAAATCCCATTTCATGAAGAGAGAGACAGAGGGGATAAGAAAGAGACCAACACTCTAGGGTTTTTTTCTGGAGCAGCGATTCGGTTCACAATGATCGATCGAGGTTGAATGCTTGGTCATGATAGTGAAGATGTTGAAGGATCTTCTGCGTGTTTGTCCAAGTAGCCTTTATTTAGCGTATGCAGAGAAGGTATCATCTCAAACCCTTGAACCGTAACTGGATCAAACCAAAATTTTTCATCGATGACTATTTTTCTGTTGATTTGCTTGATTTTTGAACAGTATGTGTATTTATATAGCCTTTGAAATAGTAGTTGGGATGTGGTCCCCCATGTTTGCTGTATTTTTAAAATGTGCGCGTAAGAATCAATTTTTTTACTAGTTGTGCACTTTTCCCTTTTATTTAAAGCTAGTGGGTGTCGGTTTTGTGAGTTGGTGGCTGGGGTTTTGATCAATGAATTAAATAGTGCATTTTTTTTGTTGCTTTGCTATTCTTTTGATAGAAATGGGAGACCAGTACTTCAGCTTTGAAGTACACCATGGGGGACAATTTGTTTGGAATCCACAAGTGGCCTATGTGGGTGGTAAGGTAGATTATGTAGGTGAGTTTGACCCTGCTAGGTTGTCATTATTTGAAATTAGGGATGTGTACTACAAGATGTTAGGTGGTACAGGTGCAATTGACCTGTATTACAGGAGGCCTGGGTATACACTTGATACGGGTTTATCACTGATAAATGGTGATGCTGATGTGCTAAAGATGTTAGAGATGTACGAGGGCTTGCCAGTCATTGTAATATATGTGGATAAGTTAATGGACCCCCTCTTAGTTATGTCATCCAATGGTGAGATTTTATCAAGTTCTCCAGTAATGCCAAGTGGACTTGTCATTGACCTGTTTGATAATGATGAGAGCACAGGGGTTAAGGACTTTGGGGCTGAAACTGTAGCTGAAACTGAGGTTAAGGACATTGGGGATGAAAATTTAACTGAGGTTGGGGACATTGGGGATGAAAATGTAACTGGGGTTGAGGAAGGGGCTAGAATGGAGTGTGATCTTAGTGATGCAGATTCTGAGGACTCAGATTATGTTGCTAGCTAGTGAGGAAGATAATGATGAAGTTAGTGATGACGCTAGTTGGATGTATGAGGATTTAGAAGGTCTAGATGATGACATTTTTGAAGTTAATTCCCATTGGAGGGTAGCTGAACAACCTCAACACAACCAACCAATGCAGATGTTAATACTGATGAGCAATGGTACTCTGACCAAGAGGATGAAGAAAATCTTAGTCTAAAGGGATCATCAGATGAAGAGGGGGATGGACACCCAAAATTCAAAGAAAAGATCCACATGGCCAACCCTATTGGTAGAAGGAACGAAGTTTACTGGAGCAAGACAATTTAGGGAGTTTCTTAAAGAGTGGAATGTGGTCAATGGGTACGACATAGAGTACAAAAAAAATGAATCTACTAGGATCACAGCTGTTTGTAGGTATGGCTGCAGTTGGAGGATTCATGTTTCTCCTATAATGAGGACCACAACTTTCCAAATAAAGTCAATAACACGGGAACATAAGTGTGGAAGGTAGTATGATAATATGCAAGCCAATTCCAGCAGATCTAACTTTTGTACATTATTCATTCAATTGATAACAAAAAGTGGTGCGAGCTGCGGATGTACTCATTAAACACAGTAACGAAACAACATAAGGTTTGTGTCTATACTACGCCAAATTTTTGCATTAGTGGTATGAGAAAACTGCCGTTAATAGTCCCAAAACTGCAAGTAGTAGTTAAAAACCGCCAGGAAAACAATTGTCGGAAAAATAAAAGCGGCATTAGAAAACCGCCACCAATACAAAAAACGGTGGTAAAAAACCACCGGCAATAAAATCGGTGGTTAATTTTCTTTTTTTCGTTTTCCCAGTAATCGAACCCGGAACCTCCGGATCTTATGGGTGTGTGCTACCAACTGGGCTAACTCGCATATTGCATCATGAAGGATACATAATAATATTTATATTATACAGGTTGGTATTATTATAAGCGGTGGAAATAAACTGCCGGTATTTAAAAAAATCGTATATTTTATTTTTCCCGGTGGTATTTTAAAAAACAGTCGGTAAAAGTTGTAAAAACGACATTCTTAAAAAAACCGTCGTTTTAGGTAGTTATTCCTGGCGGTTTTACTAATGCTGGTAAAAACAGCTTTTAACGGCAGTTTTTTTTACCGCCGGTAATAATACCGCCTAGTTATTTGTTACTTTTCTGGAATGTTTTTTATGCATTGTGTATTTGATCGTTTGACCTTTGTCCTCAACCGGAACTAGTGCCCTTTGAGGCGTTGATGAGAAGGCGATAGTCACTTAGGGCTTATTGATTTTTTCCCCCGTAAAATAGAGGCCCAACTTAGGCATTTATATTGACGTTAGCTCCATCAAATGGTATTTGAGAAATGTGTATGTTGGAAAAATTTAATTTACCTGCCCGTGGTTTGAGTATTTAGCACATCACATTCCTGACTTTTAGAAATGACCAATTTGACTCCTCGTGATTTTGGACTCAAGGTCATTGGCTCGAGTCTCATCGACAATCATCTTGTCCATTTCTTGTTAAAAAAATCAGTCTCTACCTAATCTACCCCTCCCAGACAACCATTCTAATGTCGAGGAGCTGTGACATGGTAGAAATTCGGGCATGATTCCAGCCACTGGATAAATCATAATTTTGAGTTATGATTGCTATTAGTGTAATAGAAGAAAGGAATCGAGCTCCCTATGAAAGGTGTGAGAGTTTTTTTTTCTTTTTTCCCCCTTCTCTTGGCTTTTCATTATTTATCATTGAGATGTTGTTTCATGCTTCGATAAAGGTGGTAGTGATGGTCCTTTTTCGATGAAGCAAGGTAGAGGCACTAGTGGTGGTTCGATCATATTGGACTGACTTATCATTAGTGCGCGGCCTTGCCTTATGAAGGTTAAAGTTGTCATTAAAGATCTTTGCTGCGAAGTTGATCGGTTAGGAACATAGGATTAGTGATTTTCTTTTTATTCATAAATCGGCGTATGTAGTTGCATACACTTGGACAATTTCGGGTTAGCGAAGTTTCGATATTTGTACTTTAAAATCTAGACCTCCTTATTTTGGTTATTGAATCTTTTGTTGGAATAATAATCGTCTTCTTTGACATACTACTGTGCTCCTTTTTTATCAATAAAAATTTCTTACCATGTTGACCAAAAAGAGTACGCACAATATGACTGTTTACATCAATTATAAGCATATCTAGACTCACAAAATGAAAGACTTAGATCGTTGAGTGAGAGACCGTGGTAAATTTACATATGATAGCATCTATTTTACAATTTTTTCCATGGTTGCAACTTTATTTTACAGATTCTGCTTTCTAGATTTGTTTTCAAGAAAAATAATTAACTTCTCCATCTGACAGTATCCGAAACTGATTTTCAGAGAAACAACGAGTCATTAAAGATATAGTACCAAGAAAAAACTCTGCATCTTCTACTTTTGAAAATTTAATTAGCCCCCACGCAAGGGGCAGTGAATAGGAATTTTACCAAATGCTAATGTGAAAGAACCAGCTTTTGAACCCCTATTTGATTTGGTTCGCGCTTCATTGACTACACGCAACCGTCGAGGTAAATTTTGCACACAATTCATTCAATACATAATGAAATTTGGGGCGAATGAGTTGGAAATTTGGTTCTTGTTTCTTAGTGCACGGTAAGTTGATAGGAAGAACGAAGTTTGATATTTTTGGGGGAATTTGCATGACGACCAAAGTAATCTCTCAGCTCGGGTGTGAACACAATGGTTCCATTTATTACTCACAAGTCACAAACAAGCCATATCAAATGAAGGCAACTTTGCTTATCGTATGTAGCCAAAATTTGGAGGGAAAAAAAAAAAAAAAACAGGGGCGGCTCCACCCTATGCTCAGGGGGCTTTAAAAAATGTACCGAACTTTTGTATTCTATTTACGTAAAATTTGAATATTTTTTTTTGCAGTGAGTAATCCATACGTCGTCAATTTATATTTTTTACTACCACGTGAATTTTTACTTCAGAGTTGAAAATTAAAGAAGATTACGCAAGTTATGTGCTGAAAGCACGTATAGAGATGTTATAGATTTGGGAGATGCTTTATATTTTTGACATCTGCAAGCATTTCGTTGTATATCAGTATGACTAAATTTCCAATGAGGGATCCTGCACGGGCTTACCGTGCGCGACTCCCCTTTCCCGATCGAATTGCGACGATCCGAGCCGCTTAATGTGTTCAGAACGTGATTTTAAGAGTTCCCGTGAGGAATTAGCAAAAAAAATGATCAGGAAGAGCTTGATCCGAGCAGTTTTTTACTGAACCGTTCAATAACAAACTGTTCAGATCAAGCCCTTTCCGATCATTTTTTTTGTTGATTTCTCACGAGAACCCTTAAAATCACGTTCTGATCACTTTGAGTGGCTCGGATCGTCGCAATTTAGTCGGGAAAGGGGAGTCCCGCACAGTAAGTCCGTGCGGGATCCCTCACTAGAAACGGACTCATATCAGTATTTCAGCAAACAATATTTTTGTAAGAGGTTGACAATTGGTCATTTTTGTCTGGTGGATCAGATGTGATTTAGAGTAATGATATTAATGGAACACGTTGCGCAACAATGTATATAGCATGCTAATATGAGAATTTTATTGACAACTGAATACGAAGCTATATTTTGCAACAACCAATTAGACAGTGCCTCATCAACAAGAAGCTGTGCAGATTACTATCTAATAGCTAGAGCATGTTAGAATGATGCATAATTATACAAAAGACTAGACTATTTTGAAAGGATGCAAGCATAAAGTGAAAGTCTGAAACCAGATGATTGGAACCCTTGATTTCAAGTCAATCTTTTTTATCCATCTTTGCCTCTTAATAGTCATCTGTTTTAATGGGGTAGAAGCCTCTCTATAACCTGACTCATGGTAGGTCTTGCATCTTTATCATCCTTTACACATTCCAATGCCACTTGAACCAGTATTCCCATCTTCCTTAAATCACATTTCCCTTTCACCACTGGATTTATGATCTCTTCAATCCACAGTTCAATCTCTCCATTCCCATATATCTTCTCCCTCACCCACTTCACCAGCCCTCTCAATTCCCCCCCTTTATTTATAGACCCCTGATCACCCGTTGTCATCGGGCTCTTTCCCATGACTATTTCCAACACCACCACTTCGTAGCTATAAACATCGACTTTGGATGTGATTGAGAGGTTGGAAATCCACTCGGGCGCCATGTAACCTCTTGTCCCCCTCACTCTGGTAAAGCTTGAATTTTTTCCACCACCCCTTCTGTTTACTAGCTTGAAGAGGCCGAAATTTTCAACCTTGGATTGGAAATTAGAGTCCAAGAGAATGTTTTGAGGATTCACGTCGCAATGGTGAACCCGTTCCAAATACTCTTCGTGCAAATATGCTAGGCCCTTCGCAGAGCCAACTGCAATATCAAACCTCTTCTCCCAATCAAGGGTGCCAGAAATAAGATTCTCTCCTAACGATCCATACTCCATATACTTGTAAACCAATAGCCTATTGTATGGCCCGTGATCCTCGATCTGGTTCCTTTCTCTGCTGGTTTAGTGGCTTCCTAGCCTTCTCCACCTAGCCTGCACAATGAACGCACGACTAAGACCTGGCCGGGGGTTTCCCAACAAGGCCCTCCGGCGAGAGGATAAGTATGTGCAGAGAGAGAGAGAGAGAAGAGACTAGGGTTTTGAGTGGGTATTCGCATGTATGCGTGCATACCTTGCCAGAGGCCCTATCCTTTGGTATTTATAGAGCCTCCCTGACTTGCTCTCTAAGCACGGGCACGTGCCTTTGCGCGAGCCGGGCGATGTCACCGTGACGTCATCGAACAAATCTGGTAACCGCTTTTGGGGGTGAGCTGGCATGATCCATGTGCGCTCATGGTTATCCCTTGGCATAACTGCCTCCGCACATGGGTGGGCGCGTGGCCGAGACCAGCGGACCATGGTGTAAGCCGAGCCTGAAGGGAGGCCGAGACCAAAGGGGATTCGGGCTAGGCAGACATCGTCTGCGGAGCCGCCATCCGACTGGTGGCCGAGCTTGACGTAACCTCTCCGTTGCTGGATGGCGAAGCCTAGGCACAACGGCCGACGACTGGTATGTCCCGGCTGAGGCTGAGCCCCATTGGAATGGTATAGTTCGGCCCGCTACAATAGCTCCTCAGTTCCTTCCGATGCCGAGCGCGCGGTAGGAATTGAAATCAAAGCTGTCGCCGAACACAATGTTTGCCGAACATGGATACTTGTAATACTTGGCCGAGCTTCAACTATCCTTGTCATAAAAAGCGTACCAATCACCGAAGTTGAGTACCTGTGTGAGTGCCAGGTGTCGCACACCGTTTGGGCACGGTTGGTGAGAGGACAGTTGGCAAGTGCAGAGTCCTGCACAACTGTCCCATTTGGGCCAGGTGTCGAACGTTCGATGGCTATAGGTTCGGCGGTGCCATGATTGGACGGGAAATTCAAATTCCCAAACCCTACCTCTATTTAAAAAGCTGGGGGTAGAGAGAGAAGTCAAGATCACTTTCTCTCTCTAAACCTCCATTGCCAGAGCTCCGCTCCACGCTCATTCATCTTCTAGTCTTGATTCCCAGCAGGTTCTTCATCAGATCTCGTTGAAATCCCCAAGTATGTGTTCGATACATAGTTCTCTCTTCATTCCTGCATCTTTTACGCCTTTTTTGGTCATTTTTTCTGGGTTTTTGGGGGTCTTCTAGTTCTTTGTGAACAGGAGGAGGGTTGAGATGAACGACTGTTCATCTTCGCCTTTATCCTGTTCTTCCGAGCCCCAACTTCGTTGTTGGTTGGGTTTGACCAATGCCGAGCAAGGCCGAGCCCCACAACTTGAGTCCTAGACTTTCCCGAGCTTGAATCCCATAGATTAAAAATAGGGTGGGCCAGTAGGGTAGCCAAGCATATAGAGATCCTCATCTGTCGCCGACGATAAGGTTTCTCATTATCTTCTTGTGTCGATAGGTCTGGCTCACCCGTTTATAGTCATCTCTTCCGACTCTGAAAGCTCGGGGGAAGATTCTGGAGACTCGATAATCCGCGAGTGCTTGGAAAGACATAGAAGTCGACGCTAGATATCATCCATCGCCTCAAACATGTCTCCCGACTCCAATGATTCGAATGCTGAACATGTTTTTGAGTATGGTGCCGACAAGTTCAATACCGAGCCTGAGATATCATTCACACCATCGACCCACTCTGAGGCCGAGTCTCACTTGGGGCCAGAGGCCGAATCCAGATTCGTTCCTCAGGTCGACGCCCCAACCTCCATGCGTTCCGGGCACAGTGAAGCCCAATCCGAGGGTAGAGAGGTCGCCGATCTCTATGAGAGGGGCCAAGTTTGCCCCCATGCTTATTTTTTCAGCGGGGAGCCAGGTGAGTACGAGAAATTTTGCGGAGACTACAACATTCCCGACGATGTGGTTGTCAGCTAGGTGGCCAGCAACCGGATCCGAGACTAGAGGGAGCACCATCCCGAGCACATCACAGTTCCTCTGATGGCCATCTGTGAGGCTAGGCTGCGGTTCCCTCTTCACCCGTTTTTGAGAGAATTGCTGGCTCGGTTCAGTTTGGTCCCCCACTTTTTCGCTATCAACAGCTATAGGATAGTGATGTCCGTAATCAAGCTGAAAGAGCTTCACAACTTAGAGTTTACTATCGCCGACCTTTTCCACACCTACATAATGTCCAAGCACGGTCAGACCGGCCGCCGGTACCTGTCGACACGTAGGGATAAGGAGCCCTTAATAGACGGACTACCCGACACCGATAAATGGGCCAACTTTTACATCGAAGTGAATGGGAATTATGAGTTCGGCAACCAAACTGTACGCAAGTACGTGGTGCCGAAGATCAAAGCCTTTCGAGGTAGTCAGTCTCTTCGTTTTTTTTTTTTTCCCGACGCCAATATTTGGCCGCACGTGTTTTGACTTTCTCCTCGTTGACCCTATTTGCAGATCACAGGTCCATAATTAGGACTCATCAATCCCTTTCCGTCCTAGACTCGCCGACTTTGCTGGGGTACATTCCTTCGTACAAGGGCAAGTTGAGGCGAAGGGAGAGAGAGGCGGGGCCGAGCAAAAAGGCCGCGAGTTACAAGAAGGGCGCAGGACAAACTGGGGCTAGGAAACTGCCAAAGCCGAGCAAGAAGGAAAAGGAGCCGAGGGTGAAGTTTCCCTCCTTCAAGAAGCCTGCTGAGTTTTGGTTCTAGGAGAGCCAACAGCCTGAGCTCCCAGGCATAAACGTTCCTCTTCAAACTCTCATTCCCGAGTTCAACGCTGAGATGGGGAGGAGGAACGTGGTCCATGTGAACCTCAGGGACGGCGCTTCTGTTCTGCACAAAGAAACTGACTCGGCCGAGCCCGCTGAAAAGAGGCAGAAAATCACCCACGACTTTTTCCCGACCAAACCACTGACTACAGTTCCGAGCGAGAGGGACAGGACCGAGTCATCTACCGCTGGTGGTTCGACGGTGGCCCAAAAATTTGTAGGCTTGGTTGGCCCCGTCGCAGCTCAGGAATTTGCTCCATCATTTGCCTTGGCCGAGGGCAGGGTCTTCACGGTGGAGGACTCTGTCAAACTTGAGCCTGGCCTGGCAACGACAATGCTTCAAGGCTTAGCCTTGCCGAACGACATGCTCAAGATACCAGAGGGCCTTCAGCCGAGCCTGGTTCATGCGAGTGCTTAACTCGTCCAGGTTTTTCCTAAGCTAACTCGTTTATAGTACTTTTCTACGCCGAATCCCGAGCCTAGTTAGATTGATTTCTTGAGCTTTTCCTTGTCTTGTTCAGCAGGCTGGGCAGGCTCTTCTTAGGGCGTCGAGGAAGGCTGAGCTTGTAACCGCCGAAAGGTCTCGCTTCCAAGATGACCTAAAGACCGAGCACGAAAGGACGAAGTCATTGAAAGCAAGTTTGAAGGTGGCAAAGGTGCGGGTGGCCGAGCTCGAGAAGGAGAGAGAAGAGGCCGACAACAGGGCAAGGAAGACCGAAAGCGAACTTGGGAAGGTCTTGAGGAGGGAGAAGAGGAAGATGAAGGAAGTTGATGAGAAGGCTTATCAGGCAGGTTTTGATCGTGCCGGTGCCGAGTACATGAGAGACGCTCAGGCGATGGTGAATGAAGCCGTCAAGATGAGAGTCCCTATCTCGTACCGAACGAAATACAAGGACGGGGTCAAGGCTGCTTGCGGAGTTATGCAGCTGGAGGCTGACATGAACTTGACGAAGTCGATTCCAGCCCCAGTCACTCCTGAGCTGGTTCTTCCTTACACGGCGGAGGAGTGTGCGCCCCTTCCTCTCGAGGAATTTTTCGAGAGCGAAGATGAGGTCAAAGACCTTATTGATGCCGACGCCAACGCTGGAGACAGCAATGGTGGGGGAAAAAATGTTAAGGATTGTGAGAAGGCTACTGGGGATGCCGACCCCAAGGTCACCGAGGATGCCGGTCATGAGCCAATGAACGTTTATGGAAATGCTGAGGCCGACGCTGAAGTTGGTACCGCTGTTGCCAGGGCCAATGCCAACGTTGAGGAGGCTGTTGAAGGTTGAAGATGCCCGCAGGTGCCGGACTCGGGGTAGCCGGTCACCGTAGTTAACTACCCTTTACTTCTCGCACTTGTTCATTTTTGTCTTCCTTTCACTTGAACTTTTTGTTGGATTGGACGGATTCGACTTTGGATTTTGCCGTTCTAGATGTAATGGTTACTGGCTTCTAACATTTCGTCGAGCTTGAATTCGTGATCTCTTTTTAATGGATGCTTTCTCTTTTGCAATGCTTTTCCTTTTGAATGAATGACTCAAGTTCCTTTTTGTAAGGTTTTCTTGTCTTGCCGACTTTGACATACTTGCTTGCTTGAAATTGTTTGAGATTATAGTTATCCGTAGCCCCCATTTTGGTCTGGGTTCGGCTTAATAGTAGGGATGTCGGCCAATGTAGAAGTGGCCAGCTATAGGTGATTGCCGAGCCTTGACCAAAGTAGAGTTGTAGAATGGAGTGGAGAGTTTGCCGAGCGTGGTGTTGTTCTCGGCCATTTTGCTAGTTTAGTAGATGATGCTTAGGTTAGCCGCCAAGTTTTGTTGAGTTACTTTACCTGTTGTTTGGGGCTCGGCCAAGGTGCCAGCCCCTAGCCAAGGTTATGAGGTGTTGTAATGTTTGTGGGTGGTTTGCTCACCAAGGTGTGAGTGTAACCAGGCTGTGGCCGACCTCAGAGTCTTGCCAAGCCGAACCGGAGCCCATATTCCAGCCATAGTATGTGTTTGTAGGCTCGGTGGACCTGATGTCCGTTGGTTGCTTCTCTGGGCAGTGATAATGGCCGAAGCAGTGGCATAAGAGCCGTTTGTGGGTGCGACCGAGGTCAACATTTGTGCTTGGCCAAGTGAGCCGAAGTAAAAATGTAAAGTAAGGAAAATGAAGTTTAGAATTGCAAAGGACAACAACTGCTAGATAAGATTTTTCTTTGATTCAACAAACATGAAATACAAGTTGAAATGTAAAGACTTAGGCCGAAGCCAACAAAGACAAACAGGATAGTCAGTGGCCGAACATGAGGCACACTTTTGGGATTTCGGCTACATGTATGCCTTCTTTAGGTTCTGTGCATTCCATGGGTTAGTTAGAACTTTTCCGTTCATGTCCTCCAGTACGTAGGCGCCTTCACCAGCAATCTTGACGACACGAAAAGGTCCCTCCCAGTTGGGCTTGAATTTCGTTTTCTTGCTGGCTTGCACTACTTTTCGCCAAACCAAATCGCCTGGCTTGAACTTTTTGACCCGCACGCTGCGGTTGTATTCCTTGGCCACCTGCTGCTGGTATTCGGCGAGTTTTAGGAGAGCGTCATCATGCTTTTCTTCTGCCAAAATCAGTTCTTGTTCCACAGCTTCATTGTTTGTTTTGGGGTCAAACGTCTCTGTTCGGAGAGTTGGAAACTTCGACTCTAGTGGGATCACAGCTTCCATGCCAAATGCCATTGAAAATGGCGTCTGGCCGGTGGAACGCCTTGGTGTAGAATGGTAGGCCCATAGGACGCGTGGTAATTCTTCAGCCCATTTGCCTCATTTGGAGGTCAGCTAACGCTTGATGCCGGCACAGACTGTCTTGTTTGTAGCTTCGGCCTGGCCATTCCCTTGGGGGTATGCTGGTGTGGAGTTGAAAAAACATATCCCAAACTCGGCACAAAGGTTGGTGAGGTCCTTGCCGACGAACTGTGTGCCGTTGTCAGAGACAATGTCGTAAGGGACGCCGAACCTGGTAACAATGTTTCGCTAGATGAATCTCTGGACATCATCCTCAGTTGTCGTTACGAGGGGTTCAGCCTCAACCCATTTGGAGAAGTAGTCCGTTGCTGTAATCCGAAACTTGAAGCCTCCAGGAGCCGTTGGCAGCTTTCCCACGATATCAAGCTCCCATTGGGCGAAAGGCCAAGGACTTGTGATGGGGAAAAGATTCTGGGCAGGCTGTTTCGGGATAGGTGAAAAAAGCTGGCACGGTCGGCATCTGCGGACAACTTCTTCGCAGTCTTTCTTCATGTTTTTCCAAAAGTAGCCTTGGGTTAGTGCGCGTTGACAAAGGGAGCGGCCGCCAGATAGCCGCAGCTGCCGGAGTGAAGTTCTACCAGAATTTCAGGTACTTGCATAGGGTGAACGACGAGGAGATATGGTCCAGAGATAGATTTCCTGTAGAGCTAGGCGCTGGCGGAAAGCCAGTAGTAAGCGGCCTTATTTCTAACACGGTAAGCCTCCTTCTTGTCTGTGGGTAGGGCGTTGTGCTTTAGGAACGCAACGATCTCATCCATCCAGCTAGGACCGAGTTCAACATTGAGTTCCTCTGGAGTGGGCTCAAAAGACGGGCGGTCAATGCTGCCGAAGTTGATGGTTCTGAATTCCGACGTTGCGGATGCCGACGCAAGGCCTGCAAGTGCATCTGCGTGTGTGTTGTGCTCGCGATTGATCTGTTCAATGCTGAAATTGTTGAAGTGGGAAATGAGCTCGGCTGCCGTTGCTTGGTATTTCAACATTCGAGGGTCCCGAGCCTTATAGTCACTGAGTACTTGATTAACGATGAGTTGGGAGTCACAATAGACAACGAGGGTGGTGACTTTCATCGCGATGGCTGAGCGTAAGCCAGCGAGGAGGGCTTCATATTCAGCTTCGTTGTTGGTGGCGGGAAAGTCAATGGTGAGAGAGCTTTCATGAAGTGTTCCACAAGGTGAAACCAAGACTACCCCCGCGTCGGCTCCATTGCTGTTGGAAGCCCCATCAACATCAAGTCTCCAAGTTTCGCCTTGAAAAAGGTGCCATGGCTTGTTTGTGAAGCTGTGTTCGGCTATGGCTGGTGCTGTCGGAGCATTGAGTACCGCTGTGTCCTCTGGGGTGAGCTCTGCTATGAAGTCAGCCAGGACCTGGCCCTTGATTGCTGTCCGCAGCTCAAAGCGAATGTCAAAATTTGCCAATTCGACGGCACACTTGGAGACACGAATGGAGAGATCCGCCTTCCGAAAGAGAGCTTTGAGAGGGTGCTCTGTTAACACAGTGATCGTATGGGCTTGGAAGTATGGTAGCAGTTTCCTTGCTGCTGAGACGAAGGCGATAGCGAGTTTCTCCAGAGGGAGATAGCGTGTTTGTGCCGGAAGGAGTGTTTTGCTTGTGAAATATATGGGCATGTCATCTGCCGCCTCTCGCCGAACAAGTGCTGAACTGACCGCGTGGGTGGAGACGGCAAGATACAGGTAAAGGATCTCGAATTCTTTTGGTTTCACCAGCAGCGGAGCCGAGCTTAAGTACGCTTTGAGTTCGGCTAATGTGATGTCACAGTCTGGAGTCCATTCGAAATTGTGGCGGATTTTGCCCTTCAATGCATGGAAAAAGACATGGCACTTGTCGGAGGATTCGCTGATGAACCGGTTAAGAGCGGCCGCCATCCCTGTAAGACGTTGTACTTCCTTGATCGTTTTAGGAGGCCGCAAGTCGTGGACTGCTCAGATTTGGTTGGGGTCAGCCTCGATACCTCGCCTGGTGACTAAGTGTCCAAGAAATTTTCTCGCGCTCACACCGAACGCACACTTCTCAGGGTTCAGGGGGAGCTTGTAGAATTTGAGAATGTCGAATACTTCCTTCAATTCTTGGAGGTCATCAATGTACGCTTCCACGGTGTGGCCAATTTGTTCACTCAGCATCTTGAATATTGCGCGGTTGAACGTGGCGCCAGAGTTTTTGAGGCCGAATGGCATGACACGGTAACAGAAAATACCGTAAGGGGTGATGAAGGCCATTTTCTTCATGTCGTCCGGGTCCATGGCTATCTGGTGGTAGCCGCGGTAAGCGTCGAGAAAGCTTAGCCAGGCGTGAACTGCCATTGCGTCGACCAGTTGGTCGATTTTGAGAAGTGGGAACCAATCCTTTGGACAAGCGCTGTTGAGGTTGGTATAGTCCACGCAGACTCGCCACTTGCCATTCTTCTTCTTAACGACCACTGTGTTGGACAGCCAAGTTGGGTACTGCACTTCTTGGATGGTGTTGGCCTCTAGTAACCGTTTCACTTCTTCCACGACGGCGTCGGCATGGTCTGTGGCCGATCGTCGTGCTTTTTGGACTGCCGATTTTGCATCCTTTTTGACGTTGAGGGAGTGGTAGATGAAATCGGGGTCGACCCCTGGCATCTCGTTGGGTGTCCACGCAAAGACTTCCATGTTGTTCTTTAAGTATTCGAACATTTCTTCTCAGTCGGTGTCGCTGAGGGAAGAACTGATCAAGAAGAAACGTGAGCCATCCTCGTTGATGGGCATGGGGATGAGGTCCTCTTCGGCTTTGTCCTCAACTTTTTGGCCGACGTCTTCAATCACGGCCATGTCTGGAACTTCAACCCATTGTACTTGTTTGGCCTTGGTGGAGTTGTGGACAGCTGAAACATAGCACTTTTTCGAGGCTACTTGGTCACCTCGCAGATCTTCCTATCGACCGTTGGAGCAGATGAAGCGGACGACCTGGTGGTAGGTCGAAGCTATGGCTTGCATGCCATGAAGCCAGGCTCGGCCAAGGATTGCGTTATACGGGCTTGGCACGTTGACGACGATGAACTCGATGGTCAACGTTTTCGAACTGACAACGACCGGAAGGAAGATTCGATCGAGTGGCCAAACCGGTGCTCCGTTGAATCCGATGAGAGGGACTTCGGCGGGTTGAAGGGCTGACTCTGGGAGGTCAAGCTTTTTGAACAAATCATAGTACATCACCTCTGCTGAGCTTCCCTGGTCGAGGAGGACTTTCTTGACATCGTGGACTCCGATTTGCACGGTCATGACGAGAGCATCGGAATCTGGGGTTTGAATAAACTCAAGGTCGCGCTCGGTGAAAGTGATGGTCCACTTGGGCAGTTCGTCTGGGTGTGGTCGTTTTGACCCGGGTCACACCGCAAGTACTTGCTTAGAAGTTGAGGCGCGATCGAGGTCGGCTCGGAGGTTTGTTTCGGATTCTTTTATCACCGGGTCGTGGATAACATGTATTGTCAGCCTTGGTTCGTTGGGGTTGGGATTTCTGGCAGGTGGACGGGCGGGCGTTTTTGCTCATTCAATGTATTGATCAAGATGGCCTTGGGCCGCCAGATGTTCCAATAGCGCCTTGTACAGACCGCATGCCGTCGTGTAGTGGCCAAGCTCGTTATGATA
Source organism: Rhododendron simsii (assembly GCA_014282245.1). Taxonomy (NCBI): domain Eukaryota; kingdom Viridiplantae; phylum Streptophyta; class Magnoliopsida; order Ericales; family Ericaceae; genus Rhododendron; species Rhododendron simsii. The sequence goes on from WJXA01000291.1 coordinate 228,985, forward strand.
TGAGCACTTCTTTCTTGGGTTCTGATCTGCTTGACCGTTGTCTGTACCAACCTTACCTTGCGGCCACTCGAACCATGGTTGCCTCATGATCTCCTTTAGAAAAGAACAGATGGGTTCTTTGAAGTGGGTGGTTTCGGCCACGTAGTCGCGCTTTTTCGGCTGGCGTTTCTTCCCTTCTTTGATGTTGTTAATGTGTTTCTTTGGCTGGGTTTGTTGAGTTGCAATTGGAGCCGGCAGCTGGCAAGGAGCCGGCAGCTGGCAAGGTGCCGTCGGCAGAAAGGTCGCTGAATTGGGAATCCCCTGAGCGGCTCTGTCCGCATAGAATTCTCCAAGAGCACAAAATTGTTCTACGACGCGCATCAACTCTCTCATGCCGTGTGGAGGTCGAATAGCCAGTTCGTCTAGTATCTTGCTGCCAGATTCCAATCCGTTTTTGAAGGTGCGTGCGGCCTAGTACTCGTCGATTCTCAAAATTTCATTGAAGAGTTGCCAGTAACGCTCGGTGTAGTGTCTGAGTGTTTCATTTGGGAGCTTCCTCATCTGGGACAAGGACTCAGGTTCCTTGGCCGTCTTGTTACTGGTGATGAAGCGAGTGTTGAAGGCACGTTCAAGGTCGGCCAGGTTCCATATAGATCCAGTGGGCAATTTGTTGAACCACTGGAGTCCAAGAGAGCCGAGGCTGGATGGGAATGCTTTGCATTTGATTTCGTCCTTTGTAGTGCACAGCTCGATGGTTTGGCGAAAGTGAATCAGGTGAGTGTAAGCTTCGTAGGTGCTTGGGTCGAACTTCGTGAATTTTGGTAGGTGGAAGTTGGGTTCGGCTATAGTGTTGATGATGTGGGAGGTGAAGGGTGAGATACCTAGGTCTTTTAGGTGCCGCTCAAATCCTAGGCCCGACGGTTTGCCGAGCTCATCCATCCGTGTCCGCTTTGGGTCCTTCTCTCTTTCTGAGGTTTTCTCGTGCACTTGGCGGCGAAGCTTGTCCCGCAGGTCCATCGTTGTACTGTGGGGATGGTCAACTGACTTCTCCCTATCGCAACAAGTTTTGTTCCCGTTCTCCGCCCCTTCGATCCGTACTCCTTTCCCGTTCCGCCGAACATAATTTTCATTATCCTGTTGGTAGTCTGATCTGCTTGAGGTCCTTCCGTGCGCGCCTAGGCCCAATTAGTTGGGGAGTGTCCACAGAGTCCACACCAAATCACATGGACCTAATATACATTATGTGACCCATATCCACTTAAAAGGCTAAGCCTTGTAAGTGGTAAACCATCCAATTGTATATTAAGGTCCAACTTTTTTTTTTTCTGTTTATCCAATGTGGGGCTTAACCTTTCACACATGTTCCTAACAATCTCCCCCTCATGTGTGAACCATGCATTGGGCCTGGCTCCCCCTCGATTTGATCCACTTGACTCCCCCTTGATTCATGATCTTTTTACTCTCCAACACCGATTTAACCTCGGACTTCATCGCACCCACTCCATCGATCGAGAACCAACCCGTTTACTCCATCGAGAGCCTCCATGCAGTGCTCCGCCTACATCCTTGCTCCATTGAGAGCCACCTTGGATTTTTCTCGCTCCATCGAGAGTCTCCATGCAAGCCCACCAAATCGGTTTGAGTCCGCCCTAAGATCGTTAGCCATCGGCTCTGATACCATTTGTTGGGAGTCTGATCTGCTTGAGGTCATTCCGTGTGTGCCTAGGCCCAATCAGTTGGGGAGTGTCCACGGAGTCCACACCAAATCACATGGACCTAATATACATTAAATGACCCATATGCACTTAAAAGGCTAAGCCTTGTAAGTGGTGAGCCATCCAATTGTATATTAAGGTCTAACTCTTTTCTGTTTATCCAATGTGGGGCTTAACCTTTCACACATGTTCCTAACATATCCAAGTTCTCCGGCGGGATCCCCTCGAGGCGTTCAGAGACGTGGCGCTTGGTCTCTACAGAGTCTCGGCTACGGCGTGAAACCGTTGTGCGAGAGAACTCCGCACGACTAGTCAAGTACGTGCTCGTGAAAGACTCGGTGTCCCTTGTGCGGGTTCACTCGTGGTGGGACCTCAAGCGGTGCGTTCCGGATGTTGTAGGTCGTTTGTAGAGGATAAGTTCCCTGGCATCTCCCATCTCTAGTGTAAACCCAAGGCGGTCTTTGATGGAGACGCGGTGTCTTGCCTCGCTGGGTTGCTCTCGCGGTGGAGGGGGAGGAGGTGGAAGAGGAGGTAGAGAAGAAGAACTTCTTCGCCTCCGTCTTCCACCTCCAGCAGATCTGGAAGCGGCTGGCGTTGCGCCTTGCAGATGTTGCTTCATCTGAGCCACCTCCGCCCTTAGTGATGCCAATTCGTTATCCCTTTCGTCGTCTCGTCGTTGCAGTAGGCGGATGTAGGCCGCCGTTATGTCGTCCGTGGCCGGAGATAGCCTAGAACTGGGGGGAAGCGAGACAAACATGTGCCTCTCGGAGAACGGTGGAAGAATTGTGTTTCCACTGGCGTCTTTGACCCCTGAAACGGTGACGTCTGGCGGATCTCAGCCCATTGTGGTTGGATTTTTGACTGTTTTTGGAAGAGGAAGGTGGTTTGGAGAAGGGTTTGAGCCGTTTGGATCAGAAGCTGAGAAGGGTTCACGTCGGGTTCACAATTGTGTGGCCCGTGATCCTCGATCTGGTTCCTTCCTCCGCTAGTTTAGTGGCTTCCTAGCCTTCTCCACCTAGCTTGCACAATGAATGCATGACTAAGACCTGGCCGAGGGTTGCTCGGCAAGGCCCTCCGGCGAGAGGATAAGTATGTACAGAGAGAGAGAGAAGAGACTAGGGTTTTGAGTGGGTATTCGCGTGTATGAGTGCATACCTTCCCAGACGTGCTATCCTTTGGTATTTATAGAGCCTCCCTAACTTGCTCTCCAAGCATGGGCACGTGCCTTGCGCGGGCTGGGCGATGTCACCGTGACGTCACCGAACAGATCTGGTAACCGCTTTTAGGGGTGAGCTGGCATGATCCATGTGCGCTCATGGTTATCCCTTGGCATAACTGCCTCCGCACGTGGGTGGGCGCGTGGCCAAGCCCAGCGGACCATGGTGTAAGCCGAGCCTGAGGGGAGGCCGAGGCCAAAGGGGATTCGGGCTAGGCGGATGTCGTCTGCAGAGCCGCCATCCGACTGGTGGCCGAGCTTGACGTAACCTCTCCGTTGTTGGACAGCGAAGCCTAGGCACAACGGCCGACGGCTGGTATGCCCCGGCTGAGGCCGAGCCCCATTGGAACGGTACAGTTGGGCCCGCTACACCTATGATTTCCTTCAACGCAGTATCCCCAAATCTCTATCAAGTTCATGTGGTTAATTCTTCCAATGATGCTTACTTCCGCTAAGAATTTGGCTTCACCTTCATTAGCCTTGTTGAGTCTCTTGATTGCTGCAACTCTACGATCAGATAAAACTCCTTTGTACACAATCCCACTGCCTCCTCTTCCGATTTCTTCCCTAAAATTTCTAGTTGCTTTCTTCAACTCGGCATAAGTGACTTTCCTAAACCCGCTGACAAGTTGATGGTAACTTTGTGTGTTTTCACTTGATTTTTGTTGGGTTTTGTACAACAATAACCATACGAAACAAATACAAATGATTTCAAAGCCACCAAATGCAGAGGCGAACCAAACCATAAACTGCAACATCCCGTTTGGTTTGGGTTTCTTGTAACCTCTATCAAGTAGCATGTTTTGTTTGGTCAGGGGGCAATGCAACCCGATTTCTTGTTTTCGATTTGCATAAAAAGTGATGGAGGCTTTGGGCAGCCTTAGATAAAAAGGATCCCCAAATGATGGGGATCTGTATCCGTTAAGCAACAGTGACTTTAATTTGCATAACAATTGTAATAACCATTGTCGCTGTTCAATTTGAAATTGAAGCCGTAGCATTTGCAGCTTTGTAAGCATACTTCCTCGCACCTTTCATAGGTGTAATTTTCATAGAATTTTATATCGTAACCGTAGAACTCTGTGTGAGGGAGTTTGATGAAACTAGATTCGGCAGTGTTGCAGGAGAGGTTGAGCTCCGGTTCACACCCGAGAGACGAATCTGTAAGGTTTTTTGCCTTGTACCTGATGGAGAGTTGGGCAACAATAGCATTAAAAGTCTGTAACTCATGTACCAAGATGGAAGAACTACTAAGATGGAACTTCAAGAATCAAGTTATTTTGTGCTTATATGAGTGTGCACGCATGAAAGTGGGATTTGCGGATCCTGTAGAACAGTAGTGTGGGGCTTGGGAAATTTTTTTCATTACCGGGTACATACCACGTGGTGCCCACTCGGCTCATATAAGCCGTTTATTGCATTTTTGGATGGCTTGGATTTGGAGAGAGAAAAAAGAGAGAGAAAGTGTTGGGGTGAGAGGAGAGAATGTTTCAATCCAAACCGTTCAAAAGTGTATTAAACGGCCCGGATGTGCCGAGCGGGTGCCACGTGGGATATACCCAACAGACACCGAAAAATTCTTGGGGCAAGGAAACTGTGCCGTTTGTGGTTCATGTAACAAAAAACCCAAGGCAAGCAAACCAAGGGAAAATGACAAGGCTGAGAAATATGTATTGCTCCGAACAAAAAATTTGAAATCCTCAGAAAATAGTGTGTGTAACACACACACACAAGAGAAGGAAAGAGGATTAAAAAATTGAACCAGTTTGAACTTTTTATTTTTCAGATCATTTTATCCTAAAAAATCATAATTAATTTTTGTCACTAAAGCTCTCATAATTAAGTATTTGCTCCTTATTTCGGATCTTATAGAGCAGAAACTTAATTATGAGAGCCCTACAGAAAAAAATTAATTATGACTTTTTAGGATAAAATATCAGAAAAATAAGATCTTCGCACCCGTTCAAACGGATTGAAAATTAGAGCACTTAAGGGAACTTTGAGAGCTGTGTGGGAACTTTGTGCGGGGAGTAGTCCATTATGTTGTATGAAAGATATACTTTTTCTTGGTATTACGTTGAGTTCATACTCAATAGTGAGTGTGAGCAAGAGCACTGATTGTCAAAGTGTTTTTAACAAAAATTCATAAACAACTAAAATTTGCTAAAATGAGAATTGAAAGCGCGATCACAGATCCTAATTGGGAGTGAGCACATGTGCCCACATCACATACATTAAACTGCTTGTTGTGTGAGGAGTTATGGTTTGAAGTTGTGTTTCTTGACTCTTTAATTGATTTTCTTTTTTCGGCAAATATTTTTTGATTAAGTTAATCTTGTAGTTATAGTCCTATACAACTTATGTCGTCTTTTTAAAAGCACATGACTATAAACATCATTAGGTAACCGGCTATGTTCTTGTAAACTCATAAGTTTGAAATTTATTTTAATATTATTTAATTTCGTAACATTTTGTTTAGCTTTTCGTCGTATTTTTTGGACTCCTCTCGTGGAAATGAATGATTAATCCAAAAAATATGACGCAAATTTAACAAAAATTCAAAAAAAAACCAACAAAACACACTAAACAAAGAAGAAAAAAAAGAGTTAGTTCCAGAACATCTTCTTAAAAAATAAATACTTATTTCACATTTACAAACTCAAAAATAATGTAAATAAAAAATAACTTTTTAATTTTCTTGCACAGTACAAAAGCTCTTATTGAGATCCCATAATTTTTTAGTTTAAAATTGCTTTTTTAAAAAATAATGACTTATTTTCCGTTCTGGAAAGTTTACAAGAATAGAGTAATTTCGGAACTAAGGGAACATTACCCGGATAAACAAGAGCATCTCCGACCAGCATTCTCCCCATCGCATTCGGCCCACTGATTTTGGAATGATTGCAGGCACTCCAAAAAACAACGAAAAGTGACTTTGGAGTTACACTGATTTTGGAATGATTGCATCAATTTTTGGAGTGCCAATATTATTTTCCTAAAATTATCTTCTTACAAAATAAAGACTCGACTGGGCTTGTGCTGTAACTGGAATTCGTAACATGAAACCGTTCAAACCAAGTCAGTTCTTGATTTGACCAAGAAAAAGGTTCGCTTCACATAATATATTTACTTTTATTTTTTTCATTTATGTGATAGTTCTATTTTTTGTTGGGTAATGTTCATGGCCCATTGGCATTTAAGTTGACCCAATTGAAAACCAATAATAAATTGGTTAGATGGGTTTGAACACATTCTAACCCAACGAATATATGGGTTGGGTTTGATCTATTTTTTCATAGATGGGTTTGAGTTTCTTAATTGGTTTAGGTTCAATTTGCCACCCCTAAATATGACTTAACTAGCTAGGTGAGCATAAGTTGAGTTGGGCAGGTTGAAGGTATATTTTTCAACCAAACTTGGCGGCTTGACAATTTTCTAGCTCACCACCACAGCCACCGTCAATTTGATGACCTTTAAAACTAGCAATTTGGTTGACTTTTTGGCGAGCTCAACTCAACATTTTAGGCAGGTTTGGAGAAAACTTTACTCTTTGAGTCTTTTAAGGATCTATATGTTTCTTACAACTTTTTTAATATTAGCTCATCAAAAATCAAATGAGGTGGGGAACGTAAGTTTAAATTTTTCTTTATTTTTCCCTCGTAAACAAGTATAGTAAGGTACACTTTAGCATTGGTATGTTAGTATCCTATTAATTATCTATCATTATACACATGTAGGTGTAGCGTATTTGGTCGGGTTAAGGTTTAGAGAAATTTTTGTTGGGGTACACCCAAGTGAAGTGGGTGTGAGTGTAGGGAATAAAATCCCTTGTCATATTCTCCCCTTTTGTTTTGGACTGCCTTTGGCAATGTGTGTGCATGTGAGACAGAGAGGGTGAGGGAGAGTTGAGCGGTTAGGGCTCCTCCTTCGAGAGAAGCGGTGCTCCTCGGAGACGCCCAGAGAGACTGTCGGAGAGCACCAGAGTGAGGGAGTGAGAGAGAGGAGTGGGGAAGCCAGATTGTGGCTATCCTGGTGAGGTTTTTCATACTTGTATATGTGATTTATACGTAGTGGAGTTTTCCACGGATATCTCTCTTGTTTGTGCTTGGCTTATTTTCGTGCTTGTGCTTGGAGGTGTAAATCGAGGTCGGGATCTTGACCCAACGGTGGTATCAGAGCCAGAGTTGTTGGTTCAGGGTCACCGGAGAAGCACAACACGTCGGAAGAAAGCACGGAGCATGGCCTAAGCTGGGTTCTTGGTTGAGTCATCTAAAAACTCAATCGGACCTATAAGGGTTGTGCACCTCACTGAGATGAGTCTATAGGAGGCGATGAGGTTGAGTTTCGTCACCGGATGAAGGCTCAGGAGCCATTCGATCGTAGCAAGGGAAGTCAGCGACGGGCAGAAAGGCTGTTTTGAAAAACCAGAGGTTATGGATGATCGAAGATGAGTTTTGAGCACTAGGTTGTGTTCACCTCGAAGAGACGATCACGGATTGGGGTAGCACGTCGCCGAAGGAGATCAGAGGTGGTGACAATGGCCGATCGAAGGCGGTGGCAAGGTTGCGAAGAGGTGGTTCAAGGGTGGTTCATACCAGGAGTCGTCGGATGTGAGATTTGAGCACGGGATTGTGTTCGGCTTGTCGAGACGAGCTCGAAAGTCGTCAAAAAATCTTCAGGTGACGCAGGAATGAGCCACACACGCGGCCAAGAGGAGTGGCGCATGGAACATGTCAGATTTACGTGTGCTGGGAACACGCTAGCACGCGCTGGCACGCGGAGAGCACACGTTGGCGTGTGGAAAACATTTGCCAGTCAACGCCACATAGGCGATAAGTCAGCATGCCACGTCATGGACATGTGGCGGACATGTGGCATTGCCATGTCAGCGGAAGGGGTCCCATTTGAGGTGCCACGTTAGCCGGTCAATGCTGACGTGGCAGTCCAGTCAGCAAGAACAGTGCTAGTCAACGGTCAAACTGTTATGTCAAATTTGGTTTTTGCGATTTCAGGGTTGTTTGGACTCCATTTTTCGTGTATGAGTAGTTGATTTTGACTATCTCAACGTTCTAGACACAACCACGTGCTCCGTTTTTGGATTGGAGGCTCCTAGGCTGGTGCAATTGCTTAGTGGAGTGAAAACGTGTGTTTAGAGGTGGTTTGGGTTGCGTGGAGGCTTGGCTTGTGAGTAAGGATGCATTACATTTGAGCGGGTTTGTTCGTCTGGTAATGACACAGGCGCTTACAGCTTGTTGCAACAAGGACAGTCGGTGATGATCTGTTACGGAGCTGGTAAGCAAGGATACATTACATTCGGGCTTGGTTGCTCGTCTGGTAATGGCACAGGCGCTTATTGGAGTAATAAATTGATTCCGATGGAGATCCAAGATGCTGGGAAAAGCCAGGAATGGAACGAGAATTGAGGAGTGAGAGGGAGGAGACTCGAAGAGAGCTGACGAGACTGCAAGGAGTTGACGGAAAGTAGCAGAAAGGACGATTGACGGAGCAAACTTGCAGAGATCAGAGGTTGATCAGGGCAAACATGCGTGGAGCTAGTGAGCAAGGATATACTCGGGTTGGTAGTGACACAGGTGCTCACTAGTGCAATGGTTTGCAGAGATGATTGACAGTGATCGAAGGTTGTTTGGTTCAATCAAGGTCGAAGTCCTATTATCCAGAGATGCAGTTTGTGATTCAAGCTGCACGATAAGCTGATTGGATGTGACTTTCGGTCTAACATATGATGAGTGACAGATACAGGCTTGTGGAGCGTACAAGCAGATGGAGCTGATGTTTGGTACGGAACAAGCAGTATAGGTTTATTAACAATGAATAGGATGAGCAGCAATTGCGGACGCACACGGGATAGGCACGAAGTACGAGGAGTAGCGACCTGAGACATACAGATGTATGTGCTTGGATATGAATCAAGAGGTGTACGGGATACCGGTCGGGTGATGATTGCTACTGCTTGCGGAGGTGTTCATTGGAGCTTTGGACAAGGGGATTGAGATGGAGACGCGACGACGCCTCGCAAGATTCTCTTCCTTCTGGGATTTGGTGACTAGATCCTCTCCAGGATATGTGGCCACATGGGTTGGAGAGATGGAATCACGAATTGTGTCTGGTGATTGGGCACGGTGCTTTTGGGGTTCAGCCACGGAAGATCTGGTCTTGCAAGGAGACACTCGGTCAGTTGGTTTATACACTTCCGGTGTGGGGGTGGTGAAACTTTTGATGTTTAACAGTGACACAGGCGCTTGACTAGAGAGGCAGAATGGGATTGGCGAACGCGGATTACAGCATCTAGAGGGTGATGCGGGCACTCAGGCAGTAGAGGAGCGCGGATAGAAATGGACTTTGCTGCGGACACCTTGGGATTGAGATGTGGAGCATCCGGGTTTGGATACGGAGCACTTGGTTGAGAGGGTGCGGTGTATTGGCGGTGTTGCCGATATGAGCCACGGATATCGCTCTAGATGGGTTTTTCAACCTCCTCGCAGATGATATGTGAGATTATCTGGCGAGTGGAGCCTCTGGTGTGAGTAAGGGGTAGCTGTGGTGCTAGAGTGGCAGATTACAGCCAGACAGCACTGCGGATTCAGCGATTACCCCACTCGGGTGTAGGGGGTGATTGTTGGGTACACCCATGTGGAGTTGGTGTGAGTGCAGGGGATAAAACTCCTTGTCTTATTCTCCCCTTTTGTTTTGGATTGCCTTCGGCAGTGTGTGTGTGTGTGAGACAGAGAGGGTGACGTAGAGTTGAGCGATGAGGGCTTCTCCTTCGGGAGGAGCGGTGCTGCTCGGAGACGCCCAGAGAGACTGTCGAAGAGCACCTGAGTGAGGGAATGAGAGAAAGGAGTGGGGAAGCCGGATTGTGGCTATCTCGGTGAGGTTTTTCATACTTGTATATGTGATTTATACATAGTGGAGTTTTCCTCGGATATCTCTTTTGTTTGTGCTTGGCTTATTTTCGTGCTTGTGCTTGGAGGTGTGAATCGGGGTCGGGGTCTCGACCCAACAATTTTATAGGTAGCCAAACCAACCTGTTTAAAATTTATTTTTTCTCACATAACACAATCCGCGCGCTCATGATTTTGGGCGCATGTTGGGTCGGTTTGGTTGGTTGATTGAATTTTTCACCGACCCCTATTTATAAATTTAGAAACTCTGGAAACATTACCCAGATAAACAAGAGCATCTCCGACTAGCATTGGTTGGTTTGTAGTATATACTGGCCCCTATTATCTATCATTTGTAGGATTTATGGGGTATAGTACGTTGGTTAATTTGTAGTTTACAGTGGAGTTGGGGTTGGGGTTGTGAATACATATATAGGGATCGAGAGAGATTTATTCACGGCGGGGTGATTAATAAGTTGTTTATAGCGGGATGAATAAGAACCATCCAAAAGTATCTTGGACGGTCCGATTTTAAACAACCTTTTTTGAGAAAGTTATTTACGGAACTCTCCATAAATAATTTTTTCTCATAGAGATCAAGCACTACACACGAGTGTAATAAGAAGATCTGTGAACATCAAACAATTACTTTTGGGTAATTGGGTCTCCAATATGGAGACAACACTTTTATTTTGGAGACTAAATCTCTAAAAAGAATAATGGGTCCCTCAAATATTTTTCCAAAAAAGAGTGAAGAACTTACAAATTTTTCTCTCAATTTATCACATCAATTCTTTATTTTGAAGGTTTGGAGATGGGTTGGAGATGCTCATTTTGATCGTAATTGATCATTTTGTGAGGTTTTCAAGTTAATTGTCTAAATTTATCGGACATCGACAATAATATGGTCAACTTTGTTGGTCTAAGAAAATTTGACCGTCTAGTTTGACCGTCTAGTATGATTTTCGCACTCAGCAAAGTTAACAATACAGGGGTGCGATGATCCCTCAGAATTACTATAATTCTTGATATACAATTCCCCAAGACCTTTTACTTCTTCTGTAGGAAAATTGACTTGTTGACTTGTGGGCGGCTAAATTTCGAAAAAAAAAAAAAAAATCGTCCGCAGCCAAATTTCAAAACAAAAAACCATAGATTCGTCGGCAGCTAAATTTCAAAAAATGAAAATAAAAATCTCATGCGAGACTAATGAGTGATGACCATTCTAATGTCCTATTTGGGTCAACCCTTAAATAATATTCCGTCTTTGAAACGGAGTATAACGGCGGGGGTCTAAATTTGGGGATTTTATTAATACAGGTGTTTAATTAAAATAAACTTAAATTCGGGTGTCTAAATTTGGGGATTTTGTTAGTACTTATGTTTAATTGAAATAAACTTAAATTCAGGTGTCTCTGTGACATTTAGTGCAAAGTTTAGGTGTCATTTTAAAATTTTCCCTTAGCCTTTCTACCATTGTTTGGATAAAACAAGGGCAGATGATAAAGCCACGACACATAATGCTAGTGCCACGAACTCCATACCTAACATGACGTTTTCACCCTTGGAAGGAATTGGGGATGCAGCATGCTTTCTCTCTCTCTCAATCCGCATCTCATCATTTCTCTCTCTAACCCTATTAGAATTCAACAACAGCAGCCCTTTTTGAATGATCGAATACTCATTGAAGCCGATTGGGGGAACTTAACAAAAAGTGCGAACCCCAAGGGGTTGGCCTAGTGTATAAGGCTTAGGACTTAACGATTTGTTCCCTTCAAAGATTTCAAGTTTGAAATCTCTTAAGAGCTATCAATTCTCTTGGGGCAGCCATACAGAGAATTTCTCTAGTTTAATTGGACCCTGCAAGTGGGCGGTGGGATTAGTCCCTAGGGTTAATCGAGGGCGTTGGTGCTTTGTTCTTTGTATTTGATATGTTTGACTACATTTAGGCTTAGGAAGCAGACCATCGGAGATAGAGAACAGGAGTAGAATTTGAAAACATAGTGTGTTGGTTCTTGAATTCCACTTCAATTTTGAGAAAACGTGTTTATTCCCTGGCTGGGGTTGGGATTGGAGGCCATAGCTGAGAATATGAAAGAGAGAAGAACAAGGTTTTCTTCTTCTTCCTGAGAGGAAAACTCTGGTTTTGAGAGTAAAATGGGCAAATGGCACAACTGTCTCGTGGCACTAAACAATTGTGTCATGGCATTAGGGCCTTCCTAAAAAAATTGCTACGAGTAATTGTAAAAAATGGAAACAAGATACTAGCTAGTATTACATTTGTTCAAGGTTTATTTTATTTTTACAGGAAACATTGACATCTCATGAAGAACTTCAAGAGCTTTGGTAACTACATTCTTTGAGATCAAAATCGGAGGGTATGTTAATGCGTTAGTATAGGAAAGTGTCCTTACAATAGAAAATTCAGACAACAAAATCTGATCCAAACAAGGTGTGCAATTGGATGGTTTAGGTCTCTGGATTGAAGAGGACGTCTTGAATTGAAGATTTGGAGTCGTTATTAAAAACAGTAATACATAGTCCTGCCCCAAGCATCATCAAGGATGATTTGAATCTAACAGTTCGGGATCGACTGAATGACAAAGAAATTATTATCACTACTACTAAGGTTAGCTTTTGCAATAGCATCTGCATTTCGGTTCCCTTTCTCTTCCCGATAGATCGACATGGCAGACTTCTACTTTAAGCTGGTCCAGCAACACCATGCAGTCAGAAATAATATTACGTAACTCATGGTTACTCAACACTATCTGATTGAGAAGATGCACCAACACTAAAGAATAGGTTTGCACAAGAATTCCAATCAAATTTCGCTCCAATGCAAGTTGCAAACCGTCCTTGAGAGTCCAACATTCAACTGCGGTGCTAGAGGAAGCTACAACATCTTTCCTTTGGAAACCCAAGACCCAATTACCTGAACTATCACATATGAGCCCGCCGGCCAAACCCATACTCAAATTTGCATACCACAACCTTTAATCTACTCTGAAAAGTACACAAGCTAGCACATTACAGGGTTTCCTTAAATATTGAACAAGTTCAGTAAGTTAGAAGCCAAGGAAAAAAAAAGGCAATAGTCAAAGGACAACAACCCTATAAATCAAGCAGTTTGATGGTCTATTATATAGGTTACCAGCAACCTATATAAATCTGTTCAATTTCCAACTTTTAGTTTTCTTATTCTATTGACACATAGGAATGAAAGCAAAAGTTTCAACTTATTATTTAATGGCTAAAGCATATTAGAATGATGCATACATATGGTAAAGGATAGACTTAGAATGATGCATAAACTGAAATCTAAAATCTAAAGTCAAAAACATTTCCCTTGTTTTCAAGCCAATGTTCTATCTATCATTTTAACGGGGAAGAAGCCTCTCTATAACTTGTCTCATGGTTGGTCTTGCATCTTTATCTTCCTCTAAACATTCTAATGCCACTTGAACCAATATCTTCACCTTCCTTAAATCACATTTCCCTTTCATCACTGGATCAATGATTTCTTCAAGCCACAGTTCATTCTCTCCATTCCCATTCATCTTCTCCCTCACCCACTTCACTAGCCCTCTCTGTTCCATCGCCCCTGTATTTCTAGACCCCTGACCACCCGTTGTCATCGGGCTCTTTCCCGTGACCATTTCCATCACCACTACTCCGTAGCTATAAACATCAACTTTGGATGAGATCGAGAGGTTGGAAATCCACTCGGGCTCTCGTCCCCCTCACTCTGGAAAAGCTCGAATTCTTTCCACCGCCCCCTCTGTTTACCAACTTGGAGAGGCCGAAATCTGCAACCTTGGGTTGGAAATTAGAGTCCAAGAGAATGTTTTGAGGCTTCACATCGCAATGGAGAACCCACTCCAAACACTCTTCGTGCAGATAAGATAGTCCTTTTGCAGAGCCAACCGCGATATCAAACCTTTTCTCCCAATTAAGGGTGCCAGAAATAAGATTCCATATACTCATAAACCAATAGCCTATGATTTCCTTCAAGGCAGTATCCCCAAGTCTCAATCAAGTTCATATGGTTAACCCTTCGAATGGTGCTCAACTCCACTAAGAATTCTGCTTCCCCATGATTAGTCTCGTTGAGTCTCTTGATTGCTGCAACTCTACGATTGGATAAAACGCCCTTGTACGCAACCCCACTGCCTCCTCTTCCAATTTCTTCCCTAAAAGTTTCGGTCGCTTTCTTCGATTCGTCATAAGTGAATTTCCTAAACCCGCTCGCAACTTGAAGGTAACCTTGTGTGTTTTCAGTTGAACTTTGTTGTGTTTTGTACAACAACAACCATACAAAACAAATACAAATTATTTCTACTCCGCCTACTGCAGAGGCGAACCAAACCATAAACTGCAACATCCTGTTTTGTTTTGGTGTTTTGTAACGTCTATCAAGTAGCAAGTTTTGTGTGCTCGGGGGGCAATGTAACCCGATTTCTTGTTTTTGATTTGCATAAGATGTGAGAGAGGCTTTGGGCAGTCTTATATACATAGGGCTCCCAAATGCAGGACATCTATGTCCGTTAAGCAGCCGTAACTTCGGATAACAATTGTAATAACCATCTTTGTGGTGAAATTTGAGATTGAAGCCGTAGCAATAAAAACCATTGCTATAGTCCTGTTTCTAGTAACGTTTTGAAAACCGTTACTATAGACCATCTATACCAACGGTTTTTTCAACCGTTGCTAAGTAAACCATTGGGAGATCCGGAATTTCTTGTAGTGCAAGCTTTATCCAACGAGATACGAGTCCCAAAAAGCAAGTAGAAAATGGTTTGGGAGTTGATTATTGTGGGTTTTGGGTTTGGAGATGAATCTTTGGTTGAGAGAGTGAGAGAGATCGAGAGAGCCGAGAGAGATGAAAAGAAAATGAAAAAAAAAGAGAAAACTTTTCCTGGTATATACATGGCACACACATGCACAATTACACTAGCACCCAATATTTTCCAACCCTTTACACTTATAACCCCCACATTTGTATTCATGCCATTTTCACCTTTTCTTTTCTTTTATTTTCTTTTACTACAAATATTAAAATTTAAATAGAAAATTTACGAGTCTCTACAGATATATTGCCCGTGCAAGAAATGTGTTAACCTCAAATTTGAGACAAGAACTGGTGTAAAAGAACGTATAATTATTAATAGGTTTGACACTAAATATGCTAGATGGACATATCATGAGGAGTTGTTAGATTCATCCAGTGGAAGTGCAATGGATGTAAATCATGAATCTGATCTTATGGATGATATGGTTGGTTTGGTACATGATGCATTTGGAATTCCAAGATAAGAAGGTGACCTAAGCGATGCTGAAATGATAAATGGTGTGGGGCTTGGGCCTGATGAGAAGACTAAGAAGTTTTTCAACTTCTAGATGATGCAAAACGTGAGTTGTATCTGGGTTGCAAGACCTTTACAACTCTCTCATTTATTATGAGGTTGATGCACATAAAAGTATTTAATGGTATTACTGATACCGCATTTGATATGTTGCTGGAGTGTTAGAAGCTGCATTTCCCCCTAGTGAAACCTTGCCTCCCACATACAATGAGGCAAAGAAGTTTAGAGAGTCCTTGGGCTTTAGCTACGTCAAGTATGATGCATGTTCTAACGATTGTATGCTATTTTGGAAAGACATAAAGGACCTTGATAAATGTGAAATTTGTCAAACATCTAGGTATAAAGAATCTAAATTGAGTTCCGATGGTGGAAGTACACAAGTAGCACAAATTCCTGCCAAACAAGTGAGGCATTTTCCTGTAAAGGCAAGCCTCTAAAGGCTTTTCATGACTTCAGAAATGGCTACACACATGAGATGGCACGTAGATGAATGCCCTACTGATGGGAGTTCAAGGCATCTTGCTGATTCACTCGCATGGACAGCTTTGGATGGAAGATACCCAACTTTTGCTAGTGATAGTCAAAATGTTATATTTGGATTGGTAGCTGATGGTTTTAATCCATACAGAACAATGAATAGCACTCATAGCACCTGGCCCATGGTATTGATGCCATATAACTTGTCTCCTTGGTTATGCATGAAGCAACCATTTTTTATTTTAGCTTTGCTTATTGATGGACCTTCTGCGCTTGGAAATGACCTTGATGTATACTTGCGCAGCCTTTAATTGATGAGCTAAAAGAGCTATGGTCTGTTGGCATTCTTACATATGATGACATCATAAAGAATTGTTAGTAGTAAGTAGTGCTTTTAAAAATTTAGTTAGAGTACAAACATACCAGTGGAGAAAGATAATATTTTATTGTCACTTGCTGATGCTACTTAATGACTCGAGAAGTTGCATGTATTTCTGTTTTTGTAATCAGCATTGCGCTTATTTTTGTTGGCTTATGTTTCGCATTAGATTTGCAAGTATTTGGGATGCTCCCCTTGTATGTTTTTGGGAAACAAAGTGATGGGTTTATGCTTTTATTGTACTTGGCCTTATTCGTGTCCAGGATCAACTATTACAAGCCAGCTTTGACCATGTCAACGTGTGCTTGGCAGTTGGTTCTGTTTTCTGTTTTCTTTTTCTAGTAAAGCTAAAACATATGCGCATGTGTAAGCTTTAAACATATTTCGCAGAGCTCATTCTTAGTTTATTCCATCTCCTTGGTACCATGAAACGGATTACATAGCTTAGATCTATCTTTCCAATAATTTCTTTTCTAGAATAAGTTTGGAGAAAATATTTTTGGTAAACTTGTGTTTGTTCTTTGGATGGATTCCTTATGTGTGAGCTAGTGAATATTGAGAACATTAGAGAAGTAAACATTTCTAGTTCTTTTGAGCTTTGAATAAGTAAAACTTTTAGATTAGTGCCATTTTCTGAGTTTGCCTGAATAACTAGACATTTCAAGCTCCAAATAGAAAACCACGTACATGACATCATAGAGAATTGTTAGTAGTACGTAGTGTTTTTGAAAATTTAGTTAGAGTACAAAAATACCAGTGGAGAAGGACAACATTTTATTGTCACTTGCTGATGCTACTTAATGTTTTGCTTGCTTGTTTCTTAGTGCCTGTTGATGATCGATTCTATGAGTTATCCTTTGCCTCCAAATTTAAGGCTTGATTTTTAGCCTCTACTAGCTAGCTACTCTCTCTCTCTCTCTCTCTCTCTCTCTCTCTCTCTCTCTCTCTCTCTCTCTCTCTCTCTCTCCGTCCCTCCGTGTGTTTTTGTACTGGTATATGCAGAGTTATATATGTAACCATATCTTAGTTGCTAGTTTCGTGCCAATATTGGTGTTTCACTGCTGAATATTTTGTAATCAAAAGCTGCAACTAAAATTGGAACTCTTAGATATATTATGATTAACATGTTGTCTACATTCCCTGACTTCATACTTTTTCCTTTCCATTGTTGCATTTGCAGCTTATGTATGAGATGTAGTTGAGCTAAGTGGAAAAAACGTTCGAGCTTTATAGTTGAGATCCTTGGGAATTATTCGCGAAGCACATTGGGACTTGCACATGTTTTGGCAACTTAAGTTGTAGATAACCTACATGGAAAAATAATGTCGCAGCTTCACAGTTGATATATTTATTTTGGGAGTTTGTTTTAGAGATGCACAAATAGTGGGGCTAGCTTGTATATTTTGACAACTTTAGGTGCGAATTTTTGAACTTGGTTATGCTTTGTTTGGATCCCTTTTTTTCCACTTTTCAAAAAACTTTCTCAAAAAATGTTCTAGCCTTGGCCCCACTTCTCTTAAAAAACAACGATGCTGATCTTCATCTGGTTCTATCTTGGGTGGGGGGTGTTGGAGGAAGACCAACACCACCACCACGATCGGCGACCTTCCCTACACCGACCACCACCACCACCAGCGGCAATTTTCGCCGATGCGACCACGCACTGCCAAGGTCTCTCTCTTTCTCTTTCTGTTGACAATAGAGAGAGCGAGAGAGAGAGAGAGAGAGAGAGAGAGAGAGGTGAGATTCATGGACAGAGCTGTCTCTTGAGGAGATACGCGGAGAGAAGAGAGAACACTACAAGAAAAATTCAATTAGGTGACGAATGAAAATCGTCACAAATTGCATGTTTTTCGTCACAAATAATATAGGTGACGAAAAAAAATTTGTCGACTAAAGGTTGTCGAGAATTCCTACCTGGTGACGAAATCTATTTTTTGTCACCTATAGTGCCTTTTGAGGACGAAATCTTTCGTCACCAAAAAGTGAATAATTGGTGATGAAATTTTTTGGGAAATGATATTGGCACTCCAAAAATTGATGCAGGCACTCCAAAATCAGTGTATTTCCAAAGTCACTTTCCTTTGTTTTTTGGAGTGCCTGCATCAAATTTTGGAGTGCTAATATCATTTCCCAATTTTTTTCCTCGTTTATACTTTTTGATGACGAAATTTTTTATCATCAATTATTCCTTTCAGTGACGAAAAAATTCGTCACCGATGGGACCCATCGGTGACGAAATTTTTTGTTGCAAAATATGTTTTCATATGGGAAAAAAAATCATTTTTTCTTGCTCCTGCTGGGTTTCGAACTTGAGTCTCTTGAGTTTTTCGCGCAAGTTCCGACCAATTGCACCACACACACTTTTCAATAACTATTTGAAATATCTAATATATAACACATATGTTTAACATGAAAATATATTTCGAATGTAATTTTGAACCTTTAAACGTTAAAATTAGCAATTTTGATAAGCATGAAAGCTGTAGGCAATTGAGTTAATGTTCAAATCCAATTTGAATTATCTCAATCGGAGTTTTTAGTAAAGAGTTATGTCCGAAATACATTTAGTGACAAAGCGCAATTCATAAATTTCATCACGAAATATATTTTTCGTCACTGAAAGCGTTAAAATGGTGAAGAAAAATAATTTCATCAGCAAAGTTAAGCATTTGGTGACGAAATATATTTTTTGTCACCAAATGATTATCTTTGGTGACGAAAAATAATTTTGTCACCTTTTTTAAGCTTTCGGCGACGAAAAATGTATTTCGTCGCCAAATGAGTACCTTTGGTGACGAAAATATTTTTTTCGTTACTAAACAGGTATAATTAGTGATGAAATTATTTCATCACGGAAGTTGTCAAAACAGTGACGAATTTATTTTTTCATCGCCAAATATACTTATTTAGTGACAAAATTAAATTTCGTCGCCACTTTTTTGTCACCAATTTTAATTTTTCTTGTAGTGGAAAGAGAGTAGGCTATTTGACAGCTGTATTTCTGTGTTCCGTAGATGAGGAAGAAGACCAGAGGGTAGATAAAAAAGTAAAGGTAAACTTTATTTACAGTGGAGGGAAAGAGGTGAAGTCAACATTGGAAAAGAGGAGAGGGTGAACAAAAAAAATTTGGAAACTGGCCCACCTCTTTAAAAAAGTTACTTTCATCCGATCACACTTTTTTAGTTTTGAGTTCAAAAAACTCTTTAGCAAAACAGATCCAAACACGGCATTAATGTGTGGAAACCCAATTAAACAATATTGTAATATTAACTTCAATATTTATGTTACTATATATAGTTGATAGCTTTGGCATTTTTGTAGTATGTGGTACGTGAATTGATTTAATTATATCTACGCGGCTTTTTTAAGCACATGTTGAATGCAGTGCCCTCTTTGTTTTGGTCCATTGCCGGCTGCAAATTAATGCGGTATTAGCGGCGGGAAAATAATTTTGCAGGGAGTACTATTAAAGGCGTCGATATTATTAGCAGCGGTTTATTACTATCGTTTTTGTTTTACCGGCTATTTATTATTGTTGTTTTTGTATTCCTGACAGTTGTTTTAACGGCAGTATGTTTTTGGCGTTATTACCACCGATAATACTATTACCGGCGGTTTTTAGACTATTAATGGCAGTTTTTTCATGCCGCTAAAGACAATAATTGGCGTATATAATAGTCATCCTTTTTCATGGGGTAGAAACCTCTATAACCTGACTCATGGTAGGTCTTGCATTTAATCTTCCTCTGCACATTTCAATGCCCACTTGAACCAGTATTCTCATCTTCCTTAAATTACATTTCCCCTTCATTAGTGGATCAGTGATCTCTTCAAGCCACAGTTCATTCTCCCCATTTCCATTCATCTTCTCCCTCACCCACTTCACTAACCCTCTCTGTTCCATTTCACTTGTATGTCCAGACCCCTGACCACCAGTTGTCATTGGGCTCTTTCCTGTGACCATTTCCAGCACCACCACTTCGTAGCTATAAACATCGACTTTGGATGTGATAGTTAGGAGATTGGAAATCCACTCGGGTGCCATGTAACCTCTCGTCCCCCTCACTTTGGAAACGCCCGAAGTTTTTCCACCACCCCTTCTGTTTACTAGCTTAGAGAGGCCGAAATCCGCAACCTTGGGTTGAAAATTAGAGTTCAAGAGAATGTTTTGAGGCTTCAGATCGCAGTGGAGAACCCACTACAAACACTCTTTGTGTAGATAAGATAGCCCTTTCGCAGAGCCAACCGCGATATTAAACCTCTTCTCCCAATTAAGGGTGCCAGAAATAAGATTCTCTGCTAAAGATCCAGATTCCATATATTCATAAACCAATAGCCTATTGTAGGGAGGTATTCCCAATAGATACTATCAATGGCCGAACATGTGTTATATGGGGTCCGTGTAATGAACGAAAGTTATGTAAGACGCCATGAGAGGTGGTGGATGGTGGTTAGGTCCAAATGACACTAGGGGTCATTGGACCAGATGGACTGTTTGGTAGTAAAGGACCAGTTGCATGTAAAGTGACTGGTCCAGGCAGTCTGTTCGGCAGATAAAGGACGAGATATGAGAAGTCATTAGACCAAATAAATCATAAAGATCAGTGACATGAGAAGTCATTGGTCTTGATGGACTATTCGGCAATGAAGTGGCCGAACAGGGAAAGACCTTTGAAGAAAGTAGCCTCGAATGCTAAAGTAGGAGGAACATTCTAGAAGGATCCAGAACAGTGGGACCCCGTAGGGAATGAGATCCCGGGAATATAGGATCTGGGAAAGATACCTACCGGAATGGGATGTTCGGATAGCTATGGAAAAGAGTCCTAGAAGGACTAAGGAAGTGATTGGATAAGGGAATGAGAATCCAGAGCATCCTTGGTTTCCTATATGAGATATGAAGCCGAGGGCAACAAGGATGCTTGGAAAACAAGCATACGAATGTCTACATAAACAAAGTAAGCTTAGAGGTAAAAGGTACGTAATACGTTGCATTCTTATTATTTTCCTATTGATAATTAGGGTTTGTTACTAGTACGTGATAGTAACTGAGGCATCGGAGGACCTTTGCCACGAGAGGCAAAGGTGCGCTCACCCCTTGTCTATTTTGTAGATTAAGATTCCGATGACGAACTAGGGTTCTGGTGAAGAGGCACGAGTAGCCGTTGCAATCTGGTGCTATTCTAAGCACCAATTGTTTTCATCCCCCTACACCTATGATTTCCTTCAAGGCAGTATCCCCAAATCTCTATTAAGTTCCTGTGGTTAACCCTTCCAATGGTGATTACCTCTGCTAAGAATTCTGCTTCCCTTGATTAGCCTTGTCGAGTCTCTTGATTGCTGTGACTCTATGATTGGTTAAAATGCCTTTGTACACAATCTGTTTGCTCCATATCTGTGATTTTCCTTATCCTCTGTCGATTGAGGGACACGTGGCATGAATAAGAGGGTGTTATTAGAAATTGAAAGGTAACTTTGGTTTGCCTTAATAAAATGAGTTTAAGTTGAATAACTTGGTTGATTATAATAAAACTATGATAAAGTTTTGGCGTTACTCGTCTGTTGATTGGCCAATATGTGGCATGTTTTCTTTGTTGACTAAGTATTATTCGACTTGTTTTCTCTGTAGATCAAGTTACAGGTGTCAAAAGGGAGTACATCCAGTTGTTCCATGATTAAAGGAGCAGTTCTTTTTGATCAAGGAGCAGTTATACAACATGTATGCGTGGAAGTTTTCTGCATCACTATTTGTGGAAGTTATTCACAAAGGCTTGAAAGGAAAGAAGTAACTGCTACTTTGGACTAGAGGAAAGATTCAAATTCAAATTGGCATGGCCTATTTAAGCACAAGTTATTTGCAGTTTCGAGACACACAAACAACGCCAACAGGCCTTTATCTTTTCTTTTCTAGGAGTAGGAGTAACTATTAAGTAAATTGTGCTCTGTCGATTAGCTAGGCTATACCTTGTGGATTCTGTGCTTTTACTTGGAGATTAAATAAAAGTCTCTTTATTAAGTCTTCAATTCCATCCCCATTCATTTCATACGACTACGGTTGCTTCCAAAAAAGTTTTGAAACACGGCAAGGAACCAAATACCACCTCACAAACTCACATCCCAGCAAGTCACAAAGTAAATCTCTGTCGATTGACATTTTCCTATCGATTATATAGAAACCAGAAAATTTAGTTATTTAGTTGAGTTAAAACAATTAGCTCGAGTAAATACAACCCCACCACCTCTTCCGATTTCTTCCCTAAAATTTCCCGTCGCTTTCTTCAACTCGTCATAGGTGAATTTCCTAAAGCTGCTCGCAACTTCAAGGTAACCTTGAGTGTTTTCACTTTAACTTTGTTGGGTTTTGTACAACAACCATACGAAACAGATACATATTATTTCAATTCCGCCAAATGCGGAGGCGAACCAAACCATAAACTACAACGTCCCGTTTTGTTTCTGTTTCTTGTAACGTCTATCAGTAGCAGTTTTGTGTGCTCGGAGGGCAATGTTACCCGATTTCTTGTTTTGATTTGCAGAAGAAGTGAGAGAGGCTTTGGGCAGTCTTATATACAAAGGGCTCCAAAATGCAGGGCAATTTTATAAGAACATGACTTTAAGGTGAAAACAAATAACCTTTCAATTGGGTACATCCATCTATATTGCACCGGCCCTCCAAGAATTGCCTCACGAGGCAAGTGAATAGCAAGGTGGACCATGACATCGAAGAAGGCAGGAGGAAAAAACTTCTCAAGCTTGCAAAGTATAAGTATGATTTGACCCTCCAACTTATCCAAATCTGTTTTCTTTAGTGTCTTTGAACACAATTGTTGGAAGAAGTTTCCCAACTCAAATAGTGTGGTTCCAAGTTCTTTGTTAAGATACCCACGCATCCCAATAGGAAGAAGTCTTTGTAAAAGCACATGACAGTCATGACTCTTGAGACCCGATAATTTACCACCTTCAGTACTCACGCAATTAGAGATATTTGCCGCATAGCCATCTGGAAACTTAATTGATTTTAAAAAATTGCAAAACCACCTATTCTTCAAATTAAGGAAGAAAGTACGGGAGAGGTTTATTTTGGCTACTGCTAGCAGAGACCCAGATTTTTACCTTGCTACGTAGCCAATGGATTGGGTGGACATTGCATGTTGGCCTGGCGTCTATTTTGGAGGAGGAACTTGGATGCTTTCTTGGGTTACGTTAAGAGTGTCTCGCGACCATTGGAGTTCGAGCCGATAGATCCTAAGAAGAAAGATCCCAATTTGTGTGCATCTTTATGTGTGCGGGTTCAAAAGATCGAATTAGTATCGTAGTAATACACAAATTTTACAGAGCGTCATTCTAAAGTCATTTAAATTGATGACAACAATATGACTTAAGTGAAAGTGAACAACAGTATCAACACGTGCCAATCGATATGTTTACCATGAAGTTACATGTTTTTCTATCCATTTGACTCGTTAGGGTAAGTTTGATTTTTTTAAAAAAAAAATAGGTGTGGTTAATTAAATGTAGTAGCCGAGTTCGGGAAAAAAAAAAAATTAATGTGTAATATTGCATGTGTACCTTAGCATTGGTGTAATATTGTGTACCTGCTTAAAATTTCTATCTTATCCCTCCAACTCAACCGGTGCATGATTTCAATTAGGGTGGCAAATTGGACCCAAATCCATTAATCAACCCATATCCATCCACTAGAAAATAGACCCAATCCAATCCATTTATTAATTGGGTTAGAATGGATCTGACCCATCTAACCCATTTATTAATTGGGTCTTAATTGGGTCAACTTAAATGACCCAATAAGTCATGAATATGACCTAACTAGTTTGAGAGTCCGGCTCCTCTCCAATCTATAGGGAATTGGAGGATCCTCCAATTCCACCTTATATTGTGACAAGTGGCATAGGTCAAAATTAACCAATTAACTCCCTTCCCAATTTCAGCTCATCTCGTACTTTATAGACACCTAATTACTCCCCAAATTTCTTAACACCGTCTTCCTTCCGTTAGCCCTATTTCCCTCCCTCAAATTTCAGGAGGCTCTGTTTCCCTCCATCGTGAAAAATATATTTTCCCACCAAAAAGAGAAACATATGGAGATCCAACGGATTGATCATCAATTGGGGAGAAAGAGGTGAAAAGTTTTGTTTTTTCCATTATATTATTGACTGTATTTTTGTATGACTAATTGTATAACCTTTTCTCTAGATGATGGATGAACAAACACCTGGAGTAGAATCCAACTTCAATGAAGATGCAGATAATCACAATGACTTTGAGGATCGGATACCACATCTAGGTTTGGAATTCAATTCAGACAACGACGCCTTTTCTTTTTACAACAACTATGCTTTCACTATGGGCTTTAGTGTCCGGAAAGACTTTTGCAATAGGAACAACAAAACTGGTGAAGTAACCTTGAGAAAATATGTTTGCTGCAAAGAAGGTTTTCGTGCACCGGACCAAAGAGATTATAAAACTAAAATACCTCAAGCAGAAACGAGGACAGGTTGTGACGCGCACATGAGCATTAGACTTGATAGAGAAAAGGCCAAGTATGCGGTTTACAGTTTTAATGCAACACATAATCATGACCTTCAAAATGATGAAAATGCGCACATGTTGCCGTCGCACCGTAACATTTCTGCAGCCCAGGCTTATGAAGTTGATCTTGCTGATGACTCTGGTATTAGGTTGAAATCTGCTCATGAGTTTATGGGGAGACAAGCCGGTGGAATGGGTAATCTCGGTTATGCTCAACAGGACCATAAAAATTATCTCCGAAGTAAACGGCAAACTAACTTGGAATACGGGGAAGCTGGAGCTATATTAGACTACTTTGAGAAGCAAACACTGGAAAATCCCTCCTTTTACTGTGCAGTGCAATTAGATATAGAAGAGAAAATCACCAACATATTTTGGGCAGATGCAAAGATGATTATTGATTACAGCCATTTCGGTGATGTTCTAAGTTTTGATACAACCTATAGAACGAATAAAGAGTACCGCCCACTTGCAGTTTTTACTGGATTTAATCATCACAGAGAGACAATTATATTTGGTGCTGCTCTTCTATATGATGAGACTGCTACTTCATTCGAATGGTTGTTTAACACTTTTTTTACTGCCATGTCCGATAAAAGGCCGGAGACCATTTTTACTGATCAAGATGCCGCTATGGCAAAGGCCATCCCATTGGTAATGCCAGAAACATATCATCGAATTTGCATGTGGCATATGAGGCAGAATGCAATGAAACATGTTGGATATTTGTATAAAGAAGACGACTCTGAGTTTGCAGAATATCTTCATGCATTCATCAATGATATATTGGAAGAGGATGAATTCCTATCTGCTTGGGATGCCATGGTCTCTAAGTATGATCATGAAGGTAATAATTGGATACAACTTACTTTTCAAGTAAGAGAGAAATGGGCCAAAGCTTATGTCAAAAGTACTTTTTGTGCTGGTAGTAAAACTACACAGCTAAGTGAAAGTTTGAATGCTGATATAAGGCATTACTTGAAATCAGACCTCGACTTAGCTCAATTTTTCAAACATTTTGAAAGAGAGGTCGACAACAAGCGGTACAATGAATTGAAAGCTGAGTATAACTTAAGGCAAAAGTTACCTCGCAAAAAGATGAACACTCCGATGTTAACACAAGCTGGGGAAGTGTACACATCAAAAGTATTTGAGAAATTTCAGGCTGAGTATGAAGTGTACCAAGCAGCTTATATAGAGGACCGTATCAATGAAGGTTTGCCAACAAGTGAATACACCGTTGCGATACTTGGTCAACCTAAAACTTACAAAGTCTTAGGCAACCGTTCAGAACAAACTGTTTCCTACAGTTGTTGTAAATTTGAGGCAGTTGGAATATTGTGCAGCCATGCTCTAAAGGTTTTGGATGTGATGGATACTAAGCTCATACTGGAAAGATATATTCTAAAGAGATGGACACAAGATGCGAAGGCTGGAATCGTGAAGGACTTTAAAGGACGTGAGGTTGAAGGGGTGACAATAAATTGAAGGTTACCAATAGATATAGAATGCTATGCCCTGAATTGGTAAAACTTGCATCCCGAGCGGCAGAATGTGAAGAGGCATCTGCCTTGGTAGCTAGCTATATGAATGAGATGTTTGAAAAGGTTGAAGATATCTTAAAGAACAAACGAGATATGGATGAGTATACTAATGAAGGACAAGACTCTCCACATGAAGCTCCTTTGGAAAATTTTGTTGCCGTTCAGCCAAAAGGACTTAAGAAAAAACAGGCTCCTCGCAAGGGAAACAAAAGACCAAAAAGTTGGACTGAGAAACAAGGGAAGAAAAAAAAGGGTGGATCAGCAGAAGTTGTTCCAAATGAGGAGTCATTTCTTGGTCCCGCAATGGCAAGAGAGGTGGTTCAGGTATACTTTTAATGGATGTTATTTTGTCCTTAATCTTTCTTAAGATTGGTATCTACCTGTTGATTAAATTTGAAAGGTTTACAACTTGTGCTGCTCATCAATTAGGGCCATGATATAACAGCTATCCATACACAAAAACTGGTCGGATGCTCCAATCAAAATCTATCGTCGATGCATACAAGGTAATTCTGTATCATTATGATTTTTCTGCTGCAAATGAAGTTATGACTTATGACCATTGATCTGAATTTTGAAGGGTTACAAGTTACAAGTCAACTTCTTGCCCATCCAATGCAACTATCAATGACTCCATACTCCAAAAATGCATGGACATGGGCATATTGGAAGTATTTCCTCTCTAGTCACTACCACTCAAATTTCTAATCCACCATTTTATTCTCTTCTATCTCAGGTACTTTTCTAACTCAAACTTCTACATTTATGATTAAATGCATGTCTTAATTTCGGTGTTGCTAATTGGAACTAATTACAACCAGGATGTTGAAAAATATGAGGCACCAGCATGGATGAATCTTGAAGAAATTGAATTTATGAGGAATTCTAGCTACAGCAATTTCATGTGATGGCTTACTCCTGATCACCTCATGGGGATTTCTTTGAATGATCTGTAATTTTGTTTCTTTCGGCATGGTTTCTTTCACTTGATATTATGTAGGTCTTGAGGATTTTTTTCCACGAATGTTTTATTAAAAATTTCATCATGGTTTCTTTCACTGAAATTATATAGCTCGTGAGTTTTTTTTTTTTTTTTTCTAGCAAAACAAGCACAGATCCAAGAACATCAATTCAATTCATAGCACTATTATTGGCAGGAGTTATAAATTTCACCCAAGGCGTTCACTCTCTGATCCATGAATCCAAATAAAAATACTTACAAATTGAATTACAGCTTCACAAAATTAGACATCAAAAGAGAGTTGGAAAGAAACTTCTTGCAAAAATGAGATGCTCTGTTTTAAAAAGAACAGATTGATGGGTAATGGAGGGATGAAAACCTTTAGGGCCAGGGTTAACGTGAGGAAGACGACTATGTTTCTCTTTTTGGTGGGAAAATCTATTTTTCACGATGGAGGGAAACATAGCCTCCTGAAATTTGAGGGCGGGGAAGAGGAGGGCTAACGGAAGGAAGACCGCGTTAAGAAATTTGGGGAGTGATTGAATGCCCATAGAGTACGAGATGAGCTGAAATTGAGAAGGGAGTTAATAGGTTAATCCTGACCATTGAATGCATTAGATGCCACTTGTCATAATATAAGGTGGAATTGGAGGATCCTCCAATTCCCTATATAGATCGGAGAGGAGCCGGACTCCTAATTTGAACCCTTCTCAGTCGATTAGTCGATCTCCTATTAATGTGCGCTGACTTTCCTTGTCATCTGCTTCACTCTCTCTCTCTACTTTCCAATTCTTTCTCTCTCTCTTTACTTCCCAATTCTCTCTCTCTCATAGTACAGAACAAATCATTACTTGCTCTTCGGGTTTTCCAATTCTCTCTCTCTCTCTCTGGTTTTCTACAAATTGTTTTCCGTTTTTGGGTTTTTTCTTGGGTAATCGAAAGAAATTTAAACAATCAAAAGATGTTTCGAAATTTTATACAAGTCCCAAATTTTTCTCTGTACCTGCACCTTGAAATATGTTTAGAGAGAGAAAATTCAACTTATAAATGGAAATCTGGCTTGTTCGTGGCTTATTTTTTGTCCTCATTCAATTTTTTTTGCATTTATTAATTTTTGGTTAATTTTTTTGTGGATTATTGCTTCGTCATGATTGGAGGAATCTAAAAAGTAAAAAATTACAAAAATATTTTTTCTTCTTTATTCAAAAAAATATGAATTTCGATCATAATTTTTAACTTTTTAAATTCCTCTCATCATGACAAAGCAATAATCCTAAAGAAATTGACAAAATAACAAATGCGAAAAATATTTGAATAAAGACAAACAAATAAGACACTTGGATACGCTGTGATTCGGTAATTAAGAGTGACCAATATGGTAATTAAGTGTACAAGGGTAATTTGGTCATTTTTAGTAGAGGGATAGTATGGTAATTTCAGTGTACATGGTATTTTAGTCCTTTAAATTTACGGGGGTGATTCGGTTATTTTAGTGTATATATGCATTTTTAGTATATAGTATGTAATTAGGCTAATGAGCGGGTCGGGTTTGCTTTTAAATAAATGAGTTGGGTTGGGTATGAGTAATTGGGTTCTTACTGGCCGGCCCAATTCTGTCAGCATCTACGCTTCCAGGCCCACCACTTGTCAAATCTATTCCACATAAACCCTGTTTTAAGTGAACTACCAAAAACACCCCGCCTTGGCATTAAAAGGTTCAGATAACAGGTCCCCATCGTCAAGAGGAAAGAGAGAAGTCTCTCTCTCGACCCTCCTCCGACCCCCCACCACCACCAACAAGACCCATCGCACCACCTCTCGCCTCTGTCTCCCACCGACCCACCACCACAACACCGCCTCTCCTCTCCCCCAGCAAATTCTACTCCAGGAATAGACGAGCCCTAGATCGTCGAACACCACAATCGATGGATCCAGCTCCGCCCGCCGCATTTCCGCCAGCCTCTCGCGGCTCCAAACAGATGATGGAAACAGAGAAGATGGGCGTACTCTTCGGAGCTTCTTCTAGATTTCAACCATGGAGGTCGAATCACCCTATAATTTGCCCTTACCGGATGCATTCCTCGATTTTCTCAATGAGAATGGGCTGGACCCCTCGATTTATAATACTAATTCCACCCCTCAATATATTTAAGGTACACATGTATTTGAAAACTGAAACTTTTGTATGAGTCTCAATGAGTTACTTTGCGTTGTTCAATTGGGTAATTGAGATTAGATAGAAAGAGGGTTTAATGTGGGTGTGCTGTTTTGTTGTTGAAATTTGTTCCAGTGGAAGGCCGGGTGAAGGGTGTTCCGTGAAGAAAAGAAAGAATTCACACCCATGCTTTTGTTTTTTTAGATTGTGTGAATTCTTGTGGATGTGAATTTTGCAATGGTTGTGAATTCTGGGGTGCGAATTCACAAACCGAAGAATTCACACTAAGAACCCTACGGAATTCTCATCAAAAATTCTGAAGGAGGTGTGAATTTTGAAAAGAGGTGAATCGAATTGTTCCTCGCCGTGATGAGAGGACTACGGGAAACGACGTCGACGGAGAAACGATTGAACGAACGAAGGTGGAGATTAAAAATTGTACAGTACAAATTTCGATATATAATTATATATATATGTACATTATGGAGAGAGAGAGAGAGAGAGAGAGAGAGAGAGAGAGAGAGAGAGAGAGAAATGGGATTTTTCACCAATTTAGTATGAATTTCAGAGATGAATCCAGGATGAAAGCTAGTCATTGATTTCTCTCGTAATCGTTTTGTTCTCGTATTGTTATAGATTGTTGTACTTCAGCTAGTGTGAATTGATTTGTTCAATTTGTCCATGATTGGAATTCAATTGATTTGTTCATCAAAGACGAGTTTCTCAATTGATTTCTCGTTTTTTGAGGGTGTGTATTCTTTTTATGGGTGTGAATTGTATCTTTTTTGAATGTGTGAATTCTAAATTTAAGTGTGAATTCTATTTTTCCGAAAGTGGGAAATTTTCATTTATGTGTGAATTCTTCATTTGGTTACTCATTAATTTTTTAAAACCTTATTTTTTACGTCTTTAGAGGTGTGAATTGTGCAATCGGCCAAGATGGGGTGTGAATTTCCAAGATGGGGTGAATTCTTGGGTGTGATTTTTTTTGGGTGTGATTTTTGGGGTGTAAATTCTAGGGGTGTGAATTCTTGAGGGTGTAAAATGCGTAAACCCTATACATACCCTATAAAAATGCCTAAACCCCTAGGTGTGAATTGTTAAATTGTGAGTGTGAATTTTGTCTTTTTCAAAAGTGTGAATTCTTTAAATTTGTTAAATTGTGAGTGTGAATTCTGTCTTTTCACACATCACAACTCAATCCCCAAAATATAGAGTTCATACCCCGAAATAAGAGAATTCACGCCCTCCAAAATAAAAGAATTCACACCCCTAAATGCAAAATTCACACATTCTCTACACAACTCACTCCTCAAAATATAGAATTCACACTCCAAAATGAAAGAATTCATTCCCTTCAAAGACATAATTCACACCCATTAAAATGCAGAATTCACATCTCCCAAACAAATAATTCACACCCTCAAACATTAATTTTTTTTGCTGCACATAACCCATATCCGATTCTAAATCTCGGGTTCAGTTTCTGGATTATCCAAGTAAAAACTCACCTTGATTGAATTACGTTATTTTCTTCTTTAATGTAATTGTATTAATCTAGATGTATCTCAATTGGGTACATCCTGGTTTCGTACCTGGGTTTGGGTCAAATTCTACATTTAGGAATTACAGTAATTCGTTTCAGATTTTGTAAGTAGCAAGCTTATTAGGATGTGAATTGGGTAATTCGGGGATATGAATAGTGTAGATGAGATGTAAATTTGAAAGGTACAAGAAAAAAATTCACATCTCAAAAACTCACACCCCAAGAATTCACATCTCAAAAAATTCATCCCAAGAATTCACACCCCCCAATACTTTTTATATAAGAAAATGTGAAGCCGTAATATTTTTAAAATTGCACGGGTAAGAATTCACAACCCAAAGAATTCATACCCCCTAAACTCATGTTGTACACCATTCACACCTCTATACAAAAAATCACACCCTCAAAAACAAGAGAATTCAGACCTCTCAAGTGCAGAATTCACACCCACCAAAATAAAAAAATTCACACCCCTAAATGCAAAATTCACACATCCTTAGCATAACCCACTCCTCAAAATATAGAATTCACACTCCAAAATGAACGAATTCACTTCCTTCAAAGGCATGATTCACACATTCCAAAATAAAACAATTCACACCCATTAAAATGCAGAATTCACTCCCCCAATACTTTTGATATAAGAAAATGTGAAGCGGTAATACTTTTAAAATTGTATGGGCAAGAATTCACACTCCCTAAACTCATGTTGTACACAATTCACAGCTCTATACAAAAAATCACTCCCTCCAAAATAAGAGAATTCACATCCTCTAAAATAAGAGAATTCACACCCCTAAATGCAAAATTCACACATCCTCTACACAACCCACTCCTCAAAATACATAATTCACACTCCAAAATGAAAAGAATTCACTTCCTTCAGAGGCATAATTCACACATTCCAGAATAAATCAATTCACACCCATTAAAATGCAGAATTCACACCCCCATTACTTTTGATATAAGAAAATGTGAAGCGGCAATACTTGTAAAATTGCACAGGCAAAAATTCACACCCTCTAAACTCATGTTGTACACAATTCACACCTCTATTCAAAAAATCACACCCTCCAAAATAAGAAAATTCACACCCCTCAAGTGCAGAATTCACGCCCTCCAAAATGCAAGAATTCACACCCCTAAATGCAAAATTCACACATCCTCTACAAAAACTCACTCCTCAAAATACAGAATTCACACTCCAAAATGAAAGAATTCACTTCCTTCAAGGTATAATTCACACATTCCAAAATAATTCAATTCACACCCAGTAAAATGCAGAATTCACAGCCCCATTACCTTTGATATAAGAAAATGTGAAGCGGTAATACTTTTAAAATTGCATGGGCAAGAATTCAATACCCAAAGAATTCACACCCCCTAAACTCATGTTGTACACAATTCACATCTCTATACAAAAAATCACACAACCTACCTGTTAATCCAGTGTAGCCGCACACACTCAAATACACCCAATAATGTTTTTATCATCAGCAGCTAAACTTCTCACGTAAATTACCAAGAAAAAAATCTCACATACTCTTCAGCTCAGACTTACGGTTTTCAGACCCCTCCATTTCTCCCTTCATATTCCCATCAGCCTTCACCTATCTACTTTCTCTCTCTCTCTCTCTGTGCTATACCTGTTGTAAGATCTGTAAAATTATGGAGTTAAAGCAAAAACTAGGGGACCCGAGCCAGCTCATCGCTGCTCAGCAACAGAAAATTGCGGCGGCGTCGAAGAAATCCCCGGCGGTGGCGTAGCCTCTGCCGCCGCTCAGTCCAAACCTCTCCCTCCGTCTCGGGCTGGTAATCTCTCTGATTGACATGTATTTTTATTCCTGCGATGATGTCCGGCGAGATACAAAGACGATCGGAAAAGATCCACTAGTGGCGACGATGCTCAGATCGACGATGATCGGCGACGGGAGGACGGGAGAGAAGGGCGGCGTTGGTGGGAGGTTGAGGTTTAGGAAATGACCTGAACATAGAGAGAGTGTGCAGGCAAAATAGTAAAACTATCTTGTAAAAGGGTTTGGACGGGAGGTCTTGACAAAAGAGGGTTGACACAGAACCCCATTAAAAAAATGGGACCGGCCGGTAATTTCCTCGGTAATTAGACTCATAATTAATGGTTCTAAATGGGTTAATGACTCATTAAAGACTCAACCCATTTGTAACTTACTCAATTTGGCCCAAACCCGCTTATTTGCCATTCCTAATTTCAACCCACGATTTTCGGTGCAGGTTGGCGAGTTGACTGATTTTTTTTGCCTGCCCCTAATTTAAATTTCGAAACTCTGGGAATATTATCGGGGTGAACAAGAGCATCTCCGGGAGCGTTCTCCCCGGGAAAATCATAATTACACATGGCGTTAGGCCCACAAACTCCATGGATCTTGCACGGCTCACTCATGGCTTGCCAAGATACGCTCCAAATCCTCTTCTCCTCATCCAAGCTATACAATCTCAGGTTCCCATCCACATCCATTTTCAATCTTCTCCAAGCCTCAGTACCATAATCCGAAGCTAGAAACTCAAAATCATCGGTCGACCAGAAATACCCGGATGAGTTAAGCGTTGCGATTTGACTACTATCATAACTTGTCCGCCCCGCGCCCCAGCTGATCACCCCAGGGTCGGGCCAGTAAACGCTGGAAATCGTTGTCAAATGCTAAACGGAGGAGGTTTTCGTCGTCGAAAAACACGGAGTAAAACCCAGACGAGAAATTGTTATGGCTTGGAGAGGAAACGAGTCTTGAATTTCTGGTCATGGGTTGGTTTGGAAGGAGGGTATCCGTTGGTGAATCAAAACTTTACCAAACATTCATTGAACCACTTCGATTTCGAAGAACGAGGTTATCGGTATTTAGAAGCTGTAATTGAAGTGGGGAAATTGATTTGGTGTTTGTCGACCAGACTGTGAATTGCGCCGCGTCGGTTAGTATGAGGTCGCCGGATTTGAGGAGAGAGAGTTCTAGGCATTTTCACGAACTCAACAGAACAAACACATGAAACGAGAGATTTTCGGGATACGTAGCATTGCTGTTTGAGTAATCGCCAATCGGTCATGTTGTTGAACTAGTCATGTTGATTGTGCATGTGAAAAATCAAGATGATCAGATAGTGATGGT
Source organism: Rhododendron simsii (assembly GCA_014282245.1). Lineage (NCBI taxonomy): Eukaryota > Viridiplantae > Streptophyta > Magnoliopsida > Ericales > Ericaceae > Rhododendron > Rhododendron simsii. The sequence goes on from WJXA01000291.1 coordinate 262,912, forward strand.
GATATGATCAAATTTATTCCTTTTATTTTCATAAAATATATCTACAAATTTACCATTGAAACGAATAATTTCAACCTCATTTCTAATATGGTGGGAGAGAGAGGGGGGGAGGGAGGGAGGGAGGGAGGGAGGGAGGGAGGGAGGGAGAGAGAGAGAGAGAGAGAGAGAGAGAGAGAGAGAGAGAGAGAGAGAGAGAGAGAGAGAGAGAGAGAGAGAGAGAGAGAGAGAGAGAGAGAGAGAGAGAGAGAGAGAGTGAGTTTTCCCATAACACTCCAATAAGAAAAAGAAAAATGATTTAATGAATAAGGGCATAATTGGCCATTTTATCAATTACTGGATGAGAACACAAATAATTTAAACTCACTAGAATTGGGACATAAATAAGTTTCCCAAATAGGATAACTATTTAATATTTTTCTTAAATAGTACTCCATATACCAAGAAAAAAATTTCATGTTATCGAAAATAGTTCAGTCAAACATGAAGAAAAATTGAAAACACTCTTCTACTTCGGAAAATTTAACCCCCACGCAATGGTGCAGTTTGAATCGGACTTTTACCAAATACTAATGTTAAAGAATCACTGATCTTTTCGGCTTGTGAAGTTCTATTCGATTTGGTTCGCACTTTATTGAATATACACAACAACAGATTTAACTTTTGTACATTATTCATTCATTCAATTGATAACGAAAAGTAGTGCGAGCTGTGGATGTACTCATTAAACACAATAACAAAACAACACAACATTTGTGTCTCTAGTTATCTGTTACTTTTCTGGATTTTTTTTCATGCGTTGTGTATATGATCATTTGACCTTTATCCTCAACCGGAACTAGTGCCCTTTGAGGCGTCGATGAGAAGGCGATAGTCAGTTAGTGCTTACTGAGTATTTTTTTTTCTAAAATAGAGACCCAACTTAGGCGTTTATATTGCTGTCAGCTTTATCAAATGGTATTTGGGAAATGTGTAGGTCAGAAAAATTTAATTTTCCTTCCCGTGGTTTGGGTTTTTAGCACATCACCTTCCTAACTTTTAGAAATGACCAATTTGACTCCTCGTGATTTTGGACTCAAGGTCATTGGCTCGAGTCTCATCGACAATCATCTGGTCCATTCCTGTAAAAAAATTCAGTCCGTACCTAATCTACCCCTCTCAGACAACCATTCTAATGTTGAGGAGCTGTGACACTACAAGAAAATTGAGATCACCCAACGGTTTTGTTAGCAACGGTTCAAAAAACCGTTGGCAGAAATTGGGTCTAGCAACAGTTTTTAGAGCGTTACTATAACCGGGTATGCAAAAATGGTTTTCAATGAACCGTTAGTATAGCCTCTCTCTATTGTCACGGTGTTTTATGGACCGTTACTATAGCCCAGCCCATTCCTTTTTCCCCCAAAATTTTTTCACTTCGGCGCGAAATATTTCACTCCAAAATTTTCCCCAAAATTAAATAAGCCCTAAACGGTACCGTCCTCTCACTCTAAACATTAATTGTAAACATCGATCTCCCTTCTCACAGTTCTCTCGTTCTCTCACCAAACAGCACACCACGCGTTTGTCGCAGACGATCGAAGACGAAGACGACTGGTGGGTTACGAGCTCCCTCCTTCCTAGCGTTGTAATCTCTCTGTAAACATTGTAAACATCGATCTTCCACACCCTTCTCACAGTTCTCTCGAGCTCCCTATGAAAGGTGTGAGTTTTTTTTTTTTTTTTTTGTGTTTTTTCTTTTTTCCCCCTTCTCTTGGCTTCTCATTTAACATCTAAATGCCGTTTCAGGTTTCAATAAAGGTAGGAGTGATGGTCCTTTGATGAAGCAAGGTAGAGGCACTAGTGGTGGTTTGATCAGATCAGTTAGATTGACTTACCATCAGTGCATGGTCTTGCCCTATGAAAGTTAAAGTTGTCATCGAAGATATTCACAACAAAGTTGATCGGCTAGGAACATAGGATTTGTGATTTTCTTTTTATTCATTCATAAATCAGTAAATGTAGTTGCATACACTTCAACAATTTCGGGTTATTGAAGTTTCGATATTTGTACTTGAAAAGCTAGACCTCCTTATTTTGGTTATTGGATCCTTTGTGGATTAATAATTGTCTTCTTTTAATAATTGTCTTCTTTGATATACTACTGCGCTCCTTTTTTTTATCAATAAAAATTTCTTACCATGTTGACCAAAAGAAGTCCATACAATATGATTTTATACATCAATTATAATCATATCTAGACTCACAAAATGAACGACTTAGATCGCCGAGTGAGACCGTGGTAAATTTTATTCCTTATCCCATCAGGGTAACATGAAAGGATTTGGAGTCCATAAATTTACATATGATAGCATCTATTTTACAATTTTTTTTTCTATGGTTGCAACTTTATTTTACAGATTCTGCTTTCTAGATTTGTTTTCAAGAAAATAATTAACTTCTCCACCTAACAGTATTCGAAACTGATTTTCAGAGAAACAACGAATCATTAAAGATACACCAGGAAAAAACACTGCATCTTCTACTTTTGAAAATTTAGCCCCCACGCAAGGGGCAGTGAATAGGAATTTTACCAAATACTACTGTGAAAGAACCAGCTTCCGAACCCCTATTTGATTTGGTTCGCGCTTCATTGACTATACGCAACCGTCGATGAAAATTTTGCACACTATTCATTCAATACATAATGAAATTTGGTGTGAATGAGTTGAAATTTGGTTCTTGTTTCTTAGTGCACGGAATATAGATAGGAAGAACAAAGTTTGATTTTTTTGCGGGAATCTGCATGACGACCAAAGTAATCTCTCAGCCAGGTATAAACACAATGGGTTCCATTTATTACTCACAAGTCACAAACAAGCCCTATCAAATGAAGGCAACTTTGCCAATAGGTGTGTCAAACGGGCCTGGCCAGGCCGACACAGTACGACACCGGCACGACACGTTTAAATGTGGCATGGTACGGGCATGGGCACGGTCCTGCCCTAGCACGGCACGACACGACACGGTCTTAGTGAGCACCTGGACGGGCACCGGCACGGGGACGGTCTTGGCCGGGCATGGCACGACACGACACAATTTTAGTGGGCACGTGGACTGGCACGGGGCACGGCACTAAAGTTGGCCTGGCATGGCACAACACGACACTGTTTAGCCGGGCACGAGCACGACACGGTAGTTGAACAGGCACGGCACGTCACGACACGGTTCTAGCCGGGCACGGCACGGGTTGACGGGCACTAGCACGGCATGGGCACGGCATGGTTCTAGCCGAGCACGGCACGGGTTGACGGGCACGAAAGGGCACGACACAAGGCACGGGAAAAAAATTATTAAATAATTTGACTTGTGACTCATAAATTTAATGTAATTAATTAACAATAATTTTAATTACAAAACAAGGCATTTTAGTTTCATAATTTATAAAAAATAAGCTTTTAAATTGGAACAACTAACAATAAATAAGGAAAAAAACTAATTTTAAAGAAAAAACCTCCATGTGATTCGAATCCAAGTCCTATGGAACTTGTCACACATCACATACAACCAAGGCCATTAGTCATGTTATGTTTTTACTTGGAACAACTAATAATAAATAAGAAAATCTCTATGGGGTTCGAACTGAAGTCCTTGGAGATCGACTTGACACACATCTCAAACCACCAAGGCCACCGATCTTGTTCTGCTTAGAATTGGAACAACTAATATATATTATATAATTCTATTCTATATATAAAAACGGGTCTCTTGTATGGTAGCCACACAATTACAACACAATTATGACGATCCAAACTGTTCATTTATTGTAGCTGCAGTAATGGGACCAAGGATTAAGTTAGAAGGTGTTCAAATGCTCTTAGAAGGAATTTCTAATAACTTAATGATTACATTACCTTCTCTTACTAAGGTGAATTCTCTATTGTCTAATTTATATACTTCTTATGAGTCTAAATTTGCAAGCACTACTACGACTACGAGTACTACCACTGCTCCTTTACCATCTACAAGTAGCAATGACCCATCCTGGTCTCTCATTTCCAAGAAAGGTAAAAATGCAAGTGCACGCTCTGAACTTGTTAAATTTTTAGAGATAGAGCATCTTACCGAAAATGACGACGTAAAAAATTTTGATATCTTAGACTGGTGGAAAAAAATGAAAGGACATTTCCCATTCTTTCCATCATGGTACGTGATGTACTAACACCTCCTGTCTCTTCAGTTGCATCGGAATCTACTTTTAGTCCCGGTAAAAGAGTGTTGGATGAGAAGAGGAGCAGACTAGGTCGAGACATTTTGGATCGTCTCCTATGCTTAAAAGATTGGGAGCATGCACATCTTGAAATTCAAAAAAGATCAGCTAAAGATGAATTCAGAGATTATTTTTTGGACTCTGATATAGATGGCGATGATTAGGGGAGATGCATTACTAATGGGATGCTGTTGGTAACTTATGACAGCCTTAATGGCAACTTAACATTGCTGCATCCAGGTGGTGCTATTCTTTATACATCAGTGTGTGTGTGTGTGTACTGTTACCAAATGCCCAGGAAACTGTAACCATTTATTGGCTATGATGATAAAAAAAAAAATTTCTTACATTTGAAGGGTACAGTTAGGCAACTTATGAAGGCCTTAATGCCAACTTATGAACGCCTTAATGACAACTTAACATTGCCACTTGCCTCCATGTGCCATTCTTTATTCTGAGCCCAAGTGTTTATATTATTATAAGCAGGCAATGGCATGGCTAGTTGGTGCAAGTGTGTGTGTGTGTTCTGGGTTTGTTACAGTTTTCTGGGTGTTTGGTTACAGTTTTTTGAGCATCTTGGTTATTTCTGTGGCTCATTCACTGTTGTTGCTGGGCATTGGGTCATTTACTGAGCCTAAGGAAAAAATTCTTTGACATATATTGGTGGATATGGTCTCTTCATATTGAAATATGTGATGGTGGTCTATTTCTTATTGAAATATCTATTAATGGCCTTGGCAGGGTAACTTTTGTTGCAACTAGCCATGAATACTTTTGGGCCTTTGGCTATGATGTGTGATAAGCTGAGCCAAAATATGAGTTCCTTTCAGTTTTAAGCTATTTTTATGTGTATGCAGCCTATGCAGGTTTGGACTAGTAATGGAATGACATATATTATGCAGCCAGTCCATTTCTTATTGAAATATCTATTAATGGCCTGGGCGGGATAACTTTTATTACAGCCAACCATTAGTACTTTTGGCTATGACGTGTGATAAAGCTGAGCCAAAATATATGAGTTCCTTCCAGTTTTCAGCCTTTTTTTTTTTGTATGTAGCCTATGCAGGTGTGGACTATGGACTAGTAGTTGAATGACATATTATGCTTCATGTGTGTGTGTATTCTGGTTCTGGGTTGGTTATAGTTTTCTGAGCATTAGCTTACAAGTACCCCCTCTGCCACCGAGTCCCAGGGGAGGAAGAAGTAAAGGAAGACCTAAATTAGAGGAAGACCAAAAATTTCTTTCCCAATCCAGTTTTTAGTTAGGGGTAGCTAGGACCATTTGTAATACGATATATTTTTGGTGTTGTAAAATTTTATTTCATTTAGTATAATCGAATGGATTTCTATGATATTGTTGAATGGAATCGAGTTGTTCAATAAAAATACAACATTATTTCATTTTAACCCTGTACATGGCATGCCATAAAAATATGTTTTTACACAATAGTCGTCTTAGACACTCTACTTAGTAGGACAAATATAACCAAGCATTAGTCATAAGTGAGTGCCAGCCCATTTGCAAGAGATTAATAGTACAAAGTCTTTATGCACAACAATAGTTCGCATTAAGCCATTAACAAAATTACTTTTGACACCAATTGCTAAAGCCTATAGGGGTCAAACGACACGGTCTGTTTGACACCTCTAAACGGGCACGACACGTTTAAAAATGGCACAACTCAACATGACCAAGTAAAACGGGCACGGCACAAAGTACAACGCGATTGAAAAATGGCACGACACGACACGATCAAATAAACGGGCCAGCACGACACGACACGATTAAAAAACGGGCTAGCACTGCACAACACGATTTAAGTAAATGGTCCTGGTATGGCACGGCATGACACGATTTAAATAAATGGGCACGACATGGCACGATTGAAAATGGCATGGCACGCATGACACGATTTAAGTAAATGGGCTGGCACAGCATCGCACGAAGGTAAATAGGCCAGGCAAGCAAGGCACGGCCCGTTTGACACCTCTGTTTGCCAACCCACTTTACGCATAAACAATACTTCCTCCGTCCCATATTGTTTGTCCAATTTCAGACTTTCTTTTGTCCCTAAATGTTTCTTTATTTTAAAAAGTTAGAGAATAAGGGGTAGTTTCCCATTTTGGCTAAAGGTACTCAAAGCGCTTTCTTGCATCACTAAATGGGCTTTTTTCTTTTCACAAAATACTAAGGAAACATTTATCTTCACATTAATTTGGAACCAAGCGATGTGGGAATTTCACTTCACAATTCGAAGAAGCAATGCATTCGAGGAGGACTCGATATAATGGATACAAATCCGGATATGAATAGCTAAGCATGAACTACGATGAAATCGGTAGATATTTACTGGCTTACAGCAAAGAACATGGTAGATCTCCGGCAACTAAATCTATAATGGATACAGATCCTCGTGAAACCCGATTGAAATTAACACAATCTACCTGATGCTTACGTATGTAGCCAAAATTTGGAAAAAAACAAAAAAGGGGGCGGCTCCACCCTATGCTCAGGGGGCTTTAAGAAACGTACCGAACTTTTGTATTCTACTTATATAAAATTTGATTTTTTTTTTTTTACTGTTGTTTGCAGTGAATAATCTATACATCGCCAATTTATAATTTTTAGTACCATGTAAATTTTTACTTCACAATAGAAAATTAAAGAAGATTACGCAACTTATGTGCCGAAAGCACATATAGAGATGTTATATAATCTGCAAGCATTTCGTTGTTGCCTGGTGGATGCGATGTGATTTAGAGTAATGATATTAACGGAAGGTGTTGTGCAACAATGTATATATCATGCTAATACGAAAATTTTATTGACAACTGAATAAGAAGCTATATTTTCGCAACTACCAATTAGACAGTGCCTCATCAACAAGAAGCTGTGCAGATTACTATTTAATAGCTAGAGCATATTAGAATGATGAATAATTATACAAAAGACTAGACTATTTTGAAAGGATGCATGCATAAAGTGAAAATCTGAAACCAGATGATGGGAACCCTTGATTTCTAGTCAATCTTTTTATCCATCTTTGCCTCTTAATAGTCATCTGTTTTAATGGGGTAGAAGCCTCTCTATAACCTGACTCATGGTAGGTCTTGCATCTGTATCTTCCTTTACACATTCCAATGCCACTTGAACCAGTATTTCCATCTTCCTTAAATCACATTTCCCTTTCACCACTGGATCAATGATCTCTTCAATCCACAATTCATTCTCTCCATTCCCATTCATCTTCTCCCTCACCCACTTCACCAGCTCTCGCAGTTCCATCACCCCTTTATTTCCAGACCCCTGACCACCCATTGTCATCGGGCTCTTTCCCGTGACCATTTCCAGCACGACTACTCCATAGCTATAAACATCGACTTTGGATGTGATTGGGAGGTTGGAAATCCACTCAGGCGCCATGTAACCTCTTGTCCCCCTCACTCTGGTAAAGCTTGAATTTTTTCCACCACCCCCTCTGTTTACTAGCTTGAAGAGGCCGAAATCTGCAACCTTGGATTGGAAATTAGAGTCCAAGAGAATGTTTTGAGGATTCACGTCGCAATGGAGAACCCACTCCAAATACTCTTCGTGCAAATATGCTAGGCCCCTCGCAGAGCCAACTGCAACATCAAACCTCTTCTCCCAATCAAGGGTGCCAGAAATAAGATTCTCTCCTAACGATCCACACTCCATATACTCGTAAACCAATAGCTTATGATTTCCTTCAACGCAGTATCCCCAAATCTCTATCAAGTTCATGTGGTTAACTCTTCCAATGATGCTTACTTCCGCTAAGAATTCTGCTTCCCCTTGATTAGCCTCGTTGAGTCTCTTGATTGCTGCAACTCTATGATCAGATAAAACTCCTTTGTACACAATTCCACTGCCTCCTCTTCCGATTTCTTCCCTAAAATTTCTCGTTGCTTTCTTCAACTCGGCATAAGTGAATTTCCTAAACCCACTGACAACTTGTAGGTAACTTTGTGTGTTTCCAGTTAATCTTTGTTGGGTTTTGTACAACAATAACCATACGAAACAAATACAAATGATTTCAAAGCCACCAAATGCAGAGGCGAACCAAACCATAAACTGCAACATCCTGTTTTGTTTGGGTTTCTTGTAACCTCTATCAAGTAGCAAGTTTTGTTTGGTCAGGGGGCAATCCAATCCGATTTCTTGTTTTCGATTTGCATAAAAACTGATGGAAGCTTTGGGCAGCCTTAGATAAAAAGGATTCTCAAATGAAGGGGATCTGTATCCGTTAAGCAACAGTGACTTTGGAAAACAATTGTAATAACCTTTGTCGCCGTTAAATTTGAAATTGAAGCCGTAGCATTTGCAGCTTTTTAAGCATACTTCCTCACACCTTTCATAGGTGTAATTTTCATAGAATTTGATATCGTAGCCGTAGAATTCGACGTTAGGAAGTTTGATGAAACCGGATTCGGCTGCGTTGCACGAGAGGTTGAACTCCAGTTCACACCCGAGAGACCAATCTGTAAGGTTTTTTGCCTTGTACCTGATGGAGAGTTGGCCAACAATAGCATAAAAAGTATGTAACTCATGTATGAAGATGGAAGTACTACTAAGATGGAACTTCAAGAATCAAGTTATTTTGTGCTTATATGAGTGTGCACGCATGAAAGTGGGATTTGCGGATCCTGTAGTACAATAGTGTGGGGCTCAGGTTGAACCAGTTTCAAAATTTTATTTTTTTGATTATTTTATCCTAAAGAATCATAATTAATTTTTGTCACTAAAGCTCTCATAACTAAGTATTTGCTCCTTATTCCGGATCCTATAGAGCAGAAACTTAATTATGAGAGCCCTACATACATTAATTAATTATGACTTTTTAGGATAAAATATCAGAAAAATAAGATATTCGCACCGGTTCAAACGTATTGAAAATTAGAGCACTTAAAGGAACTCTTAGAGCTGTGTGGGAACTTTGTGCGGGGAGTAGTCCGTTATGTAGTATGAAATATATACTTTTTCTTGGTATTTCGTTGAGTTCATACTCAATTGTGAGTGTGAGCAAGAGCACTGACCGTAAAAGCATTTTTAACAAAAATTCATAAACTACTAAAATTTGTAAAAGCGAGAATTGAAAGCACGATCACAGATCCTAATTGAGAGTGAGCACATGTGCCCACATCACATACATTAAACTGCTCGTTGTGTGAGGAGTTATGGTTTGAAGTTGTGTTTCTTGACTCTTTAATTAATTTTCTTTTTGCGGTAAATATTTTTTGATTAAGTTAATCTTGTAGTTATACAACTTATGTCGTCTTTTTAAAAGCACATGACTATAAACATCATTAGGTAACCTTTAGGCTATGTTGTTGTAAACTCATAAGTTTGAAATTTATTTTAATATTATTTATTTTTCGTAACATTTTGTTTAACTTTTCGTCATATTTTTTGGAGTTAATGTGCCCATATCGTGATAAGCGGCCAAGATTGCATAATCTTGCCCCGTAAGTTCTCCACTTTGTAGCGTTTTGGTATTGAAGTTGTTGTTTTTATTTGATATTGCAAGGAAGGTTGCTTTTGTTACTTTTCAGGAAGAACATGGACACAAGGTGGGTCTCTATCGGGAAGGATTGTTCTTGGAGAATCCGAGTGTCCAAGACCGTGTGGCGACTCCCTACCAAGTTCCATCGGGTGATTAATGACTGTCGAGTGGGTGTCGGGTCATCGTCGGGCCATGCAGACCAAGGCGAGACCAAAACCAGTTTCTTGCCAACCCGATACCGGTACTGGGAATTGGCCAGTACCGGTACCCACTCTCCAGAAGTTCCATTTCGGCAGCAGCTTGAAGACCCGGTACCGGTACTGAGAGTTGGCCAGTACCGGTACTGCCTGCAGAAACTGTCCACGTTTTGTTTACTTTTTTAACTTTCCATTTTTGGAATACTTTCCACTTTTGGTTGGATCTGGGATATTTTGTGTGAGAGTAGGGTTGGATTATATAAATACCCCCCTCCCTCTCTCTCACTGATTAGCCAGTTACAAATTAATTTAAGTCTTTTTAGATCTAAGAACTCCTCCATAGCTTTCCAAGCTTTTCAAGTTGTAATTTCTCAAGAACACCTTAAGGTATTTACGTTACGTTAATTTCTCGAGTATTAAAGTTGTTTGTATGCTCTAGATCCTTTATAAAATTAAGTTTATTTTCGTTTTTGTCGGTTAAAACTTATGTCTCATTTTTATGCTTTGATTTATGCTTTAAGTATGTGTGAGTAGTTGTTTGGCTAAGTCTTGGGATAATCTTTCCTGAGGACTTAGGTTGTTAGTTGGTTCTCGAATCTTTGGGCTTAAACGCATGATTTACGGAATAGAGCTTAACTTGCATTTTTGGTCTAAGCAAGGGGTGTTAACTCTTTGGTAAGGCGTTTGTCAAGCGGTCTTGGCAAGCGGCTCACCGAGGGCTCGTGGCCTCTTATGTGTTCGATAAATTTGCCAAACAAGTTGGTCCGCCTCCGTTTAATTACATCTTTCTTAAAACATATTCGTTAATGATAAATTACCCGGGCGTGAGCACGCGATCGTGACTCTCGCCGAGTTATATTGAGAACCGGTAGCATCCTTTTTCAAGTGTTAGAAAATCCCTAGACTTGCCTCTTTTAAGTTAATTAAGCGTTCTCCTAGTCTTTTGCCTTGGCAATTTTCACCGTTTCAAAGAATCACCAAGTTGGCCGTCTTGCACGTTGCATTCCTCCATTCTAATCTACAATCCGTTTGAGCTATCAACGAATTCCTCGTGGTACGATCCCGGTCTTACCAGTTTATTATGCTACCGACGATCTAGCCCTACGCTTGGGGTTTTCCAATCTCATATTAGAAGGCGAGGTTATCGGAGCTAAGCATTTTTGGCGTAGTAACCGGGGATTTCTTTATATAGCTTATTTGGAGGATCAACAAACCATTGTAAGTACTCCATTTATTTTTCCTTTGTGTACTTTGAACTCGACTTAGCGGATACCTCTAGCTGAGCCACCAATTCGACTTGAGGTTTAACGAAGCTAAATTGAGCATCATTTACCTTTTCATTATTTTATTGCATATCTATTTAGCCGTGGTGGTGGCATAACCCCACGAGACTGTTTGTGAACGAGGCGGCGGCATAGCCTCTCTAGTCTGCTTAATTGGATTGTGCAGGTTGTATGCTCAATATTTATCGTAGCCCTTTATCGAATCGGCTACATCGATCCGCGTCTCGTGAGTTATCACCTCCATTAAGTCCAATGGCAGATCAACCGGTAGCTCGTACTTTGCGCGATTATTTAACGCTAGAAAGAGGTCCACATGTCTCCCCCATAGCCATTCCCACTTGCATTGCCGCCAATGCGTTTGCTTTCAAGCCAGAGTATCATCGGGTTATACCAGAGTTTCGGGGGCGTGAATTGGAGGATCCTTATGCTCACATTCGAGAATTTGAAACTATTGTTAGCACCTTCATGACCGGGCCGGGACAGCTAGATCAAGCCCGCCTGAAGTTGTTTCCCTTCTCGCTCAAAGACAAGGCGAAGCAGTGGTTCCATTCTTTGAAGCCCCGATTTTTGCTCACATGGGGGAAGTGCAAAACGTGTTCAGCACCAAGTTCGTTCCCGTTAGCCAAACTAAGCTTCTCATGGACCAAATTCAAAACTTTAAGCAGAAGGAGGGGGAGGTCTTTTACAAGCTTTGGGAGCGATATAAGGATCTACTTGCCGCTGTTCCACACCATAATTTTCCTATGTACCAAGTGATCAACTATTTCTATTTGGGATGTGATCGGGATTCCAAGCAGCTTCTCGATACGATGGGAAGTGGAGATTTCATGGGAAAAGATCTCGATGCCGCTTGGGAATTCTTAGACGCCTTGGCAGAACGAGCTTAAACTTGGCAATACATTGATCCGGGCGAGCAAGCAGTGAGAAACCAAGGTCCGGGAGGTTCTGGCAAGTTTTCAGTGAGTGAGCATAATGGACTCGAGACAAGGTTGGATGAGCTATCACTTAAGTTGGATAAGATGAAGTTGGATTCGACCCAGGTTAAAGAAGTAAAGGAGGTTCGACAAGTGGAGGAAGTATGCGTTATTTGTGAAACTACAGGTCATTCAACCGACAATTGTCATACCATCCCCACCCTCCGACAGCACTATAATCAACTACTCGAGGAAGTATGTGCATTGAATCAACGATGGGATCCATACTCCAACACTTATAATCCGGGGTTGCGGTCTAATCCGGCTTTCCGTTGGAGCAATCAGAATGAAATGGGAACTTCCTCAACTTCTCACGCTCCGCCGCCTGCTCAGAATCAAAATTGGAGGCAACCTCAACTTCAAGGTCCACCCCGCTTCCCAGCAATCCAAGGCCCGCCAAGATTCGTACCACCGGGCCAATTTCAAGGGCAAACTCAATTTCCGCAACATCAAGCACCACCTCCGCGCCGTTCTTTGGAGGATACTATGAATGCCTTTTGTCAGATGCAAGCTAGCACCAACGAGCAAACTGCTCAAGCGATGAACGACATCTGTAATCAAGTGGGTAATTTGACAACGGCTATTGGTGTATTGCAACAAGAGAAAAGGAAGCTCCCTACTCAACCTCAACCAAACCCTCAAGGCCAACACTTTGCACAAAGCTCTTCGGTGACTTTCCCCGAGCAAGCAAAGGCCATAATTTCATTGAGGAGCGGAAAAATGGTTGATAATGCTCAAGTGGAGCCGCCAGTCGTGCCAACCTTGCTACCTTTTCCGGCACCATCAAAGCCGACATTATCCAATGGGGAATCTCCCAAGCAAGCTCCTATTGCAGAAGAAAAAAGCAAGGCCAAGGAAAGCAGCGCCCCGCCAGCTTTCACTGTTCCCGCTTTGTATCCCAATCGCCTAAGGACGCCGGCCAAGCCAAATCTGAATAGCGATATCTATGAAGTGCTCAAGAAAGTGACGGTTAATTTGCCTTTGCTCGATGCTATCAAACAGATTCCATCTTACGCCAAATTTTTAAAGGATTTGTGCACTCACAAACGGCAGCTCCAAGTGCAAAAGAAGGTGTTTTTGACCGAGCAAGTGAGCTCGGTCTTCCAATCGACCCTTCCGCCCAAGTACAACAATCCGGGGTGTCCTACAATATCCATCACTATTGGGGGAAAGGTTGTTGAGAAAGCCCTTCTTGATTTGGGTGCAAGCGTGATTCTCCTACCCTTCTCAGTGTATAAACAACTTGGGTTGGGGGAAATGAAGCCGACTTGGGTGACGTTACAATTGGCAGATCAGAGTATCCGAGTTCCTAAGGGGATGGTGGAAGATGTGCTTGTACAAGTGGACCAATTTGTGTACCCGGTGGACTTTGTGGTTTTAGACACATGTCCGGTACCGGCGGCTCAATCCTCCATTCCAATTATTCTTGGGCATCCTTTCTTAGCAACATCTGATGCTGTGATTCATTGCCGGGATGGCCGACTTAACATGAGCTTTGGTAACATGAAGATGCAAGCCAACATGTTCCATATCAGTAGCCAATTGGGAGATGATGAGGATGTGTGTGGAGTAAGCATGATAGATGCACTTGTTCAAGACCATGTCAATAAGTTTATTTGCAAGGATGAGTTGGAGTTAGCGCTTACTTCCGCCGAGGCTGATTTTCTTGACTCCCCCGATGTTGCTTACTTGTGTTCCTTGCTAGATGAGGAAGAGGCATGTGCTATTAACCTTTGGGTTCCAAAATTGAGGAGCTACCTTCTTTTGAGAAGCAAGCCGTTCCGTCTAGCGTGGAACCCCCAGCGCTCAAGTTGAAACCGCTACTGGATACACTCAAGTACGCCTATCTTGGGGATGGCCAAACATACCCGGTGGTGATCTCCTCCGCCCTCACCGAACCCCAAGAGTTTCAATTGCTAGCCAAGCTGCGGAAGTATCCCAAGGCCATTGGGTGGTCTATAGTCGATATTAAAGGTGTTGATGCCTCCCTTTGCTCCCACCACATATATCTTGAAGAGGATGTTAAGCCATCTCGCCAACCTCAACGGCGATTCAATCCAATCATGAAGGATGTCGTGTGAGAGGAGGTGCTTAAATTGTTGGACGTTGGCATTATCTACCCGATAGTAGATTCCAAGTGGGTGAGCCCGATTCAAGTAGTTCCAATGAAGTCTGGGGTGACAGTAGTGCGAAATGACAAGAATGAACTCATCCCAACGTGGGTTCAAACGATTGGAGGGTGTGTATCGATTACTGGAAGTTAAATGTAAGCACAAGAAAGGATCATTTCCCTCTTTTGTTTATCAATCAAATCTTGGAAAGGGTGGTGGGCCACAAGTTTTATTGCTTTCTGGACGGGAACTCCGAATATAATCAGATTGAGGTGGCATTGGAAGACCAGGAGAAGACTACATTCACGTGCTCATTCAAGACTTTTGATTATCATCGAATGTCGTTCGGGCTTTGCAACGCCCCCGGTACTTTCTCTCAGTGTATATTGGGTCTGTTTAGTGACATGGTGGAGAAGATAATGGAGGTTTTTATGGATGACTTTTCTGTTTTTGGAGATTCCTTCGAGTTGTGCCTTACCAATTTGGAGCTAGTGTTAGCCCGGTGTAAGGAAAAGAACCTAGTGCTCAATTGGGAGAAGTGTCACTTTATGGTGACTGAAGGCATTGTACTTGGCCACATTGTTTCCTCAAAAGGCATCGAAGTGGATCGGGCAAAAATTGACTTGATTGGGAACCTTCCGACTCCTAAGTGTCTAAAGGATATCCGATCTTTCTTGGGGCATGCCGGTTTCTATCGGCATTTTATCAAAGATTTCAGTGCCATCGCCCGGCCATTATGTCATTTGCTCGCCAAGGATGTGCCGTTTGAGTGGACACCAGCTTGCGAGGCAGCCTTCGCCAAGTTAACGTCAAGTCTCACTTCTCCACCTATTGTGCGATCTCCAGATTGGGAATTGCCCTTCGAGCTAATGTGTGACACCAGTGGTTATGCCATCGGGGCCGTTCTGGGCCAACAAAAAGGAAAAGACCCACACTATAGACACCCCAATCCGATTTCCCAATCGTTTTACTTCTTTTCTTTAGTTTCTTGTTTCCCCGATGTAGGGAGGTATTCCCGAACAGGTACAATTAGTCACCAGACACGTGATGTACAAGGGCACATGATAAGCAAGACAAGGCTTATCGCCGGGCAGTAGATGAACGACGCTAAAAGGCCAGTGACACGTGAAGTCACTGGTCCATACAGTCTGTTCGGCTGAAAAGGACAAAAGACATGTGAAGTCCTCAGTCCAAGTATAACGACAAGGACCAGTTGCACGTGAGGTCATTGGTCCAGTAGGACTGTTCGGCAAAGAGGTAGCCGAACAGTGGAAGAAGCTGCCCTAAATAATAACACGGCAAGAATGCTCCATTAATCTCCAAAATGATAAGACTCCATAGAAGAATGGGATCCCGAGGATATAGGATCAATGCAAGAGACCCAACGTGAGTGGGGTATTCGGGTGATTAGGGGAAAGAGTCCCAGAGGGACTGAGAGTCCCAAAAAGGTTAAGCTAGTATACAGATAAGGGATGAGATCCCGAGTATGAAGGATCTGGGATAGCTACCCAACGTGAGGGGGAGGTTTGGCCAGTTATGGAAGAGAGTCCTGAACTGACTCTTTTGGCAAGCATCCGAGAATCTATAAATACGAGGTAAACCTGGGAGAAAAAGGTACGCAAGATCTAGCATTCGTATTACATTCCTACTGATAATTAGGGTTTGGAAACCAGTACGTGATACTAACTTTGGCATCGGAGGGCCTTTGCTATGAGAAGCAAAGGTGCGCTCACCCCTTGTCTGTTTTGCAGATTAGGGTTCCGACGAAGAACTAGGGTTCCGGTATAGAGGCACGTGAAGTCGTTTGCAGTTTGGTACGTTCAGAGCACCAATTGTTTTCATCCCCCTACAATTGGCGCCGTCTGTGGGAATTCGAACCAATTTTCCTTGAAGAACAGTCACAATGGAAGAAGAACCAGCAACACCGTTCAATCCAAAAAATCAGTTAAGTGGTGGAGGGGATAAATCTCCACCGGGTGCTCCGAGAAAGCCCACTAGAAGACAGGATAAGACAGCTACGGGCTCCACGAGAAGGAGCAAGTCTCACCGAAGAGAGGCGTCAGTAGAGCAGTCAAGAAGTATACATAACAGTGAAGATGTCCTCGATCGAAAAAGGAAGGAAATAGAGGAGTACGCTCGTTTGATTAAAAAGTGAGAGTACGAGATACAAGAGTTGCAGCGGGTACAAGAACACCCAGAAGATTCTGGACTCTCGAGGAGGAATTCTGAGAGAGATAGACGGACTTTAGTAGTCCAAAGGCAGGCTCGTTCACGAGAAATAAGGAGCAGAAGTCCTACTCTAGGGCGACATAAGGTTTCTCCACGAAAAAGGAGAGACAGAAGCAGAAGCCGCACACCGGAAAGACGAAGGGCTTTTTCGCGGAAAGGGAGAAGTAGGGAACAGAGTTCCTCACCCGAGGAAGAAACAAGAAAGCATCACCGTGACAGGTATGAGAGACCTGATGCTGACTGGGCCAGAGCTACGGCTCACAAAACAAACGAAAATGAGGAAGGGACAGTATCTGCACGAGAGGCGGCACGTAAAGCCCTGAGTAACATCGCAGCCTCCCCTTTTGCAAGGAGACTGCAAGAGGCAAGGTTGCCGAATAGAGTGAAGCACAGAGCGTTCGTACTTTACAAGACAAACACGGACCCTGTGGCTCACATACAGCATTACCAGCAGGCCATGTTCATGCACGATGGCGATGATGCCATTCTGTGCAAAATGTTCCCGTCAAGTCTAGGCAAAGTGGCTTTGAGTTGGTTTCATAAATTGGCACCACGGTCCATAAGAGGATGGAGGCAGTTGGCCGAGGAATTCACTGCTCGGTTCTTGACAAGCAGAAAGGCCCCAAAGACGTTTGAGAGTCTATCCACCATGAAGCAGGCGGAAAGCGAGCCGATCAGGGATTACGCAAAAAAGTACTGGGAAACTTTCAACGAGATTGAGAGTTACAGTGAGGAATATGCCATAGCCTTCAAAACTGGTTTGCCTGTTCGGGGAGAGCTGCGCCGCTCATTGAATAAACATCTGGTGGCTATGTTGGCCAAGCTGATGGAGCGAATAGAGCAACATGCCCGAATGGAGGATGACATACTCCGCGAGGATGGCAGGATTGCTGCCGAACAGCCTAAGACGGCTGCTAAGAAGGTGGATAAACCTGAGCCCAAAACGTACAAAGAGCAAAAGGACTACGGACAGGCTAAGAAGGATCCGTACAAGGAAAAGCAAGCCCCTGATCCCAAATCTTTCTTTTCTATCACTACTGTTTGGAAGGAGCCAATCTACAGGATTCTTTATCGAATAAAGAATCAGCCATACTTCAAGTGGCCCCCGAGCCTTGGTGGAGATAAAGACGCTAAACGTGCTACGAATCAACACTGCAGCTACCACAAGGATTGGGGCCACATGACTGAAGAATGCGAGATGTACAAGAAACACCATGATGATTTGGTCTCTCGGGGCTATCTCAAGGAGTTTATCCAGGAAGATCCCAAAGAAAAAGAAAAGGCCATGGAAATGGATTACGAGCAGAATCCTAAGGGAGTAATCCATATGATACATGGGTTGGCCGCACCTTATACGAGAAATGAGGTGAGGCTACTGCAAAGGCAGGCTAAGCACGACCAGCATGTGACGCGATTGGGAAATAAGAGAGGTCGAGAGAATGGTGTATGCAATGAAAGCATAGCATTCACGGATGATGATTTGAGAGAAGTCCAAGTACCCCACAATGATGCTTTGGTCATAACCCTACGAGTTGGGGAGTATGACATCGAAAGGATTCTAGTGGATTCAGGAAGCTGTACAGAGGTGATGTACTACGATGCATTCAAGAAGTTGGGGCTGGCACAAACAGATTTGGAGCAATCCACAACACCCCTGATTGGGTTTGGTGCAGGAGCAGTCTGGCCCCTCGGAAAAGTAACCCTCCCTGTTCGGGCAGGAACAATTGTATTGAAGACAGATTTTCTTGTCGTAGATGTTCCTTCTTCCTATAACGCTATTATAGGTAGGACCTGGTTACACAAGATCAAGGCTGTCTCCTCAACTTACCACCAGATGATAAAATTCCCAGGGTCCAATGGGATCGAAGTAATTAGGGGCAATCAGAAAGTAGCCCAACAGTGTCTGATTTCCATTGTCAAGAAAGCTCCAAAGGCCCACCACGTTCACACACTGGAAGTGCCAGATCAACCAACTATCGAAGATGTTGGGAGGAATCCGGCGGAAAAGGTGGTCGAAGGCCTGGAGAAAATTCAGATCAACAAGAATGATCCTGAAAGATATTTTCTAATTGGGGAGTCACTGCCGGCAGACGAAAGGGCCGAATTGATTGGATTCCTGATGGAACATATCGACGTATTTGCATGGGTCCCAGAAGAGATGCCCGTAGTTGATGCAGATGTGATTTGTCATCATTTAAATGTTGACCCCCAGCACAAGCCAATAATTCAGAAAAAACGAAGGGCAGCCGTGCAGCATGTGGATGCTGTAATTGAGGAAGTCGATCGTTTGTTGGAGGCTAGGGCAATACGAGAGGTTTACTATCCTGAATGGCTATCCAACACAGTTGTGGTAAAGAAAAAGAATGGAAAGTGGCGAGTCTGTGTAGATTTCACAGACCTCAACAAAGCGTGTCCAAAAGACAGTTTTCCTCTCCCAAGGATAGACTAGCTGGTTGATGCAACCGCTGGATATGAGCGAATGAGTTTCCTCGACGCATATCGAGGATATCATCAAATTGCTATGTTTGGACCTGACCAGGAGAAGACTTCCTTTATCACACCACGACGGTTGTATTGCTACAGCGTCATGCCGTTTGGGCTTAGGAACGCTGGGGCAACCTACCAGAGACTTGCAACCATCATGTTCAAGAAGCTGCTTGGCAAGTCTATGGAGGTTTACATAGATGATATGGTGGTAAAGAGTCAAGATAAACAGGGACATATAGCAGACTTAAAGGAGGCTTTCGAGATCTTGAGAAAGTACAAATTGAAACTCAACGCCTCGAAGTGTGCGTTTGGAGTTGGTTCTGGGAAGTTCCTAGGCCACTTAGTAACTATGAGGGGGATTGAGGCCAACCCAGATCAGATTGCAGCTCTGCAGAAGCTGCAAAGTCCCAAGACTACGAAATTGGTCCAACGGTTGACTGGAATGGCTGCAGCACTGAACAGGTTCATAAGCAGGTCAAGTGACAAGTGCAGACCCTTTTTTCAGTTATTGAAAAAAAGGGAGGAATTCGAATGGGGAGCAGAGTGTGAACAGGCCTTCCAGGACCTGAAGAAGTACCTGGCTGAGCCTCCTCTTTTGTCGACTCCACAGCAAGGTGAGTCTTTAGTTTTGTACTTAGCTGTCTCTGAACATGCTGTTAGTGCAGTCCTGTTAAGGGATTTGGGAATCGAGCAAATCCCAATTTATTATATTAGCAGGACATTGCTGGATGCAGAGACGAGATATCTGCCCCTGGAAAAGCTTGTCTTGGCACTTAGAACAGCCACGAGGAAGTTGCCACACTATTTTCAAAGCCACAAGGTTGTGGTTTACACTGAGTTCCTGTTGAAATCACTGCTACGAAAAGCAGATTTTTCAGGAAGAATCTCAACATGGTCTGTTGTGTTGAGCCAGTATGACATTGATTATCAGCCACGTACGGCAATTAAAGGCCAAGTATTGGCAGATTTTGTGGCAGAGTTTTCTCCTACGGCAGCACCCTTGCCTCCTACGAGAAAGGAGCAAGCATCCAAGCCAGCACCCATGAAGAGTCAGCTGTCAGCCGAACAGGATCCCACGGAATGGAAATTATTCGTTGACGGATCAACATGTAATACTGGTTCAGGAATTGGGGTGATAATATTTCCTCCAGGAGGTGTAATGATCGAGCTGTCTGTTCGGCTAGGTTTCAGTGCATCAAATAATGTGGCAGAATACGAGGCACTCTTAGCTAGATTGAGAAGTGTAAAAACCTTAAAGGCAAAACGAGTCAGGGTGCACTGTGATTCACAGCTCGTAGTTAACCAACTGTCCGGCGAATATCAGGCCCGGAACGAAAAGATGGCAGCATATGTGGAAGCAGTCAAAGATCTACTTGATACCTTCGATAGGGTTCATATTGAACAGATAAGTTCTGGACAGAATGCACATGCCGATTCACTGGCATGGCTGGCTGCAGCGGTCCCAACCGAACTCAAGCGAAGAGTTGCAGTTGAGTATCTGTCAGAGCCGAGCATTGGGAAAAGCGTGGAATTAGTTTTGGAAGTGAACCAAGGTCCAAGTTGGATGGACCCAATCATGGAATTTTTATGAGATGAAATACTCCCCGCTGATAAAAAGGAAGCTCATAAGATCAAAACCAAGTCTGCAAGGTTTTGGCTGTCCCTAGAAGGAAAACTTTATAGAAAATCCTTCACAGGACCATATTTGCTTTGTGTGCACCCCGAGATGGTGTAGAAATTTCTTCACGAAATCCACGAGGGAACGTGTGGAAGTCATGCTGGAGGCAGGTCCATTGCCCACTGAGCAATTACCCAAGGCTATTGGTGGCCACATATGCAGGAAGATGCCAAGGTGTATGTTAAAATTTGTGAGAAATGTCAGAAGTTCTCACCAATGATTCGAACACCAGTCAAAGACCTGGTACCTTTGACAAGCCCTTGGCCGTTTGCCCAGTGGGGAATGGACATCGTGGGTCCCCTCCACAAAGCAACCGGGAACCGAAAATTCCTGTTAGTTGCAATGGACTATTTTACCAAGTGGATAGAAGCAGAGCCACTGGCAAAAATCACAGAACCTATGTGTAGACACCCCAATCTGGGCTTCCAGATTAGTTTACTTACGGTTTTTGATTCCCCGATGATGAAATGGATCAAGAACACCCTGGGAATGATAGCATGTTTGAGTTTTGAGTGTTTGCAAAACCCTTAAATCTGACCTAGCCTAACCCACTTCAAAAAACCAAAAACCCTATTGGTCCGCGCCAGGGCGCAATCATCTCACGCCAGGCTGCAACCATCCCGCGCCCCGGCGCACCATCGTGCGCTAGACTCACTCGATCGCGCGACAGTGCGCCAGGGCGCACCATCGCGCGACAGACTGACTCCGTCGCGCGACGGTCCAACCTACCACCGACCTTTCTGATGGAGGACAGTTGGCCACCGATGCAGCCTCAGCCAGGCCTCGTGGACTGGCTGAAGGCCTCTGTTTCCAACCAGATTTGCCCCCTCTCCCTATATATACCCCCTTTGGCCTTCATTTGAAAGGGTTAACAAAACTCAAAGGTTTTAAAAGGGTTCCATTGTTTTTTTGAAAGGTTACAAAGTCCCTACTAAGAACATAGCTTGTTCTTCCCACTTTCTCACACTCAACAATCCTCAAACACCTCAAATCCTATTTTCAACATCAAAGCTCAAACACCATTCAAACTCGAAAGCCGAAGGTATAGCTTACCTTTGCTCCGCTCTTTGTTCTGATCCCTGAGGGGGGCTGGCAGGGCCAAGGCTGGTAATCAATACCAGTCCTGGTCCTAAAGCTGGCGAGGTTTCAAAAACCGTCATGGTAGGAACCAGCGCGCGATGGTCCCACTCTCTCGCGCGACACTCCGGTGCTGCGTGCAATGGACCGCGTGGGGATTGGTGTCCTATTGTTTTGTGTTTATTTACATATAGATCATTCTGCAAGCATGTTAAAAATCAATTTACGGCTTTCCTTTGTTAGATTTGTTAGCTATAGTTCAATATTCATTTCTGCTGATTGTGGAGTACCCCTGGGATAATCCTGGACCTGTCCCAGAACCCAGGAAGATGTGAACCAAGCACTGGTCTGGTCCGCGCCAGGGTGCAACCATCCTGCGCCAGGGCGCACCATCGCGCGAGGGTTTCACTCCATCGCGCGACAGTGCGCCAGGGCGCACCATCGCGCGCCAGGGCGCATCCTCGCGCGACAGAGTGATTCCATCGCGCGACAGTTTGCCTCCGACCAGTGAGTGGCCTTGCACGGGTAGCTTAGTTTTAGGCCATTATTTTGTCCCCACACTGTTTATGGGGTGTTTTATTAATTTGTAGGGCTTTTTCAGCCTTTAAACTGTATATTATGCTGCTATAAACTGCGTGGTTTGTCCTAGGTGTGCACTGGTCCTTCCAGAGCCCAGAATGTTTGAGAATAAGAGTTGTGGGTTTAACCTCACCGGCGCGCGCGTGTCTTGGAGTTGTGCGCGCAAGAGTGAACAGCATGCAGTGACTTGTTCAGTGCATGCTAGTTTCTTCCTGTGCACGTCACTCCAAAACAGGGGCTTTCCAGTTTGTTTAAACTCCCACAGCAGTCTGTTCTCATCCTATACTAACTGCTCATTCATGTTATCTATCACATCTTGCAAACATGTTACAGTTTTAATCCCCTTTAACTGTTCCCCCGCCCTAATTGGCTAAAAATTGATTAATCAAACAGAATCGCAAACAAACAACATTTTCGCAAATGCCTAAGTAGAGACCGATCTCCGGATTGGGCGAGAGGGGTGCCATAAAACCCTTCCCCTCTCGTAACCTGGCTCCCGAACCCAGATATGGTTATGACGGACTGGTTCCTTAACTTTTTCAAATCAAACAGCGCGGCAAGTGCTTCAAAATACGGTTCCTTGGGTGTCAGACCTTCAAATCCAAGTGGCGACTCTGTATTTTTGCGAGCGCTTGTCGTCCAGCTTAAAAGCGCTCCGGCGAACCGGCAACATCTCTCCTTTCTCAAAAGGGTGGGGAACGGAATCCCTTCCCTGGAGGAAAGAAAGATCGGGCAAATCGCATTGCCTACACTATGATAGAAAGGTTCGTGTGGAAAAACATTATTACTCGTTTTGGTGTCCCTTATTCATTGATCACTGATAATGGGTCCCAATTCCAGAAGAAATTCAAGGCTTTTTGTGCCCAGTATGGAATACGAAACTATTACTCAACTCCAGCCTACCCCCAGAGTAATGGGCAGGCAGAAGCATCCAACAAGACCATTCTTGACGGGATCAAGAAGAGGCTGGATAAAGCAAAAGGGAAGTGGCCTGATGAATTACCACTGGTGTTGTGGGCTCACCGAACAACGCCTAGGAGGTCTACGGGAGAGACCCCCTATTCGTTGGCTTGTGGAACAGAGGCTGTAATTCCTTTGGAGGTTGGTCTGCCAACTAATAGGACAGCCTTGGTCGAAAGTGGGGGCAATGACAGGGCCCTTGAAATTGAGCTTGATCTCACCGAAGAAAGGAGAGAAAGGGCCCTAGTACATTTGGCTTCCTACCAGGAACAGCTGATGAAAGGCTATAACAAGCACGTTCACCCTCGAGAATTTGGTGTTGGGGACCTTGTACTACGAAAGGTGCTCGGCAACACCAAAGTAGCACACGAAGGCAAGCTGGGGGCCAATTGGGAAGGCCCGTATCGAGTAACCGAGATTATAGGCACAGGGGCCTATAGATTGACTGATCTGGACGGTATCCCAATTCCAAGACCTTGGAATATCCATAATCTGCGAAAATTCTTCGTTTAAGAGTTTTGAATTTTGTTTTAGATTACACTACGTGATTGTGTGGGAATTACGAATACAATTCCCTTGTTTTAGTTTTTAATTTTAGTTGCAAGGGGTACGAATAACGCCCCCTTGAGTCTCGGCTTATGAATAAAGTCTGTTCTTTTACAGTATATTGAATTGTCGTTTTGGAAATATGAAATGTGAAATTTGCTATTATTTTCCTTTTCATATTGGGGAGCAAGGGATTGGTACGAATGCCACGTACGAATCCCGAAAGCACGAGAAGTTTAAGTCTGTTTATCAAGTACGAAATACTTATGAGCAAATATGAGATATTTAGCTTTGTCTAGCCACGAACAGCTAACAATAAAGTACGAGATACTCAAAAACGAAACTCTTACAAAATGCTAAGTACGAGTATACTCAACAGAGTCCAAGAACGAAATACTTGGACAATTAGACGTAATGAGATATGTATGATTGAATCTAAGTACGAGAGGCTTAGATCTGTTTTGTGAAAGCACAACACTAAGTATGAGGAAACTTGGGATGCATACAAAAACGTGCAGATATTAAGTATGAAATACTTACAAGCCAGTACGAAACACTTGGCTTAGCTTAAAACAACATACGAGATATTAAAATTGTAAATGAAGACTTAGCTGTATGTTTCAATCAGAAGGCAAGGTATGAGATACCCATGCAACAGTTCAAAATAACCACGAAAGGGTTAGCAACCGATCAGATCACATATCATCGAGAGAGCCAAATATCTGTGCTATTAAAACGAAACCAAAAGAGTTGTACCGATGCCTCGCAGGGCTCAAAAACAAAAAAAGGCGACCACGGTCACGCAGGACCAGCAATATATTTGGAGGAGTTGAGTATGAATGAGACTACCTGCCAGCCTGTTCAATCCAAGTTCTGGATCTCTGGGAGAGTGTCATCTGCAGCCTCTATGCTAATATCGGCAGCGGCATTCTCCTCCGTGACGATGGCTTCATTAGTCACCTCTTGAACTGCTGCATGTTGAACCACGTCATCTTGAGATTCCATCTGAATCTCCTCATCAACGTCAGCAAAATCGTCTATCTCTTGATCCACATCATCAGCAGGAGGCCCACCAGATTCCTGAGCAGCCATAACTTGACGACTCGGTAAGTCATTATCTTCCCAGAGGGGAGAGTCCTCAGCGACGTCAACCTTCGTTAGGCACGTCTCCCAGCAAGTGACCCAGATTTGGTCCTGAATGGCCGGCATTTGGCCCACATAATTGGCCGTTGTAGTATCAAACCCCTTTGTGTAACCTTCATCATATGCGGCCTTTTTGGCATTGTCGATCTCCGCCAAGGATTGACGGAGATTATCCTCCGCAGTCTCAAGCCTGCCCTTTGTTTCTATGACCTCTGCTTTAGCTTTGTCTCTCTTTCTCTCCAGCCTCGAGACTGTTCGGAGGAGTCTCGTGTTGTCATTCAGTAGCCTAACTCTCTCTGCGTCAGCCTCTTGAAATTTTTGGCCTAGTGCCATCATTTTTTGAATAAACTATACAATTGTCAAGTATGAGTTAAAAGAATTTTTTAAGACGACTATAATCAAGGTAAAGGCAAAGGGAGAATGTTTGGTCACCTTGATTCCACTGATGAGACCAGTGGACACAAGCCGATCAGCAGAGGATGAAGACTCTTTTTGCATATCTACGGGAAGTGATAATCCCTGTGCCAATGTTAGTGCAGTCTCAGAGGAGCTAGCACTGTCTCCAATATTCACTGGTCGGTCCCCCCTCATGAGTTGAGGGGCCCAGACAGCAGGAATAACTTGGGTGTTCGGCGCTGGGGTTTCCAATGGCACTGAAGTAACTGGAGCGCCAGTGTCTCCGACTTCTTCGCTCCGAGGACGTTTGTCCCGATGAGCATCAGCAACCTCGGTCGAACTATCTTGTTGCCGAGGAGAGGACGATCTCATAAATCCCCCCTATTGCGACGAGATCGCGGGGGAGCAACACCGGTCGATGCTACCCTATTGGCAGCACCACGACCTCGTGTGGAAACAGTAAGAAGAGTGCTAAGGTCGATGGGTTGTTGAGTCATCGTACCTGGGCTCAGGGGAGATCGAGAATAACCGGAGGAAGAGGATTGGCTCGTGTCGCAGAGGGTAGAGGGCTGTTCGGTTTGGTATTCAGGGACAACTTGTCTTCGTGTGGATCTCCTAAGCACCACGCGTGTCTGGGGCACGCCTTCAGGGATCGTAACTTCACCTGACTGTCCGGCGAGGGTGACACCAGCTTGCAATCTCGAGCTTCGTGGTTGGGGAGCTGTGGAAGTCGAGGCACCGCTGGTGCTCGGGTTGGCTAACCTCCTATCGATGAACCCCCTGTAGGCAGGATCGTAGCCCAGCAGGACGTGTGCGTCACGACCACACCCAGCAGTACGAGTACCCGGCTCTCCTGTGTACTTAAGAATCCTGTTGATATCAGCTGTTCGGATGTAGCTTAGCTCTCGTCTAGGGCGTTTGTTAGCGTTGTCCGCTGTACAAATGCAAACGCGAGTTAGAAACATATAAATCAGCTAAGAGAAAGCAATACACGAAATCACAAAGCAAATTAGAAGCATACGTGGGTAACCCCATATGTGGGGGCAATGCAAACCCACCACTTGGCCATCCTCCCCTATCGGCTCGAAAGCTCCCGTTACGTAGAGGAAATCGACCTCGTGGTCACGAGCAGAGTCTGGCAAATTGAGCACGAGACGCTTGTCCGCTTTCCTAACCTTGAGATAGTACGTGTTGTACTCGGGGTTTAGCACGATGCTATACCACCATTGGATGTCCCAAATCCCCAGTTGGGTCCCTAAGATTCTGTTTAATGCCACTACTCCCATCACTAACCTAAAGAAGTTAGTCGAAACCTGCATCGGTGTAAGTCGATACCAGCTCAGGATTTGACGGAGTAGTGGGTGAAGGGGGAATCGAACTCCTCCTTCAACGATGGCGACTATTGGGATACACATTCTATCCCACGAACCTCCGTCCCTATCTGCGCCCAAAGGGGCAAGTTCAAGGCCAACATTGTCAGGGATGCCATATTCCGTCCTAAATGCCGTCATGGCAGCAGGGGTTTCACACAGCTTCCTAAACTTACTGGGTTTCAGAGGGTTTTCACCATCATCCGCCATCGCTATACCCAATTTATACGGGAAAAACCAGAAGGACGTACGAATGAAGCCCTAAGGAGGTGGATGACTCAAAACAATGAAATCCTAGTACGAGATACAGAAAGAGATTTGAGAAGTCTTACGATGGTTGCAGCAGCAACAAAAGGAAGTACGGACGAAAGCTTCGAAGCGGCGGCTATGGCGGAAATGGTGGAGGAGGCTTTTGAGAAAAGCTGAGGTTTAAGTGTTTTGGGTGGAAACCCAAAGGGAACCCTTTCAGGGGTAAAAGGGCAAAAGACGGAGACGAAACGTCTCCATTTATGCCGTTACAAGTTAAAGTAACGGAAAGCAGATACTGTTCTGACGCCGTTTTGTACAACGTTAGTTAAAGACTAATGAAAGGCATACGAAAAATGCCACGTGGAGTCATTATCCCGAAAAGGTATAATGATTAAGCCGCCAAAGGCATAAATGAGCATTGGTACTATGACCACATGGGGTCAGAAGGGTTCGACCCAACCTTTGTCCTTGAAAAAGTTTACCTGTAACCCCCGAACAGTGGTCATAGGTAAAGCTGGGGAGCAATAGTAGGGAGGTATTCCCGAACAGGTACAATTAGTCACCAGACACGTGATGTACAGGGGCACATGATAAGCAAGACAAGGCTTCGCCGGGCAGTAGATGAACGACGCTAAAAGGCCAGTGACACGTGAAGTCACTGGTCCATACAGTCTGTTCGGCTGAAAAGGACAAAAGACATGTGAAGTCCTCAGTCCAAGTATAACGACAAGGACCAGTTGCACGTGAGGTCATTGGTCCAATAGGACTGTTCGGCAAAGAGGTAGCCGAACAGTGGAAGAAGCTGCCCTAAATAATAACACGGCAAGAATGTTCCGTTAGTCTCCAGAATGATAAGACTCCATAGAAGAATGGGATCCCGAGGATATAGGATCAATGCAAGAGACCCAACGTGAGTGGCGTATTCGGTTGATTAGGGGAAAGAGTCCCAGAGGGACTGAGAGTCCCAAAAAGGTTAAGCTAGTATACAGATAAGGGATGAGATCCCGAGTATGAAGGATCTGGGATAGCTACCCAACGTGAGGGGGAGGTTTGGCCAGTTATGGAAGAGAGTCCTGAACTGACTCTTTTGGCAAGCATCCGAGAATCTATAAATACGAGGTAAACCTGGGAGAAAAAGGTACGCAAGATCTAGCATTCGTATTACATTCCTACTGATAATTAGGGTTTGGAAACCAGTACGTGATACTAACTTTGGCATCGGAGGGTCTTTGCTACGAGAAGCAAAAGGTTCGCTCACCCCTTGTCTGTTTTGCAGATTAGGGTTCCGACGAAGAACTAGGGTTCCGGTGTAGAGGCACGTGAAGCCGTTTGCAGTTTGGTACGTTCAGAGCACTAATTGTTTTCATCCCCCTACACCCGATGATGAATCAGGTCGAAAACAGTCTTGAGAGAATGAAATGATTTGAGCTTGGTGTGTGTGAAACCCATCCTTAACCCTAAAACCCTTAAACCCAAACCTTGACTGAAGGTTTGACTATCGCGCGACCAACTGGGTCTCTCGCGCGATGCTCTACTTGCCGGATGGTGGTCAAAGTCAAACTTTTGACTGTTTGACCATCGCGGAGAAGCTAGAACACTCGCGCGATGGTTTCACTCCATCGCGCGATGGTCAACACCTGTCATATCCACCTTTTTCCAGCTGGATTTTGTGATGATCAGGGGTCTACAGGCCTGTGTAAAGCCGTTGCATAGACTGAACAGCGTTTTGCAAGGCCACCCTTGCACCACCTACTCCCCCACTCTCCCATCAACCTTCACACCCCGTTTCTCCACCAAGTAAGTGTAGCTAGCCTTGTTGGCTGGCGGCATTACCTTGTTTAGCCACCAACAAACCCCCACTCATTCTATAAAAAACTAAAAAAGCTCCCATGGTTCTTCTTCCAAGGGTTACCAAAAAATTTTCAAGAGAGAAGCAAGAACACAAGCTCTAGTACTCTCTTTCATTCAAAATCACTCTCATATACTCATTTGCTAAGCCATACCACCTCATTCAAGCCATCCTCAAGACATTCAAGCAAAGTTATAACCCTTTTTGTGTTTAACTGTTTTGATCCTTGATGGGGGGCTGACAGGGCCAAGGCTGGTAATCAATACCAGTCCTGGTTTTAAAGCCAGCAAAGTTATAAGTTGCTGTGGACGAGCACTCCCACGTGCGAGACACCCATACCATCGCACGAGGGTTCTCCTTAGCATGATATGGTTCTCGTGGGGATGGGATCCTTGTCCTTATCCATTTACATGATTTCATGCTTTCCTGTTAGATAATATTTTGTATATTCCACTGTGTTGCATATTAAAAACAAGTAGGCTAGCTTAGTTTACTTATTTGTTCATTTTGGAATGCCCCTGTGTTGCTTCTGAACATGTCTCAGAGCCCAGGCATGTAAAGCAATTCCTGGAAGTCCAGTCAAAACACGCGCACGATGATTTGACTCCATCGCGCGATGGTTTGTCTATTTCCAGTGATTGCCCTTGCATGGGCAGCTAGGCCTTTGGCCTTTGTTTTGATGCCCTCACTGTTTAAGGGTTGCACCTTGTGCCTATTAAATTTTATTGTAATAATTATTTACTTTCAGCACATATAAATTGCTTGGTTTGGCCCTGGGTGTGCACTGGTCTTTCCAGAGCCCAGAAGGAGATAAAATTTAATCTGTTATTGGGATGTTGACACTCGCTCGATGGAGTGAGAGTGTCGCGCGATAGTTTGATCTACATGCAAGGATTTCCGTGCATGCAAGTTGGCTATTGTTCGCGACAAACTCAAGCCAAAGCACTGTTTTGGCATCCTGAAGTCAGTATTAAATCTTATCTCATTTATTCCTTGTCATCTCAGTCATCCATGCTTTTATCTATCATGTCCTGCAAATTGTTACAGTTTTAATCCCCGATTAACTGTTTCCCTGCCCTAATTGGCTAAAAATTGATTAATTAAATGGAATCGCAAGCAAACATTTTCGCAAATGCCTAAGTAGAGACCGATCTCTGGATTGGGCGAGAGGGGTGCCATAAAACCCTTCCCCTCTCGTAACCTGGCTCCCGAACCCAGATATGGTTATGACGAACTGGTTCCTTCACTTGTTCAAATCAAACAGCACGGCAGGTGCTTCGAAATACGGTTCCTTGGGTGTCGGACCTTCAAACTCGAGTGGCGACTCTGTATTTTTCGCGAGCGCATGTCGTCCAGCTTTCAAGCGCTCTCGCAAACCAGCAGCATTTCTCTCTTCTCAAATGGGGGGGGGGGGGGGAACGAAATCCCTTCACCAAGGAAAGAGAAAATCGGGCATCCGCATGCCCACACATACGTCATCTTTTATGCGAGCAAGACGCTCAACGAGGCTCAAATGAACTATTCAACTACGGAGAAGGAATTGCTTGCCATAGTTGTTGCGTTGGACAAGTTTCGGTCTTATCTAGTTGGAGCTCCGATCATCGTGTACACTGATCATTCCGCTCTCAAGTACCTTTTCACGAAGCAAGATGCCACAACGAGGTTGATCCGGTGGATTTTGCTCATGCAAGAGTTTAACCTTACCATTAAGGACAAGAAGAGTGTTGAGAATATGGTG
Organism: Rhododendron simsii; assembly: GCA_014282245.1. Classification (NCBI taxonomy): domain Eukaryota; kingdom Viridiplantae; phylum Streptophyta; class Magnoliopsida; order Ericales; family Ericaceae; genus Rhododendron; species Rhododendron simsii. The sequence goes on from WJXA01000291.1 coordinate 293,543, forward strand.
GCCGATCACTTGTCTCGGCTAGAATTCGAAGATCATACATCTCATATTCCTATCGGTGACTCTTTTCCCAATGAGCAGTTATTTGGAATCTCCACGGCTCCATGGTATGCGGACATTGTGAATTACTTGGTTACCGGTCTGATGCCGGCCCATTGGAATTTGCAAGAGCAGCGTCGATTTTTAGTGGAGGTGAAACGGTTTTCCTAGGATGACCCATATTTGTTTAAGTATTGCGCCGACCACTTATTCGCCGTTGTGTGCCTGATTCAGAGCAGCAGAGTGTTATTAAATTTTGCCATACATAGGCCTGTGGCGGCCATTTCTCCTTCAAGAAAACCGCTACCAAGATTTTGCACAGCAGGTTCTACTGGCCACAGTTGTATAAGGATACTTTTGCTTTCTGTCGGGCGTGTGCACGCTGTCAACTTTTGGGGTGCGTGACGCGACGAAATTAGATGCCGCTTACGCCCATCTTGATTATTGAAGTGTTTGATTGCTGAGGTATTGACTTCATGGGGCTATTCCCTACATCTTTTGGGTACCTCTACATCTTATTGGCCGTTGACTATGTCTCCAAGTGGGTGGAAGCCATCCCCACTCGTACCAATGGTGCCCAAGTTGTAGTGGAGTTTCTCCGGGAGTACATTTTATCACAGTTTGGGATGCTAAGGGCTATCATTAGTGACCAAAGGTCCCACTTTTGTAACCGATCCATTGCGGCCCTCATGCAGAAGTATGCCATCATTCACAAAGTCTCAACGGCCTATCACCCGCAAACCAACGACCAAGCGGAATTGGCAAATCGGGAAATCAAGCATATCTTGGAAAAGACGGTTAATCCTACCCGTAAAGACTGGTCAACTGGTTTGATCGATGCTTTGTGGGCTTACCGTACTGTGTACAAGACTATCTTGGGGATGTCACCATATCGACTGGTCTACAGGAAAGCGTGCCACTTGCCCGTGGAGCTTGAGCATAAAGCGTATTGGGCCATTAAGAAGCAGAATTTTAATATGGCCAAAGCCGGTGCCCGCCACAAGCTCCAGTTGACGAAACTCGAAGAGTTGAGGTACAATGCTTATGACCATTCTAGCGCTTACAAATCTAAACTCAAAGCCAAGCATGATAATAAAATTGTGATTAAAAACTTTGAGCCCGGTCAAAAAGTGTTATTGTACAATTCTCGGTTGCATTTGCATCCCTGTAAGCTGCGCTCACGTTGGGCCGGGCCTTATGTTGTCAAAACTGTTTTCCCTCACGGGGCGATAGAAGTAGTAAGGATGAGTAACGGTTCATCTTTCAAGGTTAATGGTCAAAGGCTTAAGCCTTTCCTTGGCGGCTTTGAAGCTGGCGAGCCCGATGAGGTGTTAGCCGATCCAGTATACATGGATGGCCCGGCGGTATAGTTGTTATTCTTTTAATTTGCATGGGGAGCGGAAATGTAACCGCTGAACTTAACTGTTTGTCGGACCCGGCCCCCGGGTAGGGGGTACCCACCATTGACTTGGGTATATGTAGCTCCGCACGCCGCTACTAAAAAAAAGGATCGTGTGCACAGCTCCGGTTAGTAAGGGCAATGTTTCGTTCTTGTACATATTTACGTGTTTGCTTGTTTTGGGATTTTCAAATTATGAGATTTCACCAATGCATCATTGTATCGGGCTTTTGTTAGTCCTTCTTTGTAGTAGTTTGCTGTTAATGATCCATGCTCACTAGATATGTCCCTATGGGGGCAATTTAGGTCTTTGGGTGAGACTTAGTATTCCCGTGCTTTGGCGCTAGGCTCTGCTTTGTCTCGCTTTTTTTCGATCATAGGGAACGCTGGGCTTAATTGCTTGGCGAGGTCAGGCGGTGAATTGTACTTCGGGCGTGATATAACAAAATTGACGGTCTAGTATAGCCACCCGTGTCTTTGCCTACTTGGTGTGACACGGGGAGAAAAGTATGACTCGTGAGATTGCGTAAAAATCGGGTGGTGTTCTTTGTTATTTTTCTTTGTATATATGTTTGTTGGCGCCTGGATACCACGAGCCGGGTGGTTCTAATGTCATTTGGCTCTTAGTAGGTAGTTCGGGCTTAAGTCTTTTACAGGGTGTACGTGCTACCACACAAGCCTTGGTGGATTGGATCTAAAGTCGGGGTGATTGCGGCATTCAAAAGCCCTAAGCATGGGTGCGATTACGTGTCGTGGTTGTTAGTCCAATAAAGCTTTGGCCATGATCCTGTGTGACTAGCTGTGGTTCCGTTGGAAGAGCCGAAGGAGTTGACCTTGGAAGCCGTTCGGATGACGAACCAAGCCGGTGACGCAAAAGCCTCCAACTTGGTCGAGGTATAAGGGGGTTGACACTCCCCCGTTGGTACGCTCTTTTGTTCCCTTTCTCCTTACTATTGTTCTCCATTGTATGAGGGCATAGCATATTTTAAGTTGGGGGGAGGGATATAATTATGCTATGTATGTTATTTCCTTTATATGCTGTTTCTTTGTTTTCATTTTCGGTAAAATTTTTTGTTTTTAGGTTGCAATCCTTCCGTTATTACAAATTTTTAGTGGATTAAAACAACTTGGCACATGCTTGATGTTTCTTAATTGGCAAGAGTTTGGTGTTTGATATTAAGTGATTTGGCACATTTCAACTCATAAGCATGGTTAAGGATGAGCAATTAGGTGTTAAGTGTGTTTAGAGCAAGTTTTACCCATATCTTGCTCTTTGTTTATCGTAAATTCATAGATTAGGTAAATAATCTTGTGTTATGCCTAAGTGTGTGTGATATCATTGTTGAATCGTTTTGGAATCTATGGCGTACTTAGGAAATGATGCAAGGCATTCTTTGCTTAATTAAACCACAAATGTGTCCCCATTGTCCTATTTCGTATCCTGGTCCGTGTCTTACCATTTGTTCAGTAACTTAGGAAGCTGGAGTATGGAGGGTTGTTGGGAATTGTATCTTACTATTGTGAGGTGTTTGGGGGAGGTTTGAAAGTTGTTGGGAATGAACGAGGGTCAAAACGGTAAAGTGGACAAAAGTTCAGGATTTTGTCAGGCCAGTACCAGTACTGCAAAATCACAGTACCGGTTCCCCCTTGGCAGAACTTGGAAACAATTTTTTCTGTAACTCGGTACCGGTGCTGTGATTTTGCCAGTACCGGTACCCGCTATGTCGTTTGAAAAAAAATTGGGTTCTCTCTTTTCTCTCTCCTGGCCCACTATATAACCCTAAAACCCTATTCTTTCTCAGCCCCTCAACTCATAAAACGGCAGCCCCCCCCTCCCCCCTCTTCACCTTTCCAACGTCAAAATCCTTCTCAAATTTCCATCCAAATGCCCTAAATACTCTCCAAACCTCCATTAATCGTCACAGTAGCACTCCTTTTTCAAGATTCAAGGGGAATTTTGAAGGATTCAAGGTTGGGTTTCTCTCTCTCAGTTCGAAATTCCTCCAATTTCGCAAGGTAATCTAAAAATTTTAGTTCTCCTCTGAGAAATACCTGCGTTTTCTTCCATCTTTCTCTATGTTTACCCTGTAAAGTCAAAAAAATTTCATGATATTGAGGAATTTTTCATGTTTCAAACCCTAGATTCCCAAATCATAAGAAAGTCGAAAATCTCTCTCTGTCTCCATCCCATATTTCGAATTTCTCCATAGTTCCCTACGTATTTCCATACCTCACTCTTCCACAAACTTTTTCCCCACACCAAGACCCTTAAATCTGAAAATTTATTTTTGGAACCCAAGGCCGTTTCTGCAAAATGCTGCTGTGCTCTGAAGGTTTTCAGAGTTAATCATTATTGCTCTGTTTTGAACTGGGATTTGGGTTTATTGTGCTGCTAGTTCTACTGTACTTCAACGGGTTGGAATTCTACTACGATTTCTGATTTCTGCTGGTCACAAGATTGCCTATTTTATGTTACTTAGAGTATTGGTTTTGGGGTTGTTTGTGGCTGAAATTGTGTTGCAAGAGGTTTGATTAAGTTGTGGGCTGAATTTTAAAATGGGGAGATCTAAGAAACTCATGGGGGATGCAATTAAGTCGGTCGATCCTTCTAGAAAAACATCTTACATGAAGCGCCCAGACCCGGAGAAGCAAGCTGAGAAGCTGAAAGGAATGATGAGGAGAATAGGAAGAGAAAGAGGGATGAAAAAGATGCGGAGAAAAAGAAGTGGGAGAAAGAATTAAAGGGTAGGAAGTATACTTGTGAGCGACAGGTAGATCATTCCAAAATGGGGGCTCATGCGATTAATGACATCATCAACCAACGGGGCTTGCAGTTCTTTTTCAAGCCAATCAAAGGCTACAAACCAAAGTTGGTGTTGGATTTTTACACTAGTATGGAGATAGATGAGTCTGAAGAGAGGACATAATCCAAAATGGGGAAGAAAACTGTGCTCGTAACCCCTACCATAATAGCCAAGTATTTGGACAAGTACAAGCATCCCAGCCACGGTTCTACCACTTACCCCGCCACAGCATGGTCTAAGACAGAGGAGGAGATTTAACAGGCCCTAACTGATAAACCGCTGAAAACCGATCGTTTTGTCCATGGGAAGCTGTTTGAGAAGTTTCGGGTGATTAACAAAGTGGTGCACTATAACCTATTTCCCCATGGCTCAGAGAAACAACCACGTAAGGAAGATGGGGAGGTCATTTTTGTGTTCGGGTCTAGCAAGGAGGTAGTGGATTTGGCTAAATTTATTTGGAGTCAAATGGTGAAGTTCAAGCGGCGGTCGGGGCTGTCAAAGGCCAATATCCCTTTTCTGGCCATGGTAACTTTTATCTGCGAGGATCAAGGAGTAATGACTTCGGAGAGACTTTTCCCCGGAACTCCAGGTCCTATTACGGGCGGCTCTTTGGAAAAGAGCAAATCACTGTCTCAGCCACCTCCTTCTGACACCTTTGGCTTCCGTATGCCTACTGCTAGAACTCAATCCGGTAGGATTGAGGAATATATGGGAGTCATGGCAACTCAGCTCCAATCGATGCAAGCAAAGCAGAATAAGTTGGAAACTCAAATGCGTAGGACGAGGAGGGATGTTTCAGCCATAAAGAGAGGAATGTTGTGGATAGCAGCGAGGTGTGGGAGAGAGGGTGATGTCATGTTCCCACTGAGGCCGATATGAGGGAATCCACTCCTGAGGAGCCTGAGAGAGCACATGGGGTTGGTACTAGTGGTGGTGGTGCATCGAGTACTCGGAGGCGAGGCAAGGAGCATGTAATTGAGGATGAGGAGGAAGAGGAGTCAGATGAGGATGATGACGAGGAGGATGATTAGGGTCGGTAGTTCAGTTTTTTAGAAATCCCTCTACTTGGTCGGGGTGCATGGTGGTTGACAACCCACATATCCTACCTTAATTTCATTTAGTAGTTTAATGGTAAATAGTAGTTTGGGGAGTTTTTGTTTAGGCTGGCATGTGGCCTTTTGACTTGGTAGTTTGGTGCTGGTGGCGGCAAAGGGTAGATTAACCAAGCTAGTATATGGCCGCCACCCATTTCGCTAACCGTTCTTTTGTTAAACCAAGGTCATTACAAGCTTTAAAGTCCTTAGTTGATCTTTAGTACGCTTTGATTCCATTTTGATTCAATGATTGAATGTCGGCATGTTTAGTTTGTGGCATATTTTTCTTTCGGTGATTTTTGGCTGAATAGTTTAGTTTTCTTTCAATTGGCGCTCTCCACATATAATAGGCATGGTATTTTTGTTCACCGGGCCTATTTCCGAGCACCTTTTCATGGGGTATGGTTGCTTTGCATTAAAAGGTTGGCTAGTTCTGTCGTATCCGCCTTTTGATTTTGGGTACGCTGGTTGGATGCTTGTTATTTACTTGCTTAGTATCTAGTTGCTCATCTAGGCACATGCTGTGAGTTGTTCTGGAATAAACGGTTTATTTTTGTTGAACTTTTGCCAGTGAGATGTGTTGAGGCACGTGTAGTAGTTGTTTTGCCGGAAGGATTGCTACGTTTTACTTTAGTTTTGTATTATCTCATTGCTAGGGACTAGCAATGTTCTTATTGGGGGGCGTGATAAGCGGCCAAGATTGCATAATCTTGGCCCTTAAGTTCTCCACTTTGTAGCGTTTTGGTATTTAAGTTGTTGTTTTTATTTGATATTTCGCGGAAGGTTGCTTTTGTTACTTTTCAAGAAGAACGTGGACACAAGGTGGGTCTCTATCGGGAAGGATCGTTCTCGGAGAATCCGAGTGTCCAAGACCGTGTGGCGACTCCCTACCAAGTTCCATCGGGTGCTTAATGACTGTCGAGTGGGTGTCGGGTCATCGTCGGGCCATGTAGACCAAGGCGAGACCAAAACCAGTTTCCTGCCAACTCGGTACCGGTACTGGGAATTGGCCAGTACCGGTACCCACTCTCTAGGAGTTTCATTTCGGCAGCAACTTGAAGACCTGGTACCGGTAATGAGAGTTGGCCAGTACCGGTACTGCCTGCAGAAACTGTCCACGTTTTGTTTACTTTTTTAACTTTCCATTTTTGGAATACTTTCTACTTTTGGTTGGATCTGGGATATTTTGTGTGAGAGTAGGGTTGGTTTATATAAATACCCCCTCTCTCTCTCTCTCATTGATTAGCTAGTTACAAATTACTTTAAGTCTTTTTAGATCTAAGAACTCCTCCATAGCTTTCCAAGCTTTTCAAGTTGTAATTTCTCAAGAACACCTTAAGGTATTTCGTTACGTTAATTTCTCGAGTATTAAAGTTGTTTGTATGCTCTAGATCTTTTATAAAATCAAGTTTATTTTCGTTTTTGTCGGTTAAAACTTATGTCTCATTTTTATGCTTTGATTTATGCTTTAAGTATGTGTGAGTAGTTGTTTGGCTAAGTCTTGGGATAATCTTTCCTAAGGACTTAGGTTGTTAGTTGGTTCTCGAATTTTTGGGCTTAAACGCATGATTTACGGAATAGAGCTTAACTTGCATTTTTGGTCTAAGCAAGGGGTGTTAACTACTTGGTAAGGCGTTTGTCAAGCGGTCTTGGCAAGTGGTTCACCGAGGGCTCGTGGCCTCCTATGTGTTCGATAAATTTGCCAAACAAGTTGGTCTGCCTCCGTTTAATTACATCTTTCTTAAAACATATTCGTTAATGATAAATTACCCGAGCGTGAGCACGCGGTCGTGACTCTCGCCTGAGTTATATTGAGAACCGGTAACATCCTTTTTCAAGGGTTAGAAAATCCCTAGACTTGCCTCTTTTAAGTTAATTAAGCGTTCTCCTAGTCTTTTGCCTTGGCAATTTTCACCGTTTCAAAGAATCACCAAGTTGGCCGTCTTGAACGTTGCATTCTACCATTCTAATCTACAATCCGTTTAAGCTATCATCGAATTCCCCGTGGTACGATCCCGGTCTTACTGGTTTATTATGCTACCGACGATCTAGCCCTACGCTTGGGGTTTTCCAATCTCATATTAGAAGGCGAGGTTATCGGAGCTAAGCACATCCCATACATTAAACTGCTCGTTGTGTGAGGAGTTATGGTTTGAAGTTGTGTTTCTTGACTCTTTAATTAATTTTCTTTTTTTGGTAAATATTTTTTGATTAAGTTAATCTTGTAGTTATACAACTTGTGTCATCTTTTTAAAAGCACACGACTATAAACATCATTAGGTAACCTTTAGGCTATGTTCTTGTAAACTCATAAATTTGAAATTTATTTTAATATTATTTACTTTTCTTAACATTTTGTTTAGTTTTTTGTCGTACTTTTTGGACTCCTCTCGTGAAAATGGATGATTAATCCAAAAAATATGACGCAAATTTAACAAAAATTCAAAAAAACCAACAAAACACACAAAACAAAGAAGAAAAATAAGAGTTAGTTCCAGAACATCTTCTTAGAAAATAAATATTTATTTCACATTTACAAATTTAAAAATAATATAAATAAAAATAATTTTTTAATTTTCTTGCACAGTATAAAAACTCTTATTGAGATCCCATAATTTTTTAGTTTAAAATTGTTTTCTTAAAAAGTAATGACTTATTTTCTGTTCCAGAAAGTTTACAAGAATAGAGTAATTTCGAAACTATGGGAACATTACCCGGGTAAACAAGAGCATCTTCGACCAGCATTCTCCCCTGGATAATCATAATTACACATCGCATTGGGCCCGCAAACTCCATGGATCTTGCACGGCTGACCTATGGCTTGCCAAGAAACTCTCCATATCCTTCTCTCCTCATCCAAACTATACAATCTCACGTTCCCATCCACATCCATTCTCAATCTTCTCCAAACCCCAATCCCATAATCCGAAGCTTTAAACTTAAAAGCATCACTTGATCGGAAATACCCAGATGAATTGAACGCCGCAGTTGCACTGTTATTCCAGGTGTTCCGACCCGCTGCCCAGCTGATCAACCACGGGTCGGGCCAGTACATGCTTGAAGCCCCCTCGCCGTCAAACAGTAAATGGAGAACGTTATCGTAGTCGAAAAACAGGGAGTAAAACCCAGATGAGAAATTTTTATGGCTTCGAGAGGAGACGAGTTTTGAATTTCGGGTTATGGGTTGGTTTGGAAGTAGGGTGTCCGTCGGTGAATCAAAACTTTCCCAGACCTTCATTGAACCACTTCGATTTCGAAGAACGAGATTACCAGTATTTAGAAGTTGTAAATAAAGTGGGGAAATTGATTTGGTGTTTGTGGACCAAACTGTGAATTGGGGGGCATCTGTTAGTATGAGGTTGCCGGATCTAAGGAGAGAGAGTTTCGATCGTTCTCCGTTGACGGGTCGGTCGCGATTGGCCATCCAAACCACGGTGAGATTGCCGTCGGATGTGCGTTCAGTGAACCATATAGAAAAGCAATAGGCATTTTCGCCTACAGAGTGGAAGCCGGCGGAGAAGATTCCGTTTTTTGAAATTAAGAGGTCGGAAACAGAGAGGGATGAGGATGCGGTTAACATATCATGTGGTGATGTGATTGAAAACAGAGGTGGTAGAGATGATAGAAGGAGTAGGGAGATGAGGAGGATTAGAATCGGTATATCCATTAATTGTTAAGTGTAATTTATCGTTTGTAGAATTTAAAGGGGTGTAGTATGTTCATTTGTACTCCAATAGGTTTATTTTTTAAGCAGAAAAAGTTTTTCTCCGAGAGAGATCAAGAACTACACATTTACTTATTTTTGGATAAGCATCAAACACCACACATGCAGTAGGGTGAACATCAACCACAACCCGTTGCCCGGAAAGGATTTGGTGGGACCCCCGCGTGGGATTGGTGGAAGTCACTGTGGAGCAAGAGAACAACAAAATTGACTTGTTCTCACTTGTGGGCGACTTAGTAATACCCTGTTTGGATCGATCGACCCTTAAATATCCCGTCTTCGAGTAACTTGTTCTAATAATTAACTTCTGCCCTTTGTATGGATGAACAGTCGGTGAGTATAAACCAAACCAAACCAAACCAATCCAATCCAATCCGAATCTTATGTTCCAAAACAGTCGGTGCGTGTAAGTGCAGAAAATGGAAACAAGATACTACTAGTAGTAATACAAGAGCTTTGGTGTGAAAAAAATGAAATCGAAAATGTTCAAAAACACAATTCTGCATTGCTTACCAAAAAAAAATAAAACACATGCAGAACTGCGTTCTATCGACAATATACCATAGACATGAAAACAAAATGTTCAGGCACTCATTATCTAATAGCTTGAGCATATTAGCATGCATAAAGTGAAAGTCTGAAACCATACGCTCAGATCCCTTGATTTCAAGTCAATCATTTATCCATCTTTGGATCTTAATAGTCATCCTTTTTCATGGTGTAGAAGCCTCTCTATAACCTGACTCATGGTGGGTCTTGCATTTTTATCTTCCACTACACATTCCAATGCCACTTGAACCAGTATTCCCGTCTTCCTTAAATCACAGTTCCCCTTCATTATTGGAACGATGATCTCTTCAAGTCACAGTTTATTCTCTCCATTCCCATTCATCTTCTCCCTCACCCAGTTCACTAGCCCTCTCTGTTCCATCTCCCCAATATTTCCAGACCCCTTATCACCCGTTGTCATCGGGCTCTTTCCCGTGACCATTTCCAGCACCACCAATCCGTGGCTATAAACATCGACTTTGGATGTGATCGGGAGGTTGGAAATCCACTCGGGCACCATGTAAAATCTCGTCCCCCTCACTCTGGAAAAGCTCGAACTCTTTCCACTACCCCCTCTGTTTGCTAGCTTGGAGAGGCCAAAATCCGCAACCTTGGGTTGGAAATTAGAGTCCAAGAGAATGTTTTGAGGCTTCACATTGCAATGGAGAACCCACTCCAAACACTCTTTGTGAAGGTAAGTTAGGCCTTTCGCAGAGCCAACTGCGATATCAAACCTCTTTCTCCCAATCAAGGGTGCTAGAAATAAGATTCTCTGCTAACGATCCGAGCTCCATATACTCTTGTAAACCAATATCCTATGGTTTCCTTCAACTCAGTATCCCTAAATCTCTATCAAGTTCATGTGGTTATTAACCCTTCCAATGGTGCTCACCTCCGCTAAGAGTTCTCCTTCCACTTGATTAGCCTCGTTGAGTCTCTTGATTGCTGCAACTCTATGATCGGATAATATGCCTTTGTACACAACCCCACCACCTCCTCTTCCAATTTCTTCCCAAAATTTTCCAGTCGCTTTCTTCAACTCGTCATAGGTGAATTTCCTAAACCTGCTCACAACTTGAAGGTAACCTTGTGCGTCTTCACTCGAATTTTGTTAGGTTTTGTACAACCACCACCATACCAAACATATACAAATGATTTCAACTCCGCCTAATGCAAAGGCGAAGCAAACCATAAACTGCAACGTCCCGTTTTCTTTGGGTTTCTTGTATGCTCTATCAAATAGCAAGTTTTGTAACCTGATTTCTTGTTTTTGATTTTCATATGAAGTGAGAGTTGCTTTGGGCAGTCTTACGTAGAAAGGAGCCCCGAACGCCGGGGATCTAGATCCGTTAAGCAACCGTGACTTCGGATAACAACTATAAAAACCAGATTGGAGGCGGAAAATGAAGCCGGAGCATTTACAGTTTTGTAAGCATAATTCCTCACACCTTTCCATGGTATAATTATCGTAGGAATTGAGATCATAGCCGTGGAATTCGAAGTTAGGAAGTTTGATGAAACTGGATTCGGTAGCATTGCAAGAGAGGGTGAACTCCGGTTCACACCCGAGAGACCAATCTGTAAGCTAGGTTTTTTGCCTTGTACCTGATGGAGAGTTGGCCAACAATAGCATATAAAGTTTGTAAAAGATTATTGCAGCAAAAGTGTTTCATGGGAATCAAGATGGAAGTCCTACCAAACACAATTTACAAATTTTATAGAGTGCCATTGTCATTCTAAGGCTGATTAAAATACGTGACAACTATATGACTAGAGGTGTCAAATGGGCGGGTTTGGACCAAATTGGGTAAGTTACAAGTGGGTTTGGTCTTTAATAGATCATTGACCCACTTAGACCTAATTAGTTAGGAGTCTAATTATTCATACCCAACCCAACTCATTTATTTGAAATTAAACCCAACCCACCCATTAACCCAATTAAAATTAAAAATGACTAAATACCTATATACACTAAAATGATCATATCACTCTTGTATATTTAAATGACCAAATTACCCTTGCATACAAAAATTATCATAATACCCCTATATACTAAAATGACCAAATTATCCATGTATACTAGAAGTACGAATTTGCGAAGGGTTGAGGTTTTTCAATGCGACAACCCAGGTCAAAGGGTAGAGCCATGAGCCATCACTAGGGAATCTTGAAGGAAAGTAAATTCTTGATGGATTAACTTTTCCTTTCCTTTTTAGTTTTTTTCTCATCGAGCTTATCCAAAAATCTAAGATCCAAACACAGCTTTAAGCGAGGGGTTGATCCGGTGGACATAGACTTGGGGTTTCCTCACTCCTAAGATCTCAGGTTCAAAATATCTCTAGTGCTATCAAACTTCTTTTGGGTAAGTCCAGCTTAAGTGGGGCCCTGTTAGTGGACTATGAATTTATGGTTCCAAGGTTAGGCGAAGTACGCGTAAGCTGGACTGGACACCTGATTATAAATAAAATAAAATAAGCTTAAGCGGCAACCACAGGAACAAGAAAATTTTCCACATAACAACCAACAGCCAGATTTACAAAAGCTCCTTTTGCCTCCCAACCAGCAGATGACACAAATAGATCAAAAGGGAGGTTGGATTTTGTTCAGTCCAAATCTATTCGCAGAAATAACAAGACCGAACCTTTTGGAGGCCATGATCATTATTTCTTCTCCAGTTATTGTAGCTGTTTTGCTTCTGATCAGGCAAAGTCGCATCGAGCAATAACAGAGAACTGGGAATTTGTATAGAGCAGTTTTACTACCTATTCCATTGGTGAGAAGAAAATGTACCAGGACCCTATTGCGCGCATTAGTTTCGAAAGAATATGTGCATAATGCTAGAGCTTGTTGGTGTTGGTGAATCTCTTAATGAAACCGATAAGTGAGGGTTACAAGTATTCGCAAATTACTCTCTCTCTCTCTCTCTCTCTCTCTCTCTCTCTCTCTCTCTCTCTTATAATATCCGACTGAATATTCTCGTACATAACCACTGGAACTTTCGCCGAACCACCCGAGATACTCCGTCTCGGTGTTCCGCGTTCCGGCTCAAAATCCTCGGCTCGTTTTGTATAAGCTCGGCTCGAACCGGACTAGGTTCGTTTACAAACAAACAAAGTTTGAGTTCGAATTTTTGGTTCATTTAGTGTACAAGTGTACAACTACACTACAAAACTTGGCTTGTACTGTAACTGGAATTCGTAACATGAAACTGTTCAAACCAAGTCACCAGTTTCCGATTTGACCAAGAAAAAGGTTCACTTCACATAACATATTTACTTTTATTTTTTTCATTTATGTGGTAGTTATATTTTTTTGTTGGGTAATGTTCATGACCCATTGGCATTTAAATTGACCCAATTGAAACCCAATAATAAATTGGTTAGATGGGTTTGGATACATTCTTACCCAACGAATAAATGGGTTGGGTTGGATTTATTTTTAATAGATGGATTTGGGTTTTTTACGCGTCTGGGTTCAATTTGCCACCTCTAAATATGACTTAACTAGGGTGAGCATAAGTTGAGTTGGGCAGGTTGAAGGTATATTTTTCAACCAAACTTGGCGGCTTGACAATTTTCTAGCTCATCGCCACTGCCAATTTGACGACCTTTAAAACTAGCAATTTGGTTGACCTTTTGGCGAGTTCAACTCAACATTTTAGGCAGGTTTGGAGAAAACTTCACTCTTTGAGTCTTTTAAGGATCTATATGTTTCTTACAACTTTTTTAATATTAGCTCATCAAAATCAAATGAGGTGGGGAATGTAAGTTTGGATTTTTCTTTATTTTTCCCTCGTAATCAAGTATAGTAAGGTACACTTTGTAGACACCCCATTCTGGACTGTCCAGATTAGTAGTCCTTTTACTTTCTTTATTGACCCAATGATGATAAAACGGTCGAGAACAGTTCAGAGTTGATGGATGGATTTGAGCTTTGGGGGTTGGACCCTCTTTTTTCAAACCATTTCAAGCCCACCTTTCAAAGCCCACTTCAAACCCTTCAAATCTCGAGCCCAATGGGCCTCAGCAAAGCCAGACCTTGCTTACGCCACCTTCTCATTGGCGTGCGCCAGGTACTTGACACGTGTCGATCATCGGCCGTTGACTGAGTTTGACCTGGCGCACGGTAGGTCATAGGTGGCGTACGGAGGGTATTGACCGGTCAAATCACCGCTTTTACAGCACGCGACCGAGACTTTTACGGCTCCAGAGTACAGGAAACAGTGCTCCCAATGATTATCTGCTGCTGGGCCGTCCCTCACCCTCTCCTACACCTAGTCCCATGCATTTAATGCATGGGTGGCTACTCACTCAACCCAACCAGCCCTAACCAGCCCTCAACCCAGCTGATCAACCCCTGGTTTCAGTCCCTCTCTCCACCATAAATACCCCCCCTTGCATTCATTTGCAAGGGGTTAACAACATTACTCTCTAAGGTCCATTCCCTCTTCTCTCTCTTGTTCTTGCTCCCTTGTTGTAAGAGTGAGAGGTAGAGCAGGTTCATACACCCTTTCTCTACTGATCAGTGATAGCATAGCTTCCATCTTCAACCACAAAGCTCATCACCATCCTTTCTCTCTTGCACCAAAGGTATACCACCTTTGTGTTGCGTTCTGTTTTCAACTCCTGAGGGGAACCAGAAGGGTTCTGGCTGGTAACTGATACTAGTCCAGGCCCCTTTCTGGTAAAATAAACCAATCGTAAGAGTCACAACATGGCGCACGCCAGCTATTATTAGCCGTACGCCACCTTTGGCTGTACGTGCACAGGTGGCGTGGGGATCATGTAGGGCTCATTTATTATTCATTTCTTTTATGTCATCACCTTATAGCATGCTAAAAACCAGTCTACTGCTTTCTGTATTTTAGAACTGTTCAAATGTAGCTTTCAATACTTGTACTTTCTTTGTTCTCAAGGCCTCTGGGGTATGTCTGGTCATGTTCCAGAACCCAGGTGATGTAAAGCCAAACACTGGTTCACATACAAAGCTGGCGTACGGCTCCCACAAGGTGGCGTACGGCTTGCTGTGTGAAGACCAGTGCCTGGCCCTTACATCCTAGTTCAATCCTGGCCTCTTGTTTCTCCCCACTCTGTTTATGGGGTTTGTCCTGCTATTTTCCTGACTACTGGCCATTCCTTATGTCTGTACATGTGAATAATCCATATCATAGACTGCGTGGTTTGCCCTGGGTGTGCACTGGTCCTTTCCAGAGCCCAGAGGATTGAGAGTAGGAGCTGTAGGAACCTGATGTGTTAGTGTACGCCAGCCTGAAGGTGGCGTGCGCAGGGTGTGCTGGCATGTCGTGGCTTGGCCATGGCGTGCCAGCATGTCGCCTGCTCACGTACCCGACGGGCAGCGTACATCATCCCGTTGAGTTTCTGGCAGCGCTTGTTCCCAATCTATGTTCTTACATTTAATTCAATTCAAGCAAGCAAATCATCATCCATAAACATTTTGTCATATAAATTGCAACGTGTTACAGCTTTAATCCCTATTAACTGTTCCCCCGCCCTAATTGGCTAAAATTGGTTGAATGAGAGAAAAATGCAAATGTTTTGATAAAATGCCTGAGTAGAGACCGATCTCCGGATTGGGCGAGAGGGGTGCCATAAAACCCTTCCCCTCTCGTAACCTGGCTCCCGAACCTCAGATATCAAAGGTGACGACGGACCAGTCTACGTCTTTTCAAATCAAATCAAACACTTTTTCAAAATCAAAGCAAAACGTAGCAAACGTTCTCGAGTTCGGTTCCTTGGGTATTCTTCCGCTAAAACCCGAGTGGCGACTCTGAATCGAAGCGTTTCGCCGCGCTATTTTCCAAATGGGCCGCCCCCCGAACAATATCTATTCCAAAACCAAAATCGGGTGATTTTTCGGGGCGTGTGTCCACAGTGGCGACTCTGCTGGGGATCATTGCATTGATTAATATCTAGGCATTAATACATAAATGAACAATCTTCAAAAGCCTGGCAAAACAGTACGCTCCGCGCTGCTGAAGAACGGAATGGTAACGTAACAGGATCTCAGCATCCGACCAATCTGAACTGGGGCTTTGTTATTGTTCACTTGTGTAGTTTTGTCTAAATATTGATCAATAAAAGTGAGCCAAGCTTCAAAAGGCATTTCCAAAAAATTTTGCGTTTCTCTCTCATTTAATCAAACTTTGGCATTCTCCATTTGCATCGATGTTGGATAAGCCCCGTTGAGGTATTTTGGGTAACCGGCACAGTTTACTAGAGCCCGAGGTCCTCGAATGCCCAACAACCTTGGACGATGATGAGTCGTAATACCGTTCGACCATCGCTTTGCTGTACGCATTGCAGTGGGAGGTATACCGCGGCTCTAGTCAGAGGAACCCCTTTCAGCCAAAACCCAGCCTCGTCATGCGTACAAAGCACTAGAACCTTTCAACCTAAGACAGGAACCTACAGGGTAGGGTTACTTGCATCTAACCCCCATAAACTGCCTATGTGTTACTGCTTTCCTTATCGCATGCCTGTACATACATACATCCCGTTCTGCGTAGGAGCATGCTAGGGCGGCTTTTAGGTCTGTCTCGAGTTCATCTCGTGATTGTTAGGACCCTGCCATGGACCGATGAAGAGTCGCGCATCTCGATGTTGCGCGTTATCAATTTCCAAAATCCTTGAGTCAAGCGAGACTTTGGGAAATCAGGACTGTTTAAGTCTATTGTCTAAACCTAGTCGAAGTTTCAAACAGAAAACCAGGAACAACGGAAAGCATATCGTGATACCCACACCATCCAGGTTAAAGTGCTAATCACTTACACCATCAAGGCTCCGGCACAGTGCTGCTTACGCCACCTCAGGTTATGGTATCACGCCATCTGCGTCAAGTTGTTCCGACCTCCAAAGTTGAAACTTCGATAAAGGAGTAGTCAAAAGGCTTAGGTTGTTTTGACATCCTTTAGTATCCATCGACCCAAATGAGGATACACCGTCGAAAAAGAAATCCGAGGATTCTATGGCAGCGTCCTAACAGCATGAGTTGCACTCCCTCTAGTGTTAGAGTCTAGGAGGACACCGACGACGTTGGCATGTTCACATTTTCTTTCAATTCCTTTCAAAATAAACTGTTGCAGGCTGTCATTTGAGCCCATCTATTTTGCTGTTTAGCTGAGCCATGGGGAGCTTCGAAATCAAGAGCCAAACCTGCTTGGGAGTGTCCGTCGGGTCTGTTTGAGGGTCTGTTTGGGGAATTGTTTTTCTGCTCGTCACAACGGAAGCTCAGCTCTGCGTTCTGTCCAAGGAGGATTCGCCGCCGACCACTCCGCACGAATCTCCTCCGTCCTCTCCATCTCCACCCGTATCTCCGAAACCGATCAAGACAGAAACCCTAGACATAGCAGATATTCCTCCACCGAATCTCGCAACCCTCTTAGCCGATCTTCAGCACAACCTCGCCATCATGCAACAAAGAGCTGACCAGGCCGATACCGCCATGGCTAACCTGCAGGCTCTTATCAATGAAAGAGTCCCAGTCGCAAGGATAGAAGGCGACCGGGAAGGGCGCGAAAACCCAGCTGGGGATGACATCCCAGCCGAACAACCCGCTGCGAATCCCGAGATGGCTGCCCTGATCGCCAAAATGGCTAAGCTGGAAGAATCAGTTGCCAAGTCCGAAAGAATCAGCGCCGGAGGGTTGGATATGGACCTCTCTGCCCCTTTCCGAATGCACAGCTCCCGGAAAGGTTCAAAATGCCCGACTTTACAAAGTTCGACGGGACAGGCGATCCGAAGACACACCTGCTGGCTTATCACGGTGCAATGAAACTGCATGGGGTCGAAGAGGAGGCAATGGCCCAATTGTTCCTTCAAACTCTGGCTGGCCCAGCTTTCCAATGGTTCTTGTCTCTCGACGTTTCCAAGCGCAAAACATGGGAAGATATTGGTGCGGCCTTCTTCGCCCAGTACAGCTACAACTCCCAACTCAAAATGACCACCCGAGAGTTGGAATCCACCAAGATGAATCCGAAAGAGTCCTTTGCGGATTTTATCAAGCGTTGGAGGACCAAGGCTGCAGTTATGACCGATCGGCCGAGTGAGAAGGACCAGATCCGTATTATCTCCCGTAATCTACTGCCCGACTTTGCTAAAAATCTGGTGCTTGTCCAAGGGGCCGATTGGGATACTTTCTTTGAATCCGGCCTTGCCATCGAAGAAGCTCTCCAAACTGGGGTTCTGCCGCGCAGCGACCCTCCCTCCTCCTCCTCGGGATCCAAAGCCAAAACTCGCGCTTACTCGGGGAGCAGCGCTGCTCTGTTCGGCAATAACAGTTATGCCAATGCCACGACTGCCGGAAACAGTAATACTCAAGACTCCAACCACATTGCCGATGTCAACCAGGTCCAAGCCCCTCCAAAGCACCGAAACCGTAACCAGCCCCGGAACTTCACCAAATTTGAAGCTCCGCTCTCTCAAGTGCTAGAAAGGTTGGCCAAATCCGGTCACCTCAAACCGATGGATCCAACTCCACTGCCCCAAAATCTATCCCCCAGCCACAATCCGAATGTTTTCTGCGCCTATCACCAAATGCCCGGCCATCACACCGATTCCTGCTACCGCCTCCGACACGCGATTCAGGATTTGGTGGACAACGGCACTCTCCCAACCCCTCCTAAGCCTAACGTCATCACCAACTCCATGCCGCAGCACAACGGCCACCCTCAAATCAACCTGATCAGCCTTACCTCCACTATAATCCAACCTAGCTCCACTATATTCAACCCCACTGACCATATAGCCCCAGAACATCACCCGAAACCCGTTGTGACCATCCCGGCAGAATTCAGTGTCAATATGCTAGCAGTTGGCTGGGATATGGAGGACAAAGCAAGGGAATGGGCAGAACTTGCTAACGACTGGAACGAGCAGTACTTCTTGGGATTCCCTCAGGCACCAGTTGTCGATCAAGCTCAGTTGGACCAATGGGAGGAGGATTGGAACGCGGCAAGGACGGATCCGCTCGACGGTCTGTCACTATTTATGCTTTTCTACCAGCCTGAGCCTGCTGCAGCCGAAACTGAGGAGGAATACGTGTGGGACCCGGAGCCCGTTGCTGCTCAATTGGCCTGGAATCAGAACTTCCACATGGAAAAGGGGGACGACGATCAAAATTTAGGCGAGCAGTACCTAGATTGTTACAACCAGGGAGAGATCATCCCCGATGTGCGCCGACAGCTGGGAGAAGCATGGCCATTATTCGACTCCATCTCCAATGCTGTACATGCAGGCGACCCGACCGTCGACATTGTGCCTGCAGGAATGCCGCGTCCGTTAGTGCATCCTAGGGATGATTGCTCTATTATGGTATTGAATGCACCGCCCGATAACCTGTGGGATGTTGATGAGATTGTCGACCTTAGCCCACTGCCTGCTGATTTCTGGGACGTCAATGAAGTGGTCGACGTTCAGGTCGGGAATGAAATCTGGACCGTCGATACTGCTTTGGTGGACGGAGGCCTTTGGGATGTACCATTCGTCACTAATCCGGGGATACCATTTGAGGAAGCTGCCGCACAGGATCCGGCCCCTTGGGAAGGACAAGTCATGAGTGATCTGGAATGGGTTATGGCTTCGGACCAGGTTGCATCAATCGACAAGGGGAAACGCAAGCTAGAGGAAGTGCCTGCTGATTTCTGGGATTTTGTGGACACATCGCCTTGGTGGGAGGTCGCTAACGTCACTAGGAGCGGCCGAGTCTTCCAACCACCCAATCTTTCGGCTGGAAGCTCGTCCAACCCCGGTAACGATCAAAGACCCACTATTCCCTCCGCACAAAAGAACACTCCGGCCATTCCTAGCGGGGTACCTGAAGAGGATGCTATCTTGAAACAGCTGGAAAGGATTCCCGCCGCCGTCTCCGTCTGGGGTCTGATATCATCGTCAAAGGAGCATCGAGAGAGGCTGTCTGCAGCGCTGGCTCGTCTTACTGTACCAACGGACATCACCGCGGAGGCCATGGTTGCCCTGGTTTTGCCTTTGCTTTCCAAGCATTCCGTCACTTTCACCGAAAAGGATCTGCCTGTCGATGGAACTGCTCACAACCGCCCATTGCACATTACTCTCAAGTGCAGGGGACATTGGGTTCCAACCGTGTTGATCGATAACGGATCTGCAATCAACGTCTGCCCGATGAGGGTTGCTTACCGTCTGGGGCTCACAAAGGCTGACCTCACGCCTTCCAATCTGGCAGTCAAGGCCTATGACAACACGCGCCGCGTAGTCGAGGGGACTCTCATGCTGAAACTGGATGCCGAGGGTTTCGAAATGGACGTAGAATTCCATGTGATTGACATCCCCGCCACCTTCAACCTGCTATTGGGGAGGCCGTGGCTGCACAGAGCGGACATCATGGCTGTACCATCGACTCTCCACCAGAAGGTCATGCTGGGGCTTCCTACCGGGACTCTAACCATCTGCGGAGACTCTGGGATCCGCCCGCTAAAGGACGATGGGACGCCTGTTTTGGGGATCATGCACGGAGAAGAAGACTCAGACTTTGGAGGATTTGCTTTCTACACTTCTGGCTCAGTCCTGTCCATTGTCATGGACGACGACTTCATAATCAGCTCTACTGCCCTCGAAATCATGAGGAAGATGTCGTTCATGCCTGGCTTAGGGCTCGGGATCAACCAGCAGGGGATCGCTGAGTTCCTAGTCTTTCCCTTTACTGAAGGCCGCTTCGGCCTGGGATACACTCCCCCTACCAAAAAGGCCAAATTAGGGAAAGACACGGGAAAACCTCGGACCCTTTATGGTAACCCCGACAGCTATTTCGTCCGTGAAGGAGGAGGCATTGCTTATCTGGGGCAGCCAGAACCGTTTTGGGATCAAGTGACTAGGACTTGGCTTCCGGGTTTCGAGATCTTCGCTGCCGACACCTGGTCTGATGACGAAGAAGAACTTGCAAAGGAAGAGCTGGCTGCAAAGGAGTTCAAGAAGCAGTTGTGTGGGCAATGCGAATTGCCCCGACTCTTTCTCTCTCCTCCGGGGAAGGGATTCCGTTCCCCTACCCTTTTTGAGAAAGGAGAGATGCTGCCGGTTCGCGGGAGCGCTTTTTGAAGCTGGACGTCAAGCGCTCGCGAAAATACAGAGTCGCCACTTGGGTTTGAAGGTCCGATACCCAAGGAACCGTATTTCGAAGCACTTGCCGCGCCGTTTTGATTTGAAAAAGTTTAAGGAACCAGTCCGTCATAACCATATCTGGGTTCGGGAGCCAGGTTACGAGAGGGGAAGGGTTTTATGGCACCCCTCTCGCCCAATCCGAAGATCGGTCTCTACTTAGGCATTTGCGAAAAAGGTTTGTTTGCGATTCTGTTTGATTAATCAATTTTTAGCCAATTAGGGCGGGGGAACAGTTAATCGGGGATTAAAACTGTAACATGTTTGCAAGATGTGATAGATAGCATGAATGAGCAGTTAGTATAGGATGAGAACAGACTGTTGTGAGAGTTTAAACAAACTGGAGGGCCCCTGTTTTGGAGTGACGTGCGCAGGAAGAAACCAGCATGCACTGAACAAGTCACTGCATGCTGTTCACTCTTGCGCGCATAATTCCAAGACAAGCACGCGCCGGTGAGTTTAAAACCCACAGCTCTTATTCTCAAACCTTCTGGGCTCTGGAAGGACCAGTGCACACCCAGGACAAACCACGCAGTTTATAGCAACATAATATACAGTTTAAAGGCTGAAAAAGCCCTACAAATTAATAAAACACCCCATAAACAGTGTGGGGACAGAATAACAGCCTAAATACAAGTTACCCGTGCAAGGCCAGTCACTGGTCAGAGGCAAACTATCGCGCGATGGACTCACTCTGGCGCGCGATGGTGCGCCCTGGCGCACTGTCGCGCGATGGACTGAGTCTGTCGCGCGATGGTGCGCCCTGGCGCAGGATGGTTGCGCCCTGGCGCGAACCAGACCAGTGCTTGGTTCACATCTTTCTGGGTTCTGGGACAGGTCCAGGATTATCCCAGGGGTACTCCAAAATAGCAGAAATACAAATCAACTATAAAGCTAACAGTTTATACTAAGGAAAACAATAAACTGGTTTTTAACATGCTTGCAGAGTGATCTATATACAAAATAAAGCACAAAACAGTAGGACACCAATCCCCACGTGGTCCGTCGCGTGCAGCACCGAAGTGTCGCGCGAGAGAGTGGGACCATCGCGCGCTGGTTCCTACCATGACGGTTTTTGAAACCTCGCCAGCTTTAGGACCAGGACTGGTATTGATTACCAGCCTTGGCCCTGCCAGCCCCCCTCAGGGATCAGAACAAAGAGCAGAGCAAAGGTAAGCTATACCTTCGGCTTTTGAGTTTGAACGATGTTTGAACTTTGAGATTTGAAGGCTTGATTGAGTGGTTGGATGTTTGATAATGGAGGAGAAAGAGCAAGCTATGCTCTTGAGATTAGGGTTTATAACCTTTGAATTTTGTTCACCCTTTGAAAGAGAAACAATGGAAAATGTTAACCCCTTTGAAAGAGAACCATGGAAAATGCTAGCCCTTTGAAAGAGAACAAATGGGGGATATATATATAAGGAAAGGGGGCAAATCTGGTTGGAAACAGAGGCCTTCAGCCAGTCCACGAGGCCTAGCTGAGGCTGCATCGGTGGCCAACTGTCCATCTCAAGTAAGGTCGGTGGTAGGTTGGACCCTCGCGCGACGGAGTGAGACTGTCGCGCGATGGTGCGCCCTGGCGCACTGTCGCGCGATGGAGTGACTCTGGCGCGCGATGGTGCGCCCGGGCGCGGGATGGATGCGCCCTGGCGCGGACCAGCAAGGTTTTTGGTTTTTGAAGTGGCTTAGACTAGGTTAGGTTCAATGGTTTTGCAAACACTCAAAGCTCAAACACGCTATCATTCCCGGGGTGTTCTTGATCCATTTCATCATCGGGGAATCAAAAACCGTAAGTAAACTAATCTGGAAGCCCAGATTGGGGTGTCTACAGTAGCCCCTCTTTGACGGCACTTGAAGCACCATCGACTTGGTACAAGTAACGTCAAAGATTTCTAGACACCCCTCAAGGCAATCCAGAGCAAAGCATACTAGTAAAGTAGACAAGTAAACTTAAGGAACCT
The DNA here is from genome assembly GCA_014282245.1 of Rhododendron simsii. Taxonomy (NCBI): domain Eukaryota; kingdom Viridiplantae; phylum Streptophyta; class Magnoliopsida; order Ericales; family Ericaceae; genus Rhododendron; species Rhododendron simsii. The sequence goes on from WJXA01000291.1 coordinate 316,254, forward strand.
GATTGGTGGAATGGACGGGCAGGTCCATTGCCGGGGATGGAAGTAGAAGTGGACGAGTGAATCGCCGCTTGTTGATCGAATTCGGACAGGACAGGCTGTCGTTGCAGATTTGGACGGGACAGGCCGTCGTTGCTGGGGATCAAGCTATCCTCGGCACGAAGCATTCCAACAAACACGGGTAGGTCGTGTCAGGCAGGTTGAATTCCATCTGTTGGGAATCAGAGCCAAACTCCTTATCAAAGACCATCCGAGACAGAGCAATAAGGCTGCTGGAAGATGCGTGTGAAGCTAGACTGATGTAGAGGTAGTCGTTTGGGGCAGGCCGAGGCGGACTCTCCTGGGGAACAACTAGTTGCAGATGGTGGACCATTGAACAAACCATCGGGCGATAATCTGATCGTCGTTGTGGATTGTATGAACGATATGGCTAAATACCGTTGATGGATTTGACAGGACCAGCTGTCGTGGGTGCGGACGGAGAGATTAATGAGTTGAGTGATCAAACCGTTGAGGAATTTGACAGGATGGGAGGATCATCGGTATAAATGACCGAACCGTTGCAGACAAGATGGGACAATCATCAGTATAAATGATCGAGCCGTTGAAGTCTGGAGGGGAGGATCATCAGTATAAATGACCGAACCGTTGAAGACAGATGGGACAATCATCAGTATAAATGATCGAGCCGTTGAAGTCTGGATGGGAGGATCATCAGTATAAATGACCGAACCGTTGAAGACAGATGGGACAATCATCAGTATAAATGATCGAGCCGTTGAAGTCTGGATGGGAGGATCATCAGTATAAATGACCGAACCGTTGAAGACAGGATGGGACAATCATCAGTATAAATGACCGAACCGTTGAAGACAGGATGGAACAATCATCAGTATAAATGATCGAGCCGTTGAGATTGGACAGGACCGGCTGTCGTTGATTGGAGATGGGCAGATCAGTGTGCAGAATGATCGAGCCGTTGAGTTTTGGACAGGACCGGCTGTCGTTGATTGGAGACGGGCAGAAGATTTTATCGCATCCTGCCATGTGAACAATGCCGCAAGAGATTTTCGATCGCATCCGTTGGCAGACAAATCGTGGACTCAGGGAGATTTCTTCGCATCCGCTGACCAACAATAACAATACCGTAGAAGATTGCATCGCATCCTTCGGCAAGCAAATCAAGAGTTATGGAGATTTCCATTGCCTCTAGTAACCAAACAGAACAAAACCGCAGGAGATTGCATCGCATCCTTCGGCCAACAAATCGAGAGTTAGGGAGATTTCCATCGCCTCCGCTAACAAACAGAACAACACCGCAGGAGATTGCATCGCATCCTTCGGTAAACAAAGTTTTGATGGCGACCATTCTGGCCACCTTCCTGTTTTCAACAGTTGATATATACAATATGCAAAGATGTATACTAACAAAATGCACAAATTGAAAATGCAAATGCAAGCTAAGGGCGGCTCCTAGGAGGACAACGATGCCTAAGGACTACCACTGAGCCCCAGTACTTTACTGTCTTTTGCTTCTGAGATACGCATCCCGATAGAGAGACATTGAGCGGGCCGGCGTGCCCAGTTGACATATAGCGATGTGGCATTGGGCTTGCATGCCCCTTCCTTTGATGCTTGGGCAGACAAGCCCCAGAGATATGCTTTGCTTGGCCTTGGGCTGACGTGCCCTTGCCGTTGACGAGATTTCCACAGCTTATGGATTACAGAAGATAGGATAGCAATATAAAAATTGCATTTTTCAGTTTATTAACATATAAACTATGCGCTAATATCTAATTTGCATTGACAAGTGAACTGAGTCGACACAGACATATGTACAAACGTGCCTAGCTCGAACGAAAAGGGGGGAAAGAGCCCCAGGGAACAATGCGAACCCTTAGACACATGGAATACAATGAAATTTTGGGCATTAACGTGCCAAAACTCACAATATCCCTAAACGGGTGAAACTGACACTTGCGAGGTCAAAATAGCTGTACAATGACCTGCACGAACAAATTGAACCGAGAATGGCATCTCAACATGACAATGGATTGAAATCTAGAAAAATGCCACAAAGATGGACATAAGACGCAAATGAAGACACATATAGGCCCGGACTGAAACCGACACCCCCGTGCAGTCACATTAAGTCTACACGGTATGACCAAACTTGGCAAAAGCCCCTTGAACAGGACTCGAAGGCAGTAGCTGACTGCTATCGATTGCTATACGAATTGAAAAAGTGCGCGTAGGGTTGAGACCAATGCAAATAACTATGAACAAGTGCGCGTGAACCTCAAACTAGCGCACATGACTGCAAAGCTACTGCAACTGCTCACACCAGACTTCGCTGAATTTAGAATAAACTGTGAGCCATTAGGCCTCGCCAGCATTTCGTTCTGTTTTTTATGCTTAAAATCTTTTAAGGCTTTATGCTCAACTTTGAAATTGAATTAGTAGTTTGCAATAAAACTGAAAGACAAAAGGTTTTCCCCCTTTCAGACGCCTCCCATGCAGCTTGATCTTCGAATCTCTTCGACCTTTGATGTGTACCAAACGTCAACCATGAATCCAATTGATAGATTGTGACCGAGTCTCAAGGAGAGACTGCCTACGTATCCCAAGCTAGGGAATCAGGTCAAAACGTAGTTCAGGCCAAGGTTCACTCGAGTATTTTACCTCACCTTTTGTGCTCTAACTTTTGCCTAGAACCGCCACTTCGGGTTTTCGGTCTAGCGAGCTTTCAAACATTGCCTTTACTTTTGCCTAGACCTCCTTCATAGGATCTTGGTCTAGCAGGTTGCTCTAACTTTTGCTTGGAACTGCCCACCCTTGGGGTTTTCAGTCCAACGAGCTTCTCTCAGGGAAAAGGCTTTTGAGTTGATCCATGTTGACCAAGGTCTTGGATTTGTTGCCGTCGAGGTCGAAGAAATGACTGCAGCCCCAGATGAAATGGATGCAAGGTCCAAAGTGCTTCAGTTGACATGCTTTGCTCCAGGCCACTTTTGAACTTTCCAATTTGCGCTTGGCGGAACGTTGTTCCTGCAAATTTGAGGATGGTATGAGGTGCTGGACCTTCTGAGATTTGCTTTGTATCGTTTGGCGCCTGGTAGCAGGGGGATTTGATGTTCTTTTATCTCAGGGTCAACGTTAGGCATGTCATTTGAGAGACCCTGCCAAAACATTGATGAACTCTTTGAGCCTGTCTGACTGGACACAATGCTCCTCTGGGAACAGCTTTGAACCAAATTTGAACCATTTGGAGGTCTACTTCATCTTTCAAGTTTATTTGAAAACTACTATTTCAATTAATAGGCTGAGCATGCCTTTTGTCTTCCCTTTCGGCGAGGGAACACATTTCCTTGGGAATGATCCCATCGAAATCTATCCCTTCGTCGTCAGGGTCGACACAATTTATTCAAAAACCAGCGAAGTACTTAGAAGCAAGATAATGCATAAAGAAAGCCCCTCGGGGTTGCCAAGTACAGCAGACTCAAAACTTGAAACAAAAGCTACGACGTGGAGGGCCAAGAGGCACAACCTCCGACTTAGAGCTAGACTTAGACAAATGCAAAATATTCCGTGTCAGACTCAGACGAAACGCCAATGCAAACTAGACGCGGTCTTGAAAATGCAATATTTAAAAAGCTACCCATAGCTTCCACAAAAAGAGGTAGGATCCAGCGGGTGTCAGGCCCAAGCAACAGCACTTCGGCTTCCTCGGCTTCTTCGACCAAACCTACTCAGTGCTCCTTTGATCAATGGACCTCAACCGGCCTGTCTTCTCCTTTGTAAGCCCCTCATCACTGTCAATCCAGGTGTCGGCAGAGAAAGTCTCAATTGCACAAACAGCGGCCAGCAGGCTGTCCTCAGGCTCAGATAGGATGGGTACAGTTGGCTTAAAGCTCGGATCGATCTGAGTAGAGGTGGGGTTGATTTGAGTGGAGATAGTGGATGTCTAACCAAGTTGTGAGCCAGAGTTGGGTTGAGGTAAGGTTTTGGAGATAGTATCGGCTTTTGATGGAGATGGGGTTGGGATGATGCCACAATCGATAAGATCTTGAATGGCATGTCGAAGCCGGAAGCAGGCATTGGTTGAATGGCCAGGCATTTGATGGTAAGTGCAAAAGAGGTTATATTTGAAGTTGGCGGAGGGATTCTTAGGCAATGAAGTTGGATTGAGGGGCTTGATGGAACCAGCATCGAGGAGTCTCTCATAGACCGAGGCCAAAGGTGCATCAAAATATGAGAAAACCCTCGGTGGGTTCCGGCGAGTGAATTGAGTGTTCAAAGTAGGACCCTTGTTTGCTCTGTAGTTGCAACACATTGTCTCCTTAACATGATGCATTCTTCTGCGCTCGGGGCTGAATTCATCACTAAGCATGTCCTCCCTTTTGGCAATGGCTTCGACAAAGGAATCAATATCCTTCTTCGAGTGAGTCTTAGCCTCATGGAACTCAACCAGGTCGTTGAACATGTCTCCTGAGCATAGTTTGATTCCAACCGTTGGAGAGTGGTAGGCTTGAGGAGGTTCTTTGACTAGCCCCATATCCGGCTGCGAGGCTGTAGTGGTAATAAGGCCAACGAGTCCCTGGACCATGATCATCTGCTTGTCCATCTTGTGACCCAATTCCTCTATAGCTTTCCTGAGCTCAGCCAGCTCCATTTGTATTGCCATTTTCTGAATTTGATGAACGAGGCAGGCGATATAACCTTGGAAACGAAAGTGTAACAGCCCCAACAGACTAACCCAAGTAGGTTTGGCTCTTCCCTTCAGTGAGATGGCCTTTAGCTTCGGACAGCAAAGTAAACAAGAACTCAGTGATGTTCCTGCAGCAATTAGGATGCAATGCACATGTTGCCATCGTCGGTGTCCTTTTAGACTCTACAACTACAAACGAGTCTGTCTCATGATGTTCGAACGCTGCCAAAATCCTCAGAAACCTTTTCTAGGGTGTATCCTTTGAATAGATCGACTAACGCTAAGAGATGTCAAAACAGACTAAGCCTTTGTCTATTTCGTTCTCAAAATTTCAACTTTAGACTTGGAACAACTCGGTATAGATGACATGGCACCTTAACTTTGAACGCCATGGTGGCACTTCAACCTGGGTAGTGCCAGTGTCATGGCATCCATACTTTATGGTTCCTTATTTTCGGTTGAAATTTCAATAAGGCATGAGCCAAAGGCTTAAAAAGGCTTGATTTCTCAAAGTCTCGCTGATCTAAGGATTTTGAAAATTAGCAACATGCACCATTGAGATGCATGACTCTTCATCGGGCCTAGCAGCGTCCTAATAGGCATAAAACAGACTCGAAAGAGAGACAATCTAGAAGCCACCCTAAACATGCTCCTATGCAAAATGGTATGTATGTACAAAAACAGAGACGAGTTTGCCTCACGAATTTCAGACGTTGCCAGAATCCTCAGAATTCTTTTCGGCCATGTGTCCCTGAGTAGATCGTCAGATCCTAAAAGATGTCAAAATAGACTAAATCTTCGACCAGTCCCATTTGAAGGTTCAACTTTGAATTTGGAACAACTTGGTGCTGATGACATGACACCTTAACCTTGAACACGGCGGTGTATAGTGACTTCGCACTTCAACCTGGGTGGCACCAGTAACACGGCATCACTACTTTTGTTGTTCCATATTTTCGGTTGAATTCTTAACCGGGCATGAGCCAAAGATGTAGTAAATTTTGATTTCTCAAAGTCTCATTGAACTAAGGACTTTGCGATTGATAACGAACATTCGACAGAATGAACGACTCCTCATCGGGTCCAACAACGTCTTAGACTGCGCAAGACAAACTTGAGAGAAAGAACCATTCTAAGCATGCTCCTATGCAAAATAATGTATGTACAGTGCATGCGATAGGGAAAGCAGTAACACGTAGACAGTATATGGGGTTAGATGCAAGTAATCTTACCCTGTAGGTACCTGTCCTAGTTTGGAGAGTGCTAGTGCTTTGTATATGCAAAGGCTGGTTTTGGCTTGTAACAGGTTCCTTGGACTAGAGCCAAGATATACCTCTCGCTGCCCGCGTAATCGCAGAGCAACAGTCAAACGGTAGAATGACTCATCATCGTCGAAGGTTGTTGGTCATTCGGGGTCCCCGGGCTCCGGTAAACCGTGCCGGATTGCCAAAACGATCCAACGAGGCTTATCCCACATCGATGCAAATGGAAATGCTAAAAGGTTTGATTAATGGAACAGAATCGCAAATTCGCAAATGCCTTTTCAAATTTGGCTCTCTTTATTAATCAATACTTAGAGGAAACTACACGAGAGAACAATCGGAAAAGCCCCAGATTGGATGGCCGGACACGAGGTCCTGTTAAATCACCAATCCTTTCTTCGGCAGCGCGAAGCTCACCGTTTTGACAGGCTTTTGTGGGATTGTTCCCAAGCGTATTAACTTCTAAGTATAGACCAATATTGATTCGATCCCCAGCAGAGTCGCCACTGTGGGCAATGCGATTTGCCCCGACTCTTTCTCTCTCCTCCGAGGGAAGGGATTCCGTTCCCCTACCCTTTTTGAGAAAGGAGAGATGCTGCCGGTTCGCGGGAGCGCTTTTTGAAGCTGGACGTCAAGCGCTCACGAAAATACAGAGTCGCCACTTGGGTTTGAAGGTCCGATACCCAAGGAACCGTATTTCGAAGCACTTGCCGCGCCGTTTTGATTTGAAAAAGTTTAAGGAACCAGTCCGTCATAACCATATCTGGGTTCGGGAGCCAGGTTACGAGAGGGGAAGGGTTTTATGGTACCCCTCTCGCCCAATCCGAAGATCGGTCTCTACTTAGGCATTTGCGAAAAAGGTTTGTTTGCGATTCTGTTTGATTAATCAATTTTTAGCCAATTAGGGCGGGAGAACAGTTAATCGGGGATTAAAACTGTAACATGTTTGCAAGATGTGATAGATAGCATGAATGAGCAGTTAGTATAGGATGAGAACAGACTGTTGTGAGAGTTTAAACAAACTAGAGGGCCCCTGTTTTGGAGTGACGTGCGCAGGAAGAAACCAGCATGCACTGAACAAGTCACTGCATGCTGTTCACTCTTGCGCGCATAATTCCAAGACAAGCACGCGCCGGTGAGTTTAAAACCCACAGCTCTTATTCTCAAACCTTCTGGGCTCTGGAAGGACCAGTGCACACCCAGGACAAACCACGCAGTTTATAGCAGCATAATATACAGTTTAAAGGCTGAAAAAGCCCTACAAATTAATAAAACACCCCATAAACAGTGTGGGGACAGAATAACAGCCTAAATCCAAGTTACCCGTGCAAGGCCAGTCACTGGTCAGAGGCAAACTATCGCGCGATGGACTCACTCTGGCGCGCGATGGTGCGCCCTGGCGCACTGTCGCGCGATGGACTGAGTCTGTCGCGCGATGGTGCGCCCTGGCGCAGGATGGTTGCGCCCTGGCGCGAACCAGACCAGTGCTTGGTTCACATCTTTCTGGGTTCTGGGACAGGTCCAGGATTATCCCAGGGGTACTCCAAAATAGCAGAAATACAAATCAACTATAAAGCTAACAGTTTATACTAAGGAAAACAATAAACTGGTTTTTAACATGCTTGCAGAGTGATCTATATACAAAATAAAGCACAAAACAGTAGGACACCAATCCCCACGTGGTCCGTCGCGTGCAGCACCGAAGTGTCGCGCGAGAGAGTGGGACCATCGCGCGCTGGTTCCTACCATGACGGTTTTTGAAACCTCGCCAGCTTTAGGACCAGGACTGGTATTGATTACCAGCCTTGGCCCTGCCAGCCCCCCTCAGGGATCAGAACAAAGAGCAGAGCAAAGGTAAGCTATACCTTCGGCTTTTGAGTTTGAACGATGTTTGAACTTTGAGATTTGAAGGCTTGATTGAGTGGTTGGATGTTTGATAATGGAGGAGAAAGAGCAAGCTATGCTCTTGAGATTAGGGTTTATAACCTTTGAATTTTGTTCACCCTTTGAAAGAGAAACAATGGAAAATGTTAACCCCTTTGAAAGAGAACCATGGAAAATGCTAGCCCTTTGAAAGAGAACAAATGGGGGATATATATAGGGAAATGGGGCAAATCTGGTTGGAAACAGAGGCCTTTAGCCAGTCCACGAGGCCTAGCTGAGGCTGCATCGGTGGCCAACTGTCCATCTCAAGTAAGGTCGGTGGTAGGTTGGACCCTCGCGCGACGGAGTGAGACTGTCGCGCGATGGTGCGCCCTGGCGCACTGTCGCGCGATGGAGTGACTCTGGCGCGCGATGGTGCGCCCGGGCGCGGGATGGATGCGCCCTGGCGCGGACCAGCAAGGTTTTTGGTTTTTGAAGTGGCTTAGACTAGGTTAGGTTCAATGGTTTTGCAAACACTCAAAGCTCAAACACGCTATCATTCCCGAGGTGTTCTTGATCCATTTCATCATCGGGGAATCAAAAACCGTAAGTAAACTAATCTGGAAGCCCAGATTGGGGTGTCTACAAGTTGGTCGCAATCGAGGAAAGGGCAGACTGGCTGGTTGCTTTTGATCAAGGGGGTCTAGAGGAGCTGTTCTCCCAAGTGGGTTTGGTTGGCAAGGAAGATGAGGCTGAAGTGCTGATGCTTGGGCCCGACTCTCCAGATCTTCTCAGCGATCCAACCTCCCTCATCGTCGAAGCAAAGGGTAGTCTCAATAACTGCATTTTCACTCCCCGTCTAACTTGCATTGATGATGTATCTGAATCTGACACAGAGTCTGTCGAGTCTAAGTCTAGCTCAGAGTCGGAGTTTGTGCCTCTCGGCCCTCCACGTCATAGCTTTTACTTTGAGTTCGAGTCGACTGTACTTGGCAACCCCTCTGGGTTTTGTGAAATGAATGATCCTGCTTCCGACTACTTTGCTGACTTTTACATAAACTGTGTCGACCCCGACGATGAAGGAATCGACTTTGACGGGAACATCCCGGCCGAGTTGCGTTCCCTCATCGAAAGGGAAGACGAAAGGCATGCTCAGCCTCTAAAAGAAGAAGTAATTTCAATAAATTTGAAAGATGAGGATGACCCCCGCATGATACAAATCGGTTCAAACTTATCCCCGGAAAATCACGCTGGTACCATCGAGGCGCTCAAAGAATACTTCGAAGTTTTCGCCTGGTCTCACGCCGACATGCCTGGCATCGATCCCGAAATAGTACAGCACCGCATTCCGTTAATGCCAGGGGCAGTTCCTGTCAAGCAGAAGCTCCGCAGAATGAGGCCGGATTGGGTTCAGAAGATCAAAGAAGAGGTCACCAAGCAGATTGACGCAGGATTCCTGAGGGTTGCTGAATACCCCCAATGGGTTGCCAACATCGTACCTGTACCCAAGAAGGATGGAAGGATCCGGGTTTGTGTCGATTTTAGGGATTTGAACAAGGCAAGCCCCAAAGATAGTTTTCCCTTGCCTCACATCGATGTGCTTGTGGATAACACGGCGGGGCATGCCTTGCTCTCCTTTGTCGACGGGTTCGCAGGATACAATCAGATCTTCATGGCCCCAGAGGATCAGGAGAAGACAACATTCGTCACGGAATGGGGAACCTACTGTTACGTGAAAATGCGACTCAAGAATGCCGGGTGCACCTTCCAAAGGGCCCAAACAACCCTGTTCCATGACTTCATCCACAAAACGGTCGAGGTGTACGTCGACGACATGATCGTAAAGGCAAAAGAGGAAAAGGACTATCTCCCTTCGCTCAGGCAGTTTCTCGAAAGGCTCCGGAAGTACAATGTGCGTCTCAACCCACAGAAGTGCACATTCGGGGTTACAGCAGGCAAAATGTTGGGATTTCTAATCACCAAGAGAGGAATCGAGGTCGACCCATCTAAGATCAAAGCAATTCTCGAAATGGAGCCCCCGCAATCTGAAAAGGGAGTACGGAGTTTTCTGGGAAAGGTTCAGTTTATCAGCCGGTTCATCGCTAAACTGACTCCGACTTGCGAACCGTTGTTCCGCCTACTCAAGAAGGATGTCCCGTTCGAGTGGACAGACAGGTGTCAGGCGGCTTTTGAATCAATTCAGAGATATCTGCAGAACCCTCCGGTCTTAATGCCGCCTACGCCTGGACAACCGTTGATTTTGTACTTGTCTGTAACTCCGACAGCAATGGGGTGTCTGCTAGCACAGGAAGGGGAAAACAGAGTCGAAAAGGCCATCTACTATCTGAGCAAGAAAATGGTGGGAAGTGAGGAACGATATACCCCTTTGGAGAAGACATGCTGGGCGCTAGTTTGGGCTACCAAAAAGCTTAGACACTACATGCTAGCCTATTCGGTGAAGCTGATTTCTCGAATGGACCCCATCAAATACCTGTTCGAGAAGCCAGCGCTCACCCATAAGCTAGCACGTTGGTTGCTTCTGCTGGCTGAGTTCGATCTCCAGCATGTCACGAGGAAGTCAGTGAAAGGCCGCGCCGTGGCAGAATTCTTGGCAGATCACCCAGTTGACGGGCCAGAGGATGTGAATTTCAACTTCCCAGACGAGGATGTACTGACTGTAACTGAAGAGGTATGGACACTGTATTTCGACGGGGCTGCTAATCAGAAAGGGTTCGGAATCGGGGTGCTGCTGATCACGCCCTCCGGTGCTCATATTCCGCTCGCATTCAAACTGAATTTCGATGTTACTAACAATCAAGCTGAATATGAGGCCTGCATCGTCGGAATGGAGGCAGCAATTGCATTGGGAGTTGAGAAGCTCGAGGTTATCGGAGATTCGAACTTGGTGGTGTCCCAAGCCAACGGAGAGTGGAAGGTTCGCGAGGAAAAGCTGAAGCCTTATCACCAAGACTTGGAGGAACTGATTCCTCGCTTCAATAAGGTGACTTTCACCCATGTCCCTCGCTTGAGGAATCAGTTCGCCGATGCCTTGGCGACCTTGGCTTCAATGATCGAACTTCCGACAGGGGTCAAAATGCGGCCAATTGTGATCGAACAAAGGGACCTGCCTGCTTATGAATACATCAACGCCATCGATGATGTCGATGATGGCCTACCCTGGTACCATGACATCTGGAATTTTGTGGAGCGCGGGGAGTTTCCCGCTGGGGCTACAAGGAAAGATCGGATCGCCTTGCAACGTTTGGCTGCTCAGTACATCATCTGTGGGGGAAAATTGTATCGAAGGTCTCACTGTGGGATGCACAAGCTGTGTGTGAATGGTGCCGAAGCAACACGGATAATGGAGGAGATTCACGAAGGAGTCTGCGGTCCTCACATGAGCGGCGTCATGCTCGCAAGAAAAATCCTCAGGCAGGGTTATTATTGGTCTACCATGGAATCTCAATGCATTGACTATGTGCGACGTTGCTATAAGTGTCAAATCCATGCTAACCTGCAGCATGTCCCTCCAACTGAACTTTTTGGTATGACCTCGCCTTGGCCTTTCTCAGTATGGGGAATCGACGTTATCAGGATGATCAACCCCTCTGCTTCGAACGGCCACAAGTTTATATTGGTAGCCATCGACTACTTCACCAAATGGGTCGAGGCTGAATCTTACAAGACCCTGACAACCGTTCAAGTTGCACAGTTCATTCGGAAGAACATCATCTACCGGTATGGCGTACCTCAGGCCTTTGTATCAGACAATGGAAGCCACTTCAAGGGTAGAGTTTTGGAGCTATTCGAGGAATTCGGGATCAAGATCCATCATTCAACGGCCTACCGGCCGCAGACGAACGGGGCCGTCGAGGCTGCAAATAAGAACATCGAGATGATCATCAAGAAGACTGCCGAGTCTGCAAGGGATTGGCACGAGCTGTTACCGTTGGCCCTCTGGGGGTACCGCACTTCGATTCGTACTTCCACGGGCGCAACTCCGTTCTCTTTAGTCTACGGAATGGAAGCTGTACTCCCCATCGAGCTTGAGATTCCGTCTCTGAGAGTCATGGCTGAAAGTGGGCTCGAGGAAGCTGAATGGTTGAGTGGAAGGTTTGTCGAGCTCATGTTGTTCGATGAGAGGAGGCTCCGTGCTCTGTATCATGTTCAAGGGTATCAGCGTCGAATCGCCCGGGCATTCAATAAGAAAGTGAAGTCGAGAGGTCTGGTCGAAGGGGATATGGTTACGAAGGAGATCCGGGCTCCAGTGTTCGATCCTCGTGGGAAATTCCGGCCAAAGAGCTCTGGGCCGTACATCATCAAGACCATCCTATCTGGGGGTGCTGCCAAGCTCATCGACCTCGACGGCAATGAATTCAGTACCCTGGTCAACCTGGATCAGCTCAAGCGCTACTATCCCTGAGAGATGCTCGTTGGATCGAAAACCACAAGGGTGGGCGATTCCAAGGAAAAGTTAGAGCAGCCTGCTAGACCGAAAACCTAAGGAGGCGGTTTAAGCAAAAATAAATAGGCAAAATCAAAAAGCTCGCTAGACCGAAAACCTGTTAAGGCGGTTCTAGGCAAAAGTTAGAGCGTAAAAGGAGAGGTAAAATACACGAGTGAACCCTTGCCTGAACTACGTTCTGACCTGATTCCCTGCAAAGGGATACGTAGGCAGTCTCACAATGAGACCCGGTCATATCCTATCGAGCTGATCCACGGTCTGTCATTCTGGGTTTGTACCGGGGCGGAAATAGTTCAAAGACTCGAAAGGCGGGCTGGAATTCAAAAGGGGGAAACCCTTCATCTTTCAACTTTATTTTGCAAAATTATTATTTCTGATACACAAGCTGAGCATAAAAGCCTTAAAAGAAATGAAGCATGAAAAACAGAACAAAATGCTTGAGAAGCCTAACGGCTCACAGCTTATTCTAAGTACAGCAAAGTAGTCTGGAGTCAGCCCATGTTTGTTCTTGCATGCACATCTGCTCTCAGCCACTGCCTGTAGCGATTCTTTAGCCGAAGGCTGAAATCCGGCATCTCCGCCTGGAGAATCCTCAGGCCCCAGCGTCTCTGATAACCGCCCAGCGTCTGAGCATTGAAGTTAGGAAGACGGAAGCCCCCGGTACTGATTCGGGTATTCTCCTGTGAAGCGCCCAGCTGGCGAAGGATCCGTCCAGGGATATAGAACGTGAAGCTGGTCAGCCCCGCAATGACCACTCTGTCAAAGCCGTCAGAATGGAGGGTCATGTCTGCAAGGTCTAGCCACGGACACCTCCAAGCAATTTCATCGGCCTGCATTTCCAGCATGAACTCGTACCAGCCCTCCACATCCAAGTCGGGTACCGCATTTTCCTCTGATGAACCCGTTTCGGAAACAGGTTCCAGCCCGCTGCCGGTGGATGCAAAAGGCTCAGCTTGTCTGACAACCACAGCTGCATGAGTGATAAAACAAGTAAGGAGCCAGATAAAGCCTGAGCGAAAAGACAAGTAAGGAACTAGGAAGCAGCCTAAGCCGAGTGTCGAGGTAAAACGAGAATGTGCGAAAAACCAGAAAAAGGTGAGCTGAGTGAGTTTACCTGAAGCAAAAGTGGGCTCCCGCTGAAAACGGCCGATTGACCCGTACTCACTAGATCCAGACCCAGGAGTGTCTCAGCCAGGACCATGGGAATCACATTCTTCCGGTCCCCCATTTGAGCGGCCACGCTCACCAAGGAAGAGCTGACCCGCCCGTCAGCCGGAACGAACAGATAAGCCGCAAGCAGGCAGATAACCAGGGCCAAGCGCCGACGTGCTTGAGCTTCGTCGCTATTTGGGCTGTTCAAATCAATATCCGGGCTGTACATCTCAACCAGCCGGATAATGTTCACCTAGCCACCATCCAGGATCGTGTTCGCTAGACCCCGGGAAATGCCAAGCGAGCTGGCCAACAGCTTTGGCATGCTCACTTGATAGGGAGGAACGACGAGCGTCGGGGATGCGTAAGTGCGGAGGTACGCCTGAAATTCCTCCACGGTCGGGCACATCTCGTCATCACCAAAACGGAAGACATGGACGTCCGGGTCCCAGAACCTCAGGGCGGCCCACAGCAACGCCGGGCGGATCGGCACATGTCGAAGAAAGCGAATAGAAGAAAGCCCGTGGTATTGGAAGTTGAGCCAATCAATGCCCAAAAAGGACACTAGCCAAGGCTTGAGCAGTGTTGGGAGGGGATTATCCATGGATACAAACAAATGCTGGAAAAGAAAAGGGGAGTAATTGGTGCTGAGAATACCCTGAAGAAGGCACCTCAGCTTTATAGGCCTTCAAAGTGACCGTTGTAGAATGCTTGGAGCATGGAACCAAATGGCTAGCCTCCAAGAGAGTATTATGCCAAGTACCCTGCCTCCCTGACCTCTCAGAAACCGTGGGGAAAACGTGTGGGGATTAAAACAAAATGGCCCCTGAAAAGCGACAGTCGGTCAGTCAAGTGGACCTGACTCACAGTAACTTGGCGTACGCCACCCCACAGCTGGCGTACACATGGTTTTTACCAACCTGGCGTACGGGCTCAAAGTCCTGGCGTACGGTACGTCTGTGCACCAGAAAACCAGTTTCCAGCAGCAGCTGCCCTCGCATGGTCGTTTTCAAATCCAAGGATTGTTTTGGCTTTTTCTTGATGCCTACAAGTTTCAAACATCATTTGGGACTGCAGCAAAGCATTGGATCCCAAAAGCCGCGTCTGTCGAAGATTTTGGACCCCCGGAGGCCTGTGTCGAGCTGAAATCGAGGATACGGAGGGGCAAATTTCGTTTTGTGGGGTCTTGCCAAGTTTTATTACACCGTGCACGTCGCATAGGACTTGTGTGACTGCACGGGGGTGTCGGTTTCAGTCCGGGACCATATCGAGTTGTCTTTTGCGTCTTATGTCCATTTTTGCGACATTTTTAGCCTTTTTATGGTGTTTTCCTTATGTCGGAGCGTTTCTTCCGGTTTCAATGGTTTGTACAGGTCATTGTACATCTCTATAGTCTATTCAAAGTGTCAGTTCCTTCTGTTTTGGAGAAATGTAGAATTTGGTCTATTAATGCCAATTTCCCGTATCCTCCGCGTGTCTGGGGTATATCTCGTATCCTGGGGCTCTTCTATCCCTTTTTCTTCGAGCTAGACCCATTTTTGCACGTATGCAAGTGTCTGTGTCGATTCAGAACTATCATCAATGCATGTTAGATGTTAGGGGATGGTTGTTCGTTCCTTGAAGCACAAAATCCAATAACTAAAGGAAACAACAAACAGAAAATGCAGATACTATTTCTACCATGTGTACTAGGTCAAAGTCCTAAAAAGCAAAAGGTGGGAATGTATCAAGCGGCACAACGGCCCGAGCAAACTCAAAATGTATCAAGGCACACTCGCCCAAAAGTCAAAAGGCACGCAGGCCCTATATCCAAAAGCAGCGGAGTGTCAAAGTATCAAAACATCAATGTGTCAAAAGTCAAACAGCAAAATAGACTAAGGCTCAGTGATAGCCCTCAGTCGTCGAACAAGTCCTCGTCGTCCTCCTCCTCCTCGCTCTCTGCGATCTCTCGTGGGTCCATCCGGTACTTGGGGTCGTCCACGGAGTCAGAGTCGCTGCTGAGGGATGTGCTCTCCTCCTCTTCCTCTGCTTCCTCTTCTTCTCTTCTCTTCTTCTGCAAAGGTCCCTCAGCAGGCCTCTTCTCCGCGGACCTCTTCCTCAGCTCTAGCCGAAATGGGAGATCCTCGCTAGCAGCCGCAATGTGTACTCCTCTCTGAGTGCTCGCTGCTGGTCGGGATGAGCTCGGTGCTATCTTCTTCTGAGGCGGTGGCCTCACGCTCTTCCTCCTAGGAGCCGCCCTAGCCTGCCCCTGCATTGCATTTAACTTGATTAACATTTGTCAACATATTGCATATATATGTGTTGGAATGTGAAAGCAGGACATTGTTCTATCAAAGTTTCAAAGTTATACCTGAGGCCGCACAGTAGGAACTGGAGCTGGAGGTGGGTAGTGCAGCCGCAACTGGGCGCCGCTAGCAATTCTGTGAAATTCCTTCTCCATAGCCTTCATCAGGCGCACCGCCTCTCGCACCCATTCCATCGGGGCCTGTGTTATAACAAGTGGACAAGTCAGTTTGCAAGACAAGTGTACATATGCAAATCAGGGTAAACAAGGGAAATACAAGGGATGCTATAGTATCGTACCGGTCCTGTGATCTCCTCGGGCTCTCTCCTAGCAGGCTCGAACTGAACAGTAGCCTCCTCTCCCTGAGCATCCCGCACGGCCAGCGTCCAAGAAAGCCGAGGAAGGCCCGTCGCCCTAGCAGGCTCACTCCTCTCCCTCGAGCGGGCAGTCCTGCCTTGCCTGCGCCTCTCCTCTCCAGCGGCTCTAGCCTCAGCCTCTACAGCTCCGTGCTCAACAACCCCAAGTGGTCCCGCCAAGTACTGCCTCTGATAGACACCATAGTCACGCTCAAGCCTCAAGAAAGCACTAAGGCCTGCCGGGACGGTGAAGCGCTGCAGCTCAGCCAGCGTGTACTGGTCCGTGTGTGAAGCACGAGGCGGAAGTGGACCTGGCACCACGAACTCTGAAGCCTCAAGTGACTGCCGTGTCACTCGATCCCCCAAGTACCACTGCCACCCGAAGATCGACTCCAGCAGCACGCGGCTAGCGGCCACCACCCTGCTCCGGGAAAGGTACTCCGGCTCAGCCTCTGTGGTCCTCCAAGGGTCCCACTCCACCTGCAAGCATTCAACAATCAAGCAACAAACAGTCGATCAGCGACAGCATTGAAGCAATTCAAAGGCGAAAATAGGCAATAAAAGTTTGAGTTCTACCTGGGTGCTCGACAGCTCGTCAAGATACGCCCGAAAGGCCTGGAGGCTACCTCTTGCCGCCTTCTTCCCTCGGTACTGTGGCCCCCATATCAGAGCACGGGGGAGCATCTTCAAATTCGGGCAGGAGTTCTCCGGAGGGTACATCTTCAGCACCTCATATGCCCATAGCTGCAAGTTCAAACAATCAAAGCATCAGTACAACAGTTGAATTTCAAAAAGAAAGGAAAGTACTCAGAAAAGCAAAGGATACAGTCCGTTGTTCTTACCTCCCACACCCTCCAAAGGCCGGCAATCGCCTTCTTTCGCCGAGAGAACTCTCCCATGAAGCCGTAGCACGTCCCCAGAGCAGCACCTCCCCAATCATATCTGGCCGCCGTGCGCAAGTCAAACAAGGCCGGCAAGTAGGCCAAGTGCACTGTGGACCTCTTGTTAGGGAACAGCGATGCCCCGAACAAGTACAACAAGTAGGCCCTCGCCATCTGCTCCTCCTCCTGCTCTGAGCGTGGTACCCTGTCCTTCAAGCGCCAATGGAACTGGTCGTGGGTGAATGTCTCTGAGATGCCCACGGGCACAAAGCCCAAGAACCACTGCAACGCCTCCGGGTCTCTGTGGATCCCCGTGTCAAATGGGATAGGCTCCCCTCCTACTCTCAAGCCTGTCAAAGCAGCAAAGTCCGCCGGAGTCACAGTCATCTCCCCGATCGGAAGGTGGAAAGTGTTGGAGGCATCCCACCACCTCTCCGCCAGCGCCGTGAGCAAGGCATGATCACTGAGTGTGGCCGTCTGTGTAAGGATGAACGGCCTGAACCCTGCAGCATCAATTAAGAACCTAACCCGCTCGGGCAGCCCTCTGTACAGCTCAAGGGAACTAGCAGGACCACCGTGTCCCCGTGTACCGCCTCTCGTCCTCTGCACACCATAAAAGCAAAAGAACAAGGGCCTCCATTAGCATACATACTATAACGAGCAGTCGAATCAAAGTTCAGTTCAAAAGGGCATTCAACATTCTATGGTCAATTCAAGGTCCGTGTCTACAATGAAGTCGAAGCAGGATATTTCAAAAGCATGATATTCTATGTACGCGAGGCATTCTACTCAGTCGAATCAAAGGCACACAGTATCCCATTTCAGTCGATTCTCTTCTCAAAAGAGACAAGTATTTAGTCGAACCAAAGGCATCGGCATTCTATCAGTCGAATTCAAGTTTCGGAATATTAACAAGTCGAGGCAGCCTACAGCGTTCAAGTTCGTTATCACACAGTTCTATCAAGTTCTACGGTCGAGTTCAAGTATTTTCTACCCGAATGTTCTATCT